>CAHIKZ030000715.1:0-77500 GCA_903632075.3 Acanthosepion pharaonis | reverse complement strand
TAAGCTCATATATATATATATATATATATATATATATATATATATATATATATATATATATAATTATTTATCTAAAAAAAAAATTGTAACATAAATATGTTATAAAATCACTACAAAAATAGCCATTTTGTTTCAACACCTCCGGTTTCTTATCAAGTGATGATGTTGAATATAAAATAAAACCCAATAAAAATAAATTATATCTGCTCTACTTTGTATTGAGCACTCTTTTAAGAATAGTAATTGTTGGTTATTGGAATTCATTCCGTATACATCAATGATATACTTGGATATATATATATATATATATATATATAGTTAGTTAGTTAGTTTATGCAAAACTAGGTAATCCGTATGGGTAGACCCAAGGAGGATGATATCCAGAGAGCTCAATGTAAATTCAGAGCAAATATATTTGAATAAAAACAGACCACTTTAAGGTTCCATGTAATAAGTTATTTCACCACAACCCTTCTACAGGGCTCTGGATCATCAGACGTGTTTTTGTGTGTATACATATATATCTATATATATATATATATATATATATATATATATATATATATATATATACACAAAACACACACATATATATAAACACACACACATATATATAAACACACACACACATATATATATATATAAAATATATATATATATATATAAATACACACACACACACACATATATATATATATATATATATATATATATATATATATATATATCTGAATGTAATGAGAACATAATAAATTCTAACGTCGTTTACAGCATTATTTCAAAAGAGGGTTCAATATTGAGAGTAGTGCAATAATTATTTTTTTTTCTATATGAGAAAATTATATATATATATATATATATATATATATATTAGCTTTCATAGTTAAATTTCTATTTCCGACACGAACTCAGTTTATACTAGGGTTGATAAGACAGACGAATTATATTTTCATCAATCGAAATAAGCTTATTTCCCATATGATGTGATTTTGGATTTTATTGCGTATTAATCATTTGCTCTGTAATAATAAATACATTGAGCTCTTTTTGTGGATCAGTTTTAATATTTTATATTATTAGGATCCATTTTGATTATATACCGACGGATTTGTTACCTCATATATATATATATATATATAATTGATTGACGATGAAACATTAAAAAATAAAGAATAATCAAATTATAACAACAAACATAAAATTTATTCCTGGGTATGACGATAAACTATATCCTGAAGCAAGGCCTCTGATTGAGAGGTGTTAAGAGCAGGGAACCACCTCTTAATTGCTGGTGTTCCCAGGTTAACCTGAACCAGAGTGGTAGCCCCTATTATGGTCCCTGCTACGGGCAAATAGTGAAACAAAATCAAAACACTATGAAATATAAAAATACATTCTTATAGTAAAATATATGCAATGCATTATTATATATTTAAAAACGACTAACAATATATTTAGCCTGTAGTTGGATGCATAGAGATGCGTTCAAAATATATTTAGTTGAAACCATACAATTTTGTTCAAAATATTTAGATTTCGGCATTAAATAACCCATAGAGGTTGATATGCCGCTAAACAAAATCAACCAACCAACAATAACTATTTATAGTATATATTTAGTTGAAGCCATAAAATTGTGTTCAAAATATTTAGATTTCGGCATTAAATAACCCATAGAGGTGTTGATATGCCGCAATGCAAAATCAATTAAACAACAATACCTATTTATAGTATATATTTAGTTGAAGCCATAAAATTGTGCTCAAAATATTTAGATTTCAGCATTAAATAACCCATAGAGGTTGATATGCCGCTAAACAAAATCATCCAAAATCAAATAAAATGTATATGATTCATAAAGACGATTTTTTCTTGATGCAGATCTTAGCAACCTTGACATACGATATTTTTTTCTTTCCTGATTAAATCGGAAACTATCAGCTCTTTGCTTAAATTAAATACTTCTTACTTCATTTTAGCCTAATATCCTTTTAGTCTATTTTAGGCTGCAACTTGGGGCCCAGGGCTGGATTATCCTTTACGCTTGTATAGGCAGCAGTCTAGGGCCCCTTAAGCTTTTATAGACCAATGATTTTACTTTTACTAGATGTTAACTTCTAAATAGCTTCATAAACTGAAGTGATATCGATATGACAAACTCATATTTATTTTGATCGCTTTACTGTTTAATGATGGCTATGAAATTCCGTTTTTTGCTATGATTATGTTTAAAATGCTCTAATTTGGTTAAATAGTAAAATCGTGATACTTTTTAACGAATATTTTTTTATTGACAAACAAAAGGTAGCTATTCTAGTTTATTTAAAGAATTTGCAATAACTTTACTTCAAACTGTGTAAATGTGACTAAAATATATCACGAGTGAAAAAATATTCAAGGCAGATGCGAGCGAGTTAGATGATAGCTCCGTCTGAAGGGTGCACAGAATTTCATTTGCGTAAGGGACCCAAAAATTCATAATCCGGCGCAGCTCAGTAACAGGTAAAAATGTAACCCCTGTCTAACGGTAATCGTTGAGCGATTCCTGCTTTGGTTTAGTTTGTTTTACGGCATATCAACCACAATGGGTTATTTAATGCTGGTATTTTTTTTCCTTCAAAAATTTATTGCTGGCATTAAAACCTATCTTTACACTTTCATAGTGTATTGACCCCAATTTGAGGGTTAACTATTTGCCCATAGTTGGGACCCTAACAGGTGCTACCACCCCGAGTCAAGGCGGACCTGGGAACACCAGCAATTAAGAGGTGGTTCCACGCTCCTCAAATCTTCCTGATCAGAGGCCTTGCTGTTGGACGTAGTTTATCGTCTTACCCGGGATAATGAATAGGTGAGGTAGGTGTCAAGGGGTCAAAACACTATGAAAGAATTATTGAATTCTTTCATAGTGTTTTGACCCCTTTTAGTGTGTGGGGGGAGGGGTAACTATAGCTGGGACCCTGACAAGTGCTACCGCCCCGAATCAGGGTGGATCCCACAAGTCCAATCGATTCATCTTCTCCCCTATTTGAATTATTAAAGTTTATTTTAATATAATAGGGAGTTGTAGGGAGACATTGTCGCCAATGTTCTAAAGAGACATAGAACATGGTAGAAGCACTCTGGTCATTTGGGATTCTTGTTACTCGCATGCAACTCTCTCTCTCTCTCTCTCTCTCTCTCTCTCTCTCTCTCTCACACACACACACAGATCTCTTTATTGTTCCCCTGTAAATATGCTTTGTGTGTGGGTATGGCTTTTATTCTACTTCCTTTCACTCTTTCTTTTCTCTTTCTTTTTTGTTCTATTTCGCCATTTTTTTTTCTCAAAGTAGAATTAATACCCAGAAAAATTGCACAAAGAATTTAGAAAATTTTTCTTAGATTTTATATAATTTTTGTCTTAATTTTTATATCCTGGCTTCTTCTTTCTTTCTTTCTTTCTTTCTTTCTTTCTTTCTTTCTTTCTTTCTTTTTCCTTTCTTTCTTTCTTTTTCCTTTTTTCTTTCCTTTCTTTTTCTTTCCTTTCTTTTTCTTTCTTTCTTCCTTTCTTTCTTTTTCCTTTCTTTCTTTCTTGTTTTTCCTTTCTTTTCTTTGTTTGTTTGTTTGTTTGTTTCTTTCTTTCTTTCTTTGTTTGTTTGTTTCTTTCTTTCTTTCTTTTCATCATTCTATTACTTTCCTTTCTCTCTGTATTAATATTTCTTTCTACTAAAACTTCTTTCTCTTAAGCCATTTTTCTTTCTTTTTTACTTTATTTTTGTCTTTCTTTCCCTTTTTTTAATTTTTCTTCCTCTTCATTTATGTTTCTTTCATTATTTTTTATCTCCCCTCCACAACGAAACATATGTAGGCTGATATATTCATTTACTCTATCTCTCTCTCTCTCTATCTATCTATCTCTCTATCTATCTATCTATCTATCTATCTGCTCATAACTATCTGTCTATGTCTATCTATGTTTCCTTTTCTTTTTCTGTTTTCCTTTATTTCTATTGCTTTCCATTGCTTTCTTTTTTATTCAAAATCTGTCCATTTTTCTTTCTTTCTTTCTTTCTTTTTCCTTTGATTTCTCTTAATTTACTTTTTGTTTTTCCATCTTTATTCTACCATTTCCTCTCTCTTCCATTTTTCTTCCCCTTTCTTTCACTTGTCATTGAAGAAATCACACCGTGTTTAGTTTTAAAAAGAAAAAAAAAAGAAGATCCCAATAAAGAAAGTAAAAACTCATCCGAAATTTGATACAGGCAAATATTCTCTTAAAGCCCAAAGGTTTTTACCGAAGTGAAATTCAGTTAGCCAATAAGTAAGTGGATATGTAAAAATGCTGATTACGAAGATACGGAACAATCTGGGTCATCCACAAGTCCCCCCCACCCCCGTATCTGCTGTGTTTCCGTGATATTTTTAGATCGGCGCGTTGCCCCACCTTTGAAAACAAAATTATCTGTTTCATCGTTCAAGGCTTCCCCAGCCGCTCAAATCCAATTTTGCTTTAAATGACGCAGGCAATTCATTATACTACGAATTATCCACACCATTTCTTGTTTTCATGGCCTCATTTCGAAACATAAATTCGCCGGCCCACCTCAACTGCCATCGATATTACTTGTTTTTTAATTTTCATATTTGCCTCTTTTTTTTAACCCTATACCCAGGGATAACATTTAACTTTCACATACGTCCTTGTGCAAATTAATTGAAACAGCCACTTTAGTTTCCTTTCTTTCACCATATGATCACTTTTAGATCCACTGGAGTGACAGGGTGTAATCAATTTTTATTTTTTTTCCTCAGATTAGGTCATTTGCAGTGGTGTGCAGTAATATGAATCTATTTTCGGTATGTTTGATGAAATTTGTTTGGCCTTGAAAAATATTGCGTCATCCGTGATTGCATTAGATTTTTTATCACATCCAGACACTATTGTCTCGACTGTCGATTAGTTGTCCTACGACCATTGTCTGCAATGGACGTTACTCTAAGGAAGCGCCCGAAAATTGTAACGCTGCACTATAGATAATAATAGAAGAGGATTTAACTTGCAAGCCTTACCAGTGAGCAAATCTATCGACTGGCTCGGAATCTTTCCTGATTTAAATCCAGTCGAGAATTTGTAGCCAATCTACAAAGAAAGACTTTGTGGAATGTATATATGAAGAACTAACATGTGTACTGTGTCATGTTTCATTAGAAAAATACGAAAAGAAAGTAAATAATAACGGAATTATTCGTTTTGATCATGTGATCATAGTCCTCCACATAATCCTGTATAATTAATTTGCACAAAGGTGTACGTACTGTAAAGTGAACTTTTTTAACCCATGGATCACTCTTAATTCTTTTTGATGGACCCCATAACCATTCCATGAAAAAAAAGAAGCTTATTTTATCTTTTACAAGTAGATAAATTTTAGAATTGTATTATAGAAATGGTAAATGTATGTGCTTTATTTTGAAGTAAACCTAATTTAATAAAAATAAACTTGTATTTAAAAACTAAATTCTATGGATCATTTATGTACACTAGAACATATATAGGCCCTCAAAATAGATCATTTTACCGGAAATTACCCCTGATGCTGAAGAGGTTAATATTGTTAATCCTTCCTTTATATATAATCCTGATATAATTTATATATTAAATTAATTATATTATTAATATTTTTAATATATTATATTAATATTTTATTTTATTAATATTATTAATATTTAAAATGTTTCATTTTATTAATATTAAATTATTAATATCTAAAATTAATACCATTATTGATTTATTAATATATTAAATTAATTTATAAAGTAAATTATAATCTTCATATAATGTTCCTTTATATATATATATATATAGAGAGAGAGAGAGAGAGAAAGAGAGAAAGAGAGAGAGAGAGATAATATTAGTGGTAAATATACACATACATATGCAAAATATATAAATATATATACATACATGCATACACATACATATATATTTTTTGAATAAAAATTTTTAAAGAGGATAGAATCCAGGTAGAACTCAATGTCCAGGACAGAGTAAGGATATAATAAAAAGGCTTAAACACTAATTAAGCCTTTTTATATATATATATATATATATATATATATATATATATATATATATAATCCTTCCTTTATATATCATTCTCAGTTTTTATTCAAATTTTATAATCAAAACATCCGGTAGAGTAAAAGGGACGCTAAATTATATAATTTGATCTCGTTTTCTGCTAGTTTTAGAATAGTTTTCCTATTCTTAGTCTTTTAATATGGTGTAGATTACTAGAGGAATTCCAATTCTTTGTTGTAACAACCGCTCTGAAGCAAAATTGCTCTATGAACCAATAAAATATCACAGTGGACAACCAGTTTGCTATTTTTGTGTGTGTGTGTGTGTGTGTGTGTGTGTGTGTGTGGACCCCCAGTATTGTTAGAGAGAACCACGCCTCGGGTTACATACGGTGTTTACTCGTTTCCCCACGATGACGAGATGTGACTCAAGGTTTTTTTAAAGTGGGGAGCCCGAGCGCGTACACCCGGGCAAGGGACAAAAATTGCCCACAGCACCCCCGCAACCGTCGGTTGCGCTGGCCTCGGTGCGAGCACTGATCCCTCCCTCTGGTACAATGGGAGGGCGCGGCCTGGGGCAGCTGTTCCCCAGGGCTGGGAACCTATTCAGTATAATTTTCTCAGTTGCCCATCAGAGAAGCCCCTGAGCGCACTCTGTCCAAGGGCAGAGACGCAACTAAGAGATGATAAACCTGCGTTAGAAACTTCCCCAAGGAGGAATTTGTACGCTACCCCAGGGTTCCATACAGACCCGGGTGAAGAACCACTAACCTTAAATAATCCCCTACCCCGTGTTAAAAAAAAGCCATTTTTGCGATATTTTAAAATTATAGTAAGTTATATTTGTTTCAACTCAGATTAACTAAACTTTAAATCAGCTAATATTCCTCAAATAAAGTTTCTGAAAAGTATATTTTATCTTTTTAAATATTTCTTCTTAACGAGAATTACACTGAGCTGACAGAAAGCAAAAAAGGCTAAAATCAGCGATTTTTAGTGCTTTCAAAACGAAAACGCCTTCCAGTCAATTTAAATTAGTTTTTAAATACAGCAAAATATTTTGCTTATTGGAAATGTTAAATTTAACCTATTTACTTGAGATTAAAACTTCAAGGAAGATTTTTCATTTAACAAATAATTTTAAACATGAGGTATCGCGTTTCCGCTTAGAAACCTAATGTTTATTGGTCACCCATCGCAGTACTGACTTTGGTGATAGTGATTTTCCAAGCACAGCTTAGACGGGGCACAATGCCAGTGAGAATCGAACTCATTACTCAGTCGTAAATGTTTTAGCGAGTCTATCTTGCTAACCATTACACCACCTCGAATTGCCGCTACTGACTTGAATGGTATGACGAGAAAGAATATTTGTTATTATATCTTAGCTTTATTGAATTTTTTTTATTTTACGATTCAAAGCAGATTTTCGATAACTGGGGTTCCTGTTTTACAAAAGAAAAAGAAAATGAGTCTTTAAATTCTGCAACGAGTTCTGCTTTTAAATAATAAAAACATTAAACAGTGCCAAAATTAATTTCTCGAAATTTTATAAAATGAAATAAGTGGAGTGTAAAAAAGAAACATTTCTGAAATAATTTTATTCATTTGGGAATAAGTCCTTTTATTAAGTAAAATCTGAATTTTCTTTTTTCAAGAAATTTCTAATCAATGTATTTTTCACCGCAAAAAGACGCTAAAATTTCTTATCCTCGACGCGACGTAACCTGATTTTCGACGTAGGTCAGTACTCACCCGCATAAGCACCAACGAGTCTGTTTTACGTTTGGGAGCCATAATGAAGAACAAAAAGTTAAAAACGAGAGATGGCGAATGTAGCACAATTCAATATGGCGTCCAACCGGTGAAGAAATATAGCGCCGCGTGACGACGTATTATGGGAGATGGCGCCGTAACCACGAAACGTCGACGTATTTTATTTATTTAATTAAACACGACATTTATTTAAGGTACTTATTTAATTTGCGGTAGGTGATAGAATAAAGAAATTATTTCATTTTTCAACAGTCATTTTGAAAATTAGGTACCGTCACAGACTTTCTCTCTCTCTCTCTCCCCTCCCCCTCTCTCTCTCTCTCTCTCTATATATATATATATATATATATATATATATATATATATATATATATAAACCCGAAAAACGAATTTTAAATGATTTAAATGTCTACTTTGAACAAATTTCGGTTCTCTTAGAAAGATAATAACTTAAAGCTAATCTAAATTAAAAGAAAAATTACATTCCGTATATAAATAAATATTTTAGGCATTTAAAAAAAATTGGAACGCTTTTTCGTCGCTCATCGAACCGTCATTGTACAGGGAGTCCTCGACTTACGTCGGAGATCCGTTCCTATGGCGCGACGTAATCTGATTTTCGGGACTCACCTAGATAAGCACCCACGAGTCTGCTTACACTTGGGAGCCATAATGAAAGACACAATGTTTGTTTTTTTTAAAACAAAAAAACAAAAAAACAATTAATATATCATGGAAGATGGCCCTGTAACAACGAAAGGCCATACGTCGGGTCCGACGTAACCCAAGGACCTTCTGTACTAATCTTTGATCCTCACCCTGGCTGACGCAAGAAAAACATGATATTTGATCAAGATTTTGAACGTTCTAAACAGGATAAAATATAACTTAATTGTAAAAATATCCTTTGGTCTTCTCTTTTAATAAAGATAAATTAGCAATTTTTTTTTAAGTTTGAGGCATTTTTTATCAAGGTATTTTAATTTTTTAGCGAATCTGTGGAGGTAACTGCATTAAATACTCTAAAAGAATTGTGCCCTTGTGTCGAACTCAACAAAGCTAATATGCTACACCAATTGCTTTGACGTCGCTGCGAGCCACCACCGCCGCCTCCGTTCCTAGGGACTGAATTAGTTTATAACCAGTCAATGGTTGTCTCCCTCCATCACGCAGTGACTGGGCATGTAATGGATTTTCTTCCAACTATTTGTGATTTTCAGCTGCCCTGACTTTTCACACTAAGGGCGGTAAAAACAGAATAATGATAATATTGCTGAAAAAAAAAATGACTAAAAAATGTGTGGTTAGACTACAAGACTTTTTCACACATGTTTACAATTGCTTCATACCAGGGTCTCATGCCCCTAACAATGAATCTATGATACCCTCCGACCCTTATTACATCTCAATTTTCATGGGGTAGTATTCACAAATTTTATTGTAACCTAATTATATACAATAATGGATCATATGCAATATAGGTGAACAGTTCAACAAGAAAAATTGAAAATAAATACAATGTATCTAAATGCAAATTAGAGACATGTCATAATAAATCATTCCATCTTAAATAAATTAACAATGTTTTGCAGAAGTTTTTAACATTTTTCTTGTTGAATAATTTTAACACATTTAACATTATGGATAAAAAATAGTGAATTTTATGAAGTGTTTTTTTCGGGATTTAGCCTGAGCAAAAAAAAAATCACCTTATTACATGTTATCGTTCCTATTTCTACTCCTCATTTTGTGTCAAGTGTTCCGTCGCCTGAATTACCCCTCCCTTGCTCGAATCACCTTATACTTTCTCTCATGACCCCCCTCTCTTAATGTAACTGTTTTCTCTCCGGTACTCACGAGCTGAAGTGTTTTTCCCCGTTACTGCTTTAAAACGCATTTACCTTTCTTTCTTTGTCCCAGTTTCTCTGTCTTATCGTCAGTCTTTTATTATTATTATTATTATCATCATCATCATCATTATTATTATTATTATCATCATCATCATTATTATCATCATTATTATTATCATCATTATTATTATTATCATCATCATCATCATTATCATCATTATTATTATTATCATCATCATCATTATTATTATTATCATCATCATCATCATTATTATTATTATTATTATCATCATCATCCTCATCATCATTATTATTATCATCATCATCCTCATCATCATTATTATTATCATCATCATCATTATCATCATTATTATCATCATCATCATCATCCTTATTATTATTATCATCATTATTATTATCATCATTATTATTATCATTATCATCATCATCATCATTATCATTATTATTATTATCATTATTATTATCATCATCATCATCATTATTATTATTATCATCATCATCCATCATTATTATCATCATCATCATCATCATTATCATCATTATTATTATCATCATCATCATCATTATTATCATCATCATTATTATTATCATCATTATTATTATTATCATCATTATTATTATTATAATAACCCCCTCTCTATTGACGATTACTTGTACCTTTTCTTTCTCTTATTCGTTTATTTATTTTTCTTTTCTTTCTTTGTCTCGCGATACCAACTGCTTCGTCTTTAATTTTCTTACTCTTTCTAATTGAAAAGAAAGAAAGAAAAAATGATATCGACAGAGTAGAGAACCTACGGGTTTAGCTCCCTCCCCCCGCCTTTATCTTAGATTAGTTGTCTTTTCTAGTGGTTCTTTTTTTTTCTTTCTCTAACGTGTGTTTTATATATGCTTAATTTTTATATTTCTCCCTACCGTTTGATTCCATTGCTTTGTATATTTTTCTCACCTTCGTTTGTATTGGAAGAATTGTCATATTCATGTCTCGGTTGCTTTTGTCGTTTTTCATATTACAGACCAACCATCGTTAACATTAGGCAGGACCGGTGCAAGGGCCTCACCCCACCACCAATCTATGATACGGCCTCACCCACTATACTACATTTCAAATCATAATTCATAATGTAGTATTCATATCAAAATACAAATTTTATTACAACCTAATTATGTACAATAATGGATCATATGCTTATATAGGTGAACAATTCAACTAGAAAAATTGAAAATACAATGCATCTAAATACAAATTATACATGTCATAATAGATCATTCTGTCTTGAATAAACCAATAATGTTTTACGGTAATTTTTAATATCAACTTGAGATTTTTCTTGTTAAAAACTTGAATAATTTTAACACATTCAACATTATGGATAAAAAATATTGAATTTTATAAAGTGTTTTTCAAGACTTATCATAAGCAAAACAAATTCATGGATTTGGATGAAATACAATTCCCCAGAATGTCAAAATCTACAAAAAATTTTCATCAGTTGTGCTTAGTTTTAATTTGTAACATATATAAATGAAAGTAGAAATAGAAAAAAAAGCAAATGTTGATAAGATATAATGAGAATACAAGGCACTGTCCAATCTGATCCCCCACCCCCGGGGTCAGGGGGTCAGGGTTTCAGGGGTAGGACACCATAAAAATCAGCACCAGAAGATCACGTTAACTCTTACATTTGGTGCAATATGGAATTAAACATTCAGATAATAAATTAACGGCAGACATTTTTATTTATATCTTTCCTGTCCTTGTCTTTCGTTTCATTTTCTTTGTTTCTTTTCTTTTTTACCTTTTATTTTTTGAAGGCTTCCAGATGGAAAGCGATGTTTCTCATACCAATAAGAATTCTATCCGAAATATTTGGCTTACTCACGTGTTTCTATGAGTTCTGCCCACCCGGCGCCAGCTTCCTACACATTTAGATAAATTATCATTTATAGTTTCATATGCAACATAGCCTCGCTATAAATGCCAAAACAACTGAATCAAAGCTGAACTTGCAGTTTTTAAAGCCAAGTATATGCTATATACATACATACATATATATATATATATGAAGAAACATAATCTTAAGGTGTGATATATTTATGGGATAAAGTGCTCAATATCTGAGATAGAGCGTGTGTAAATATAAAAGTGAACATTGAAGTCAAGACTTAGAGGCGACAGACTGTTTCATGCTAAACGCGATTGCGTCTAGCATGAAGCAGACTGTCGCCTCTAAGCGTTGATTTCAATGTTCACTTAGAGCAATAATAACAATATAACACGTGACAGTAACTGACGTAATTTTCAGTTAACAATATGAAAATAGCATTCTCTAAATTCTTCCAGTTGCTAAGGACATTTTGTTTTTTGTTATTATTAGTCACTTTGTTTAAATAAATTCATTTCGTCTTTTGCCTTGAGAACGTCCACATTGGACGAAACGCGTTGGCAACTATTACAGTTTTCCTATTGTCATTTATATTTAAATATATATATATATATATATATATATATATATATATATAAGTATAGGATTGGTGTATACGAAATAAATTCCAATAACCAAAAATACTATTCTTAAAAGAGTGCTCAATACAGAGGAGCAAATATAATTTATTCGGAAATTATACTATAAATATATTATAAAATCACTACAAAAATAGCCATTTTGTTTCAACACTTCTGTTGACTTATCAAGTGGTGGTGTTGAATGTAGAATAAAGAGTTTAAAAGGTTCAAATCGACCAGACACCTCTAGATAGGGGAAACGCTGTTACATATTGGTCATTGCAGTTTATGTAACAGCGTTGCCCCTGTCGAGGAGTGTCTGGTCGATTTGAAACTTTTAAAACTCTTTATTCTACATTCAATACCATCACCTGATAAGGCACCAGAAGCGTTGAAAAAAAGGGTTTTTGTGTGATTTTATAACATATTTATGGTATAATTTTCGAATAAATTATATATATATATATATATATAAATATATATATATTATAATTTAAAAAATATAAAAAAGGTCAAACACAAATATTCCATAGTTATAATTTGTTACATTGGAATCGTAATTATATATATATATATATATATATATATATATATATATATATATATATATATATATATATATATATATATATATATATATCTATATATATATATATATATATTGATATATATATATATATATTCATTCATCTATATATATATATATATATATATATATATATATATATATATATATATATGTCTGATTGAGTAAATTATGTCTGATTATTTTTATCATAATCTTTTCATATTCCCCAATATTTTCCGTATATTACAATTGAATAAGGCAAGAAATGCACTGTAATATTGAGAATCAGTTTTATTTCCTAAGGACTTTCCATCTCTTTCTGAGATCATCATCAGTAGTACAACTGGTAAGGCAAAACTATGTGTTGCTACCCATTGCTGAAGTTTTTATTTTTGCGTTTAAATGCTATGGCTGGCAGTTACACTTTAACCTTCGTTAGAACGAGAATATTTTTCCATTATGGACTTTTTTCTTTTAATATTATGGTCGGGCGCGCATTAAAACGTGAAACGTGAAAACATTCCTGCTCACATTTACAGTATAGAAAAATACTGATTGATATCACAACTATCCTACACCAAGAAAATAACAAATTCAAACTACAGATCCTCGAAGCAATCTACATTTAAAAATTGAAGCCGACAATGAATAGAATCTCTGGATGGGACTTGGAAAGAAATGAGTACACACTAGAAAACAAAGGAAATAAAATAATAATAAAATGAATAATTACTAAAAATATTAACTTTTCGCATATTCCTTTTCAGGTAATTAAGTTTCCGACTGGAAACGTTCGAGCCCACACAATGACATCAAAATATCCGTCCACCCCGATTACCCAGCAACCACGAAGCACCTCAAAGCTGTCTCCCGTGACGAGATTAACAATTAATGCGAGACTCGACAACGAGATTTGTGAACGTGCTTGGTCCACAGGCCTTTGCGACTGCTATGACGACAAGAGACATAGCTGTAAGTTTCACCTCTCTCACGATTATACAAATATTTAGTTTACAGCTTATGGGATAACGATCTATCTATCTATCTATCTATCTATCTATCTATCTATCTATCTATCTATGTATATCAAGAACAATTTTAGGGAAAAAATGTATGACATTGTGGAAAATATTTTCGTGTAACGCATTTCGTCCTTTAGGACTTCATCGGATTAAGTTTATGTTTACCTTGAAGCGACTACCACGCATGCGCACGAGCGAAAGGGAAGCGCGGAGAATTTTTCAATTTAAACACGATTTTTTTAAAATATATATGAGTTTGGGTTATATAATCAAACCGAATTCAGTTAGACACTTTTTCTAAAGTCTAAAGTGACCACAGACGGAGAGAAAACAGCTATTGAATCTCAACAGGTTTCACCCAGCAAGCGATTTTCAGCTTAAATGCTATTAATTACACCATATCTCGTGCATCCTGGTGTTTAAGCCGCAAAATAGCCTTCTCTATAAAAACAAAACAAAATTACAATCAAAATGTCGCCATATTAATTATTACCTCATATGTTATTTGCCTCCCGACTAATGATCGGTCAATTAGTCTGGCATTTAAATAAAGGTTCCACAAATATTTTAGCCGAAACGTATTTGTGTTAATGATATGTACGAAATAAAACCCGAGAATCCCTTGACGTGTGAATATTTTTCACGATGTTACAACGCTAATATGATCGTAATATATACGATAGTAAGTCAAAATTTATCCACACTTTGGCTATAACATATCTTCACACTGCCATCTGTTCACGCGTGTTTATAGTTGGTATAATTGTGGTTACGTGGCCGAAGTTTGATCTTGATCGCGACAGTTTTCTTGCTGCTGTTACAGTGTTAACATGGCCGCTCCGCTAGCAGTGTGCACCAAGGAAGGAACAAAGAGCAGTGATCCAATTTCTCTGGTCGGAAGGTGTGTTAGGGGCTGAAATACATCGGAGGCTTTTAAAATAATAGAGCGACAGTGCAGTACCGTGTAACAGTGTGCATGATTGGATCGAGAAAGTTTAAAGTTAGCCGGACAAACGTGTCGCATGAAGAAGGAGCTAGAGGCCCGTCAACATCCACCACTGACAAGAAGATTCAGCAGGCACGAGAGATGATAATGGCGAGTTATCATCGATGAGATTAGGATCACTGCCTTTTGTCTCCTTTTAAATGTATTAATTTGTTCTGGTGAGGTGATAAAACTGATAATACTACATTTACTAATCATAAATTTCAACTTAAAACTAAAG
Organism: Acanthosepion pharaonis; assembly: GCA_903632075.3. NCBI lineage: Eukaryota > Metazoa > Mollusca > Cephalopoda > Sepiida > Sepiidae > Acanthosepion > Acanthosepion pharaonis. The sequence continues at coordinate 62,468 of CAHIKZ030000715.1, read as the reverse complement.
AGATCAATTATAAAAGATCCATCTCAATTCATAAGACGTTTGGCACATGAAAGAGGAGTTTCAACTATGACAGTCCAAAGAGCAGTAAAAAAAAGACTTGAAAATGAAATCGTACGGGAAACGTGGCAACTTGTTACTCCAGGACAGAAAGTTAGAAGGTTAGAGAGGGCGAAGATCATCTTGAATAAGTTGGAAAATCATCCTGGAATAATATATGTATATCTGAACTTTATTTCAATCCTATTATTAATTAATGATGAACGTCATTTTCGTTTATGATCGATTTCATCACGATTCTTCTGTAAAACTATATAATTATACATTCTTATTGCTCAAAGTAGAGACAATAGTGTTATAAAAACCTCGAAGAATTCCAGTAAGATATCTTTAATAATTTCTAAGGTACAACGGTTCAGAGTTTAATCTAACAGTTGGACAATTTTTCTGTTACACGATTTGGAGAATTTTGCTGTTACACCCAGTATATATATATATATATATATATATCACATTTTTCTCTCATTTCATTGTTGGAAGTGTTACCTGATGATCCAAAATACTTTAAAAAGGATTTTGGTGAAATAAATTATTGTAATGGTACCTTAAAGTGTCTGTTGTTCATTATATATATATATATATATATATATATATATATATATATGGTGGTTGCCAACTCGTGTCCGATTAATACATATCTTTTTAGAGAATATCTACTGATGTGCTGAACGAATGTGGCTCTTTAGCCCAGCATGGGACCCACATACTCTGGCACAAACAGGGTACTTAAGAGGTGAAACAGCAAGTGTTACATTATCATGCAACTTAAAATGTTGCATGAAACCACTTCTGGACCTGCATCTTACTGCAAATATCACATTTCAGTTGCTGGATGTCTACGACTTTATAGTCAATTGCTACTCTCCGTCTGTGTGCTCTTTAAACCAGCCATCGACAAACACTCTAACACAATCTGCGAAAGTCCGATCGAACTGCCTACAGGTTTCTTCATATATATATATATATATATATATATATATATATATATATATATATATATATATATAGTCATCCACAGACAGATTGTTTCGCTTTGTCACAGCTTCTCAGTGTAGCTAGACACACTGACATCAGTCAGATATCTTACCTCTAGGATATCGTCGCACGGCAGAAATAAAATTTTAACGTTTTTCTCTATACGAAATACACCAGCGGCTTGGAGAACTCAATTCATACTTGAAGAGTAATGTTTAATAGCAGTAGAAACCGCTGTTTTAAAAAGCCCTTTCCCTCAAGAGCTCGACCGGGGAGCATATATATATATATATATATATATATATATATATATATATATATGGAATGTGAAAAAACATTTGGATCTTCTTATACTAATATTGGCCCAATACAATGCCCAAAAGCCATTCCAGGTAGAGGGTTACTGAGTGCTGTTATATGAGCTTAAGGAAGGTCGCGAAATGAAGTTCATGCGGCTATGCAAGGAAATATAAAGTTTAACCTTAGACATACCTACGGACGATAATGGCTATGTCGCCATTAACATAAATACAGTAGTAAATACTGTACGTTGGTCTGCAGTTGGAGATTCGTCTCCAGCTGTGCTGGTCAGACACTCTGCCTCCGGACAGCGAGGGTCCCCAGACGAGGCTTTGTCGAAGCTCAGAGTCTCGACTCAGGAAACTGCTACCCGACCTCGTTTTATACTGGGTTTAAGGGGAATGTTTGGCCGAGCTTAGGTGCTCGGGTACCCCACATTAAATTCGGCCTTGTGCCGCATCTGACCGCAGTTGGAGATTCACTGTGGAATTCTCTTGACTCACTTCTAGCAGCTCTTTTACGCGCCGCTGGCGAATCTTATATGTGTTGTTCGTGTCCTAAGTATTATTGTTCATTACCAACCTTCGTTTGATTATTCTATTCAGTAACCTTCCCTAAGTTACAACACATAAAGAGGTTACAACACATAAAGATTGTAGTAATTAGGAAAAAAATTCTGCCGGGAGTCTCTTCCACTAAGCAGCAGTTCTTGGGAAGAAGTTGTAAGAATGGGACTTGCTCCTTAGTAATGGGATACGAAGGAAACGAGAATGAGTCATACTTGTGTATGTGGCCTGGTGGGTCCCAATCGCAAGTGTCAGGGTTGGTGGAACTAAGGAATGTAGCTCGTTAGAACGCAAGCCATGGAAATAGAGCAGCGAGAGTCTTGTATTGGGCGAACTTTAGTAGCAATAAAATTGTAGACTTGCCTTAGGCGATACTATTTTAAAGATTCTATTAGTAATCATATTCTATTTCATAATGGTGTTTATTTTTAAAGATTCGAATTGGAGACTTTTTTCCCCAGTTTAATCCATAAAAATGTACGCATGCGCTGTTTTTGTTCTTAATCTTTTTTTTTCTTTTTTTAATTGAAGGTATCACGTCACTTTGTTGTTGGCCATATTTCAAATACACTATGGGCATGCGCATTGGTGAATCTCCGTTTGTGCCTTTGATACCGTGTGCAATGTACGGATTCAGAGTGAAAATCAGAACGCTATTTAGTATAAAGGTAAGAAAAATGGAGGTAGTTTTTTTTAAATATTTTATTTTCTTCCTTTCCTGTTCTCTCCTTTCTTCCTTCTCTCTTTTCATTCTTAAATTTCTTCGCTTGCTTTCTTCCTTTTCTCTTTTCATTCTTAAATTTCTTCGCTTCCTTTTTTCCTTCTCCCTCTTTCAAATGCTAAACAAATATTCAGAAATAGAGTGTTCTTTTAGAAACCAAAAAAGAGTACTGAACTACTACCTAATATCAGCGAAAGATACCTTCCAAAAGTTAAGCAAAATATTAAGAAACATGAAGCTTTTGTTATAAGGTATTGTTAGTTGGGCCCTGTCCTTGATAAAAAAAGTACCATATCGCAATTTAATCCGCCAGAAATTTGAAAAACAGCATGTTGTACTGCTTGGCATTGGCACTGGAAGCTCCAATACAAACATTTCAAAGTGTTTGGGCGTCAATCAAGAGAGTGAAGAGGATTTGGAATGAGCTGGATGAGTCTAATGGTGATTACGAAGGTGTTTGGAGTGATAACTAGTGATGGCGATGTTATGCCTCCATTCATCTTTCCACAGGGTCTCAGCCTCAACACGGAGGCTTACATCAAGTGCCTTGCGTAGATTGTGATGCCCTGGGTCAAAAGGTTGGCTGCTGGAAGACGCTGTGTCTGGCAACAGGACTCTGCACCAGGACACACAAGCAGGAAAACCAAGTCATGGCTGTCAGACAATTTTTGTGATCACATCACCCCTTACATCTGGCCACCTAACTCCCCAGACTGCAGCCCCCTTGATTATTATGTGTGGGGCGCAGTTGAGTGAGAGACCAACAAAATTCCTTGTAGCACCAAAGATGAAGGCAAGGAAGCATTCACCAACTGAAACAAGGAGACTCTCCAGAAGAGTTGCAGGAGATTCCCAAGTCGTCTGGAGGTCGTGTTTAAAACCAATGTCGATTTTATGGAATAAATGTACTCTTTAGTATTTCAAGATATTTTTGTGTCATTTTGATAAATATATCTGTTAAAATGAGATAAATTATTTAGACGACAATTTATTCATTGCACCCAGTATATATGTTAAAATGAGATGTCAGTGTTATTTTCAATTTTGTATCATTTAGACGACAATTTATCCATAGCATTATATATATATATATATATATATATATATATATATATATATAATCTTTAAAAAGTATTAAGTTTAACATTACAAGGCATAATGAGGGATAAAAAATAAAAGGAAGGAAAAACAATGCGTATTGTAATTGGTACTAGATCGATTCTATCTTTGAGTCGTAAGGGCGTTCTCCCCCCGTCATCAAATAAGTTCTGTAGTTCATAAGTAAAATTGTAGTTGCGGATTCAGTTACATAGGGAGAACTAGCGGTTGATACTAGAATTAAACGACATGTTCCATTGAAAATCAAGAACCATATCTAGCAACAAAATGAACTCATCTGCAATACTTTGTGAACATCTGATAAGTAGCAGAAAGTTATAGATGTTATGTTAGATAGATAGATAGATATGGATAGATAGATAGATAGATAGATAGATAGATAGATAGATAGATATGGATAGATAGATAGATAGATAGATAGATATATATATATATATATATATATATATATATATATATATATATATATATATATATATATATATATATATATATATAGATAGATATATATATATATATATATATATATATATATATATATATATATATATATATATATATTATGAATATAGATAGATGGATAGATAGATGGAAATATAGATAGATAGACATAGATAGGTATATATATAAATATAAATAGATAGGAATTTATACCACGATATATTTAGACAGATAGATATAAATCGATATATTCATATATATATATGTAATGAATAAATTTGGATAGATATAGATAGGTATATATATATATATATATATATATATATATATATATATATATATATATATATATATATATAGATAGATAGATAGATATCGATATATAGGGAGAAGGCGATAGATAGATAGATAGATAGATAGATAGATAGATAGATAGATAGATAGATAGATAGATATCGATATAGGAATAGATAGATAGATAGATAGATAGATAGATAGATAGATAGATAGATAGCATTTCGAGCAGTAAATTTCTGTTTGTCTCCAAAGCCAGCCTTCGGAAATTTAAATTACGCGACTCTTTTACTTTGTAAGAATTTTCTGTGTTAAATGTTCGTTTTATTTGCTTGTTTTTTTTGTTTGGACGTTTCTTGTAAGTTTTTGAATAAAATCCCAAAATCTGCAGATTTTCACAATGGCCCTATTCATTCTGCGAATCGGTAATGGTGAAACCAGAAAATCTGGCCTCTCAGTTTTCTGTAACCAAATACAACTAAATTCCAGAGTTGATTTTCGAGCTGCAGGGCGTGGGCTATTGTTTTGGAAACCATTCGTTGTCGGGTGGAGAGTTCTCGTTCGCCAAATTTAATAGAAACAGCTCTTCCTCTGCTCGACGAGTTTATGCATCTCGAGAACAGCGAGTTGAAATCCCAGTGACGAGACATGATTCGAAGATTTCAGGAATGGTGGATATGAATGAAACCTAAGACACCAGAAGACATCTTCACACAGGAATAAAATCTCAGATTCACGGCATGAATTCTAAGCTGAACACCTAGAACAATGTGGATCTCCCACAGTCAAAGACACACTCCTAAATTAACAAGTTAAATTTTGGAAAAATAAAAATAAACCCACGTACGGGTAAAGCAAGTATGATCCTAACTAAAACGATTTATTTATTTTAATAAAAAATATATTCAAGCATCTTGTTATGAATAATAAGGACTGGCCACCCCCTTCTTTTGTTACTCTCCTCTTTGAGATACCTATTTCTGTTTATTGGGACTATAAAAGGACACTATACGAGAACCTTGTATTCTCAGTTGTATAAAGTTTTCTTAAAGCCTATACCTGTGTACTTTTTTCATTACACATCTAAGTAATAAAACAGTATATGTTGTGTATGTGAAAAATAAACTTTCATTTAACAATCTTATTCAGTAACCCTCTACCTTAAGTGGCTCTCAGGTCTTGTATTGATGAAACTAAAAAAAAAAATACAGGACTTTTCTACAGATAGCAATGATACGATAAACCGTATAAGATTCTAAAGGTATACAAAAGTAGGCATGATTGGGTGGGAAAGGTAATCCACTGAGAATAGTGCTAGCGATTATTTGACCTTACAAGCCAATGGAAGTGAGATAAAAAAGGATCGCCCAGTCTAAACCAGAGTATCTGATCTAAATCTGATGATTGTAAAGAGAGAGAGAGAGAGAGAGAGAAAGAGAGAGGGAAAAAGAGAGAGAGAACGAGAGAGGGAAAAAGAGAGAGAGACACACACAGAGACAGACAGATAGAAAAACAGAGACAGACAGACAGAAAAACAGAGAGAGACAGTGACAGACAGAGAGAGAGAGACAAAGAGAAAGACAGAAAGCGAGAGCAGCAGAGATAGACGGACAGACAGACAGGCAGAAAAAACTGAGAGAGACAGAGAGACAGATAGACAAATAAGACAGACAGAGATAGACAGAGAGACAGACAGAAAAACAGAGAGAGAGAGAGGGACAGACAGACAGACAGAGATAAACAGACACGCAGACAGACAGAATACAGAGAGCGGTAGACAGACAGACAGAAAAACAGAGAGACAGTGACAGACAGACAGAGACAAAGAGAAAGACAGAAAGAGAGAGCGACAGAGATAGATGGACAGACACAGAGAGAGTGAGAGAGACATACAGACAGAAAAACTGAGAGACAGACAGATACAGAGACAGACAGACAGAGAGACAGACAGAAAACACCCAGAGAGACAGACAGACAGAAAGAGAGAGAGAGAAAGGCAGACAGACAGACAGAGAAACAAACAGAGAGAAACAAAGATGGATATATCGAGAGAAAGACAGACAGAGTAAGACACAGAGAGAGAGAGAGAGAGAGAGAAATACAGGGAGAGTCAGACAAATAGATAGAGAGAAACAGACAGAGAGAAACAGACAGAGAGAAATAGAAAGGCAGACAGAGAAAGACACAGAGATAGACAGAAAGAGAGAGAGAGAGAGAGAGACAGACAGACAGACCGGCAGAGACAGACTGGGAGAAATAGACAGAGAGAGAGAAAGAGGGAGAGAGAGGGGGGTGGGAAACGACAGAGAGAGACAGACAGACAGACAGACAGACAGTGAGACAAAGAGGAAGGCAGAAACACAAAAAATACACACAGACACATAGAGAGACAGACAGATAGACAGAAAAACAGCGAGAGAGACAGACAGAAAGACAGAGATAGAGAGAGAGAGAAATAGACAAATAGAGAGGGACAGAGATATATCTGTAGATTTCATTTTTTTCAGCAGACGGATGAGTAAAAGTGCAAAGTTGGATAAATGTTTCGACTTTGAAATTTGAAGCTGAGTCATCATTGCCGGAATTCTGGGAACAATCCCAAAATGTCTAGCGGTAATGCTGATCGAACTGGAAATTCGGGGATGAACGAGGACATTCGAGACAACAATATGGCTGAAATGAACCCCAAGTAGAATGCTGAGTAAGGTTCTGGATATTACGCAAACTTTATGTCATTTGGTGTTGGGGTCAATGATTACAGAAATTTGAATAATTAGTCCTCAATGTGAAACCTTGCACAATTGCTTAATGGTTCGATGTCCCTACAGAGTCATGTCTATTTTTAGATTAAAAGTGAAAATGCAATGTTTTTTTTGTTTTTCATTATTTGTCATTTATTTTCAACGGACATTTTTTTTTCTTTTTCAGGGCTCAGTTGTAGAAGACTTCTTTGCAGCTCTGCTTTGCGAACCGTGTGTCGTCTGCCAAATGTCACGAGAACTGGATATTGCGGGGCTTTGAACGAGGAACAAATTTTCTTTTTTTTTTATTGTCGATTTCTTTCTTTTTTTTTACATTTAAAAATTTTTTTCTATTATTATCATCGCAAAAATAACATTTTTAATATATATATATATATATATATATATATATATATATATATATATATATATATATATATATTTTTTTTGTTAAATTAATCATGTCTACCAGCAAAGCAACAAGAAAGAATGAAAATTTTAAAAGAAATGTTTTTTTAACAGTCAATATTTATATATATATATATATATATATATATATATATATATATATATATATATATATATTTTTTTTTTTAAATTAATCATGTCTACCAGCAAAGCAACAAGAAAGAATGAAAATTTTAAAAGAAATGTTTTTTTAATTCCAATATTTATATATATATATATATATATATATATATATATATATATATATATATATATATATATATCATCGATTTTTTGTTAAATTAATCATGGCTACCAGCAAAGCAACAAGAAAGAATGAAAATTTTAAAAGAAATGTTTTTTTTTTTAACTGTCCAATATTTTCATCGTATTTCACATATGAATAAATTTTTCTGAAATTATCCGTTTTAGTCTTTTATTAAGTTTATTGAAGGAAGGAAGGAAGGAAGGAAGGAAAGAAGGAAGGAAGGAAGATTAATGGTAGGTAGGTAGGTAGAAAGAAAGAAAGAAAGAAAGAAAGAAAGAAAGAAAGAAAGAAAGAAAGAAAGAAAGAAAGAAAGAAAGAAAGAAAGGAAGAAAGAAAGAAAGAGTAGTGAAGGAAGGAAGATTAATGGTAGGTAGGTAGGTAGAAAAAGAAAGAAAGAAAGAAAGAAAGAAAAGAAAGAAAGAAAGAAAGAAAGAAAGAAAGAAGTAGTGGAGGAAGGAAGAAAGGAAGATTAATGGTGGATAGAAAGAAAGAAAGAAAGAAAGAAAGAAAGAAAGAAAGAAAGAAAGAAAGAAAGAAAGAAAGAAAGAGTAGTGAAGGAAGGAAGATTAATGGTAGGTAGGTAGGTAGAAAGAAAGAAAGAAAAAAGAAAGAAAGAAAGAAATAAAGAAAGAAAGAGTATTGAAGGTAGTGAAGAAGGAAGATTAATGGTAGGTAGGCAGAAACAAAGAAAGAAAGGAAGAAAAAAGGATTAGTAGCCGCATGCAGGAAAAAAGGAAGGAAGGAAATCCATAGAGAAAAAAGTGGAAAATAAAAGAAAGTGTAAGCGAGGTTTATGGATGTGCAGGTGGTGTAATCATTGGAGGCTCTGAAAAAGCGGCGAATGAGTTCGAATTTCATTCACTTTCCCACAAAAAGGGATAGAAAATGAATGAATCCATATTTCCTACCGTCAGGTATGGCTTAAATAGCAGGGCATTGTTGGCAACTTTGAAGGAGAAGGTCAATTCTGAATTCAAAACCGTATGTGACCCTTGTCTGGCATATGCTTGAGCTGTAACTAAGGTCCTCTCAGCAATTTTGTAGAGTAACATAAGTGGGCCCGATCATGTTGAGGATGAAAAATCACACTAATTTTCCCCGTGCCTTCGACCCAAAATATTTCCGATGATCAGAGGGGGTTGTGAAGAAGACCGAAAGAAAGACCGATAAAAAGCAAGGAAGGAGAAAATGATGTATACCTTGTAAAATGAAAGAAAGAGGAAATAAATAATGAAAGAGAAATACAAAAATAAGAAGAAAAAGAGGAAATTGACGAAAACTCCAGAGCAAAAATGTGTTTTGCTGAGTCACTTCCCAATATTTATATATTCTTGTGAAAAGTGCTTCCTGCATAAAATACGTCTTTTGCTGAGTCACTTCCGGATACCCATTATAAGCATAAACACTACTTCAGGTAATTTTGTGAAAGTGTTGGGGAAATTAAATTGTCTTAGTAGACGGAAATAACCAGGGTTGTTTTTTTTTTTTTTTCAAGAAGGATTTAAGAAGTTGACCGAGAAATACATCAAAAGTCTTACCAGCCCAAACTTGTTGCAACGACGCAACCTAAACTTAACTGCGATAAGTGGTCGCCTGCTCTGACGAAAGAAATACGTTTGTTAACTGTCTGTATCGTTTAGTGCATTTACGAGGGGGTGCGGAAAAATTCTCGACCGACCAACTTCCCAAATTCTGACCAAATGACATTCTCGAATCTTGCGCTCAAAGAAGAATCAACATCTTTATCGGTTCTGACCTGGCATCTCGGCTTAAGTCGTTTTCCCACCGCCGCAACGCATTTCCCTTTGTCTAGTCTATAGATATTTCGCAGGTTAATTTTTTTTCTCATGAGCTTTTCTCGCAGTACTTGATTGGCAACTAGGTCTCGTAATTTCTCTGTCAAAATTTTAGTTATAACCGCAAGTTCTATTCTAAGTGTTTCTTTCCACGCACTTCCGGAATCCTGACTTCCTGTCAGCTACGATCTTCAAACATTTAAATGCAATATCAATCGTCATCATCTGTTGAATCCTGTTCTTATATTACCAGGCCATTAGCGTTCTTTTACTGTATCTTGTATGTACTTTTATTTCAATTAAAAGGTAAGCAAATTAGAAATTAATTGTGAATCCGACTAAAATTTGAGGTTCAAATTACATCATTTCCTGTAAGTTATTATATTCGATTAATGCATTTTCGATTAGTACGTATCTTTTAATCTACAGATTAGCGTATCTTTTAATGTATACATTAGCGTACCCTTTAATGTAAACATTAGCCATTCTAATCCCTATATTACTGTATTACACAGCTTACTTGAATTGTTGCTTAAGTTTTTAATGCTTGGGTATACAATTCTGTGTTGCTAAAAAGAACGATAACAGTTAGTGGACATGGTAAACCTACTTTACTGAAAAATTGTTTTTATAGAAATATTTAAATCATGACATTCTACACATGGGCACATACACACACGTACAGGTGTACGCAGACACACATACACAAAGAAGAAGAAAATATTAACCTAATACCCCCGGATAAAAAAAAAACCGCATAAATTATTATTTTTTTTAACTTAATATAAAATTGAAAAAGAGAAATTCGGCAGACAATTGCTGATACCGCCTGACAAATGGTCCCAACGATTACAAAATTGTTCGTTTACGAATCTCTGGAGTCGAGTTCTGGATATGGCATCAATGAGCTAAATGGTAAATTTTATATTTGCATTAATCCTAGAAATATTTTACAAATTTAAACCGACAGTACTACTGTCTACTCCTATATGAATGCTGAACGTTTCCTTATAAAGAAACAGATAATATTACCATTACTATGAGCGATGTAGAGAACTGATACTGCACTTTTATCTCAGCCCAATTGTCAGGGATTAAGGAAAAGCGTAACTCGATTATCATTGGCTGCTCTTTCAATGGATGCTAAATGTTTCTTTATAAAGAAACGGTTATTATTGCCATTACCATTAAATTGACTGATTGATTTTTTGACGGTTTATCAACCTCTTGAAGATTATTAAAAAAAAACAGAAAATATTTTTATATTGTCAGAATTTTGGTAGATATTAATGATTTTACTGATACTTTACCTCCTAGTGGCTTTATCACCTTGCTTTGGGTGAAATGATAAAAAAAGCATAAATATGGAGACCCACATTAACAGACTTGTCAACCTCCTTCTATATACCGTATCCCTTCAGAACGTAAGCGATCATGGCTCTCCACAATTTCTTATCCTTTTTAGCTCTTAATAAATTTTCTTTTTTTGTTATTTCTCCCAAAACTTGTTTCCGGCATCTATTTGCTCAAGCCCAGTAAGTAGGTTGTACTCTGTATTTCTCAACCATATTGCCTTTATTTTGTCCTGTAAGTATTAAATTTTCCAAGCACTCTTTCCTCGTTATAAGCCTAGAAATTTTAACTGTCCCTTCGTGGAGTTAATTATCAGTTTTTTCCTTTTTGTTCCCATTTTCTATATAAAAAAAATTACATCCTCAGGATCCTTCTGTAGAATCACATTTCTGTTGCTTCTTTTTCATCTTCGAGCAGATTGTCCAGCATTTACTGTCATATAGGGGGACAGATATCACGTAACAGTTCAGTACTCTTTTCTTTGTTTCAAACGATTTTTTAATACTCTGCTTAACTTGGGGGCGAGAGAGGGAGAGAGAGAGAGAGAGAGAGAGAGGGAGAGGTAGAGAGTGAAAGTGGGAGAGAGGCGGGGAAATGAGGTGAGATAGCGAGGGGTTATCTTAAGATTTTATCACTTTAAAAGACGCTGCTTTACTCTGTCTATTTTTTCCCTCAATCTGTCATGTGAGCATTGAATTTTCCAAGCCTCCTTCCTCATTATGTGCTCCAGAAATTTCAGCTGCCTTTTCCTGCTGTTAAAGACAAGTTTATTTTTTTTTCCTATTTTATCTAAAACCTCGTCGTTACTCACAAGTTTTGTCCATGGTATCCGCAGCACCGTTTTCAAGAACTACATTTCTGTTGCTCCAAATCTCTTTTCCATCTTCAAGATCATCATCCAGCACTCACTGCTATACAGGAGGGCAGACAACACGTAACAGTTCAGTATTAATTTCTTTGTTTTTAACGAATTTTTCCTGTCTCTTAATACTCTGCTTAGCTTTTGGAATGCATCTTTGGCCATCCCAATACGTGTTCGGATTTCAGTGCCCCATATTCCGTCCTCTGTTAAAATACTTCCCAGATATTTAAATTGTTCTACTTGTTTGAATTTTTGTATCTGATTTGTAATTTTTATTTTGGGCTCGTCCTTTTGCTAACAACTACGAATGCGGGATTTCGGATATAAAGGATCCTACTGTATTCTGCTTAGCTTTTGGAAGGCATCCCAATACGTGTTCGGATCTCTATGTCACACTTTCCGTCCTCTGTTAAAACAGTTCCCAGATATTTAAATCTTTTTTACCTGCCTGATTTTGTTATTCTCCGTTTTGTAATTTGCATTTTGGATTAATCTGCTGCTATGTTTATAGAACTCTACGACTCTGGGAGGTTACAATATTCGCAATGGGGAATACCATACCAACATCAAACGGATCAATATATCCTCAACATCTTTCTGTAGAACCACATTTCTGTCTCTTCTTCATCTTTGAGGTGATTGTCCAGCATTCACTGCTATACAGGAGGGCAGACAACACGTAACAGTTCAGTATTAATTTCTTTGTTTTTAACGAAATTTTCCTGTCTCTTAATACTCTGCTTAGCTTTTGGAATTCATCTTTGGCCATTCCAATACGTGTTCGGATCTCATTGTCGCACTTTCCGTCCTCTGTTAGAACACTTTTTTTTATTTTATTTCTTTAGCATTTCACTCCTAGCAAGGCGGGAGTGCCACTAGCATGCATGGGATTATAAAGTGTGAGAATAAGTGTAAAGAAAGAAGTTTAAGGAAAGGATAAAGAGAAGGGTGGTGAAGGTGAAAAGATCAAAGCCCCAGAAGATGTCGATTGACATTACACTTGAATATTTGAAGATTACAGCTATCAGGGAAGGAAAGAGGAAGGGAGTTTCTCTTTCGGGAAGTGCGAAAGAAGAAGCTATTGGAGTAGATGAGGCGGTTATATTTAACTGTTTCGACAGTGAAAGGGTGGGGCTGAGATGCCAACCTAGAGGCACGCTTAAATTCATGCAGTTGGGGTTACCAGGGAAAGTAGCTCGTCAGAGCAGATGCCATGAAAATATTTGTAGAAAAGACACATCACGTCTGTGAGAAAGTTGTTGTAGACGAGATGCCAGGTCAGGACCTATCACATTGCGTATCCGTCTTTGGATTTTGCCGAGAACATCGAGATGAACAGCGGGGGCACCAGACCATATATGGTAACCGTGTTTAATGCAAGGACGAATGATGGATTTTTAAATTTGAGGGATGGACTCAGGCGAGAAAAACCTTCTGGCGCGACCAAGAAGGCACAGAGGGACGGTCACGTGTTGACCATCAGCTATGCCCTTTCCAGATATTCAAATTTTGGGATTTGTTTGATTTGTAATTTGCTTTTTTGGCTTCATCATTTGCTGACAATCGTAAAATCTGGGGATTTTGATCTCCAGCTTCAAAAAAAAAAAAAAAAAAAATAAAGGGAAATTCTACCAAAAAACAGGGGAAAACCGAAGGATTTCAAAAACACGAGGAGGGTTAAGCGCCTATGAATTTAATCTCAGGGTCGAGGAGTGGGGCGTCTTTGCTTCGACCTCTTCCCAACCCTGTGAGAGATCGCGTTTTTCTTTTATGTACTAATGGATCGCCGGGGCACTTTATTCGGATCAGCCAACAAGCGTTCGTAAACGGCGGTCTATCGCGGCAAGATGAAAAATGGCGTCTTGAACTTTCGTACTCGCAAAAAGACGTAATGTCAAAAGGACGGTTTTTCCCTTGACACCGCTATCATTTTAACTACCTTCACACCAAGGCTATGGGTATTGTTTTAAAAAGCGAAGGAATGAATGAAGGAATGAAGGAAGAAAAGAATGAATGAATGAATGAAGGAAGGAAGAAAAGAATGAATGAATGAATGAATGAAGGAAGAAAAGAATGAATGAATGAATGAAGAAAGGAAGGAACGAAGGAAGAAAAGAATGAAAGAATGAATGAATAAATGAAGGAAGGAAGAAAGAAAAGAATGAATGAATGAAGAAATGAAGGAAGGAAGAAATGAATGAATGAAGAAAGGAATGAAAGAAGAAAAAATGAATGAATGAAGGAAGGAAAGAAGGAAGAAACGAATGAATAAATGAAGGAAGGGAGGAAGGAAGGAAGAAAAGAATGAATGAATGAATAAATGAAGGAAGGAAAGAATGAAGGAAGAGAATGAATGAATGAATGAATGAATGAATAAATGAAAAAAAAGAATGAATGAAGGAAGGAAGGAAGGAAGGAAGGAAGAAAAAGAATGAATGAATAAATGAAGGAAAGGAAGGAAGAAAAGAATGGAATAAACGAAAGAAGGAGGAATGAATGAATGAATAAAAGAAGGAAGGAAAAAGAATGAAAATGAAGAAAAAATGAAAAAAGAAATGAATGGAATGAATGAATGAATAAATTGAATAAATGAAAAGGAAGAAGGGAAAGAATGAATAAAAAATGGAAGGAAGGAAGGAAGGAAGGAAGGAAGGAAAGGAAGGAATTGAGAAAAAAATGAATGAATAAATGAAGGAAAAGAACGAAGGAAGAAAAAATGAATGAATGAATAAACGAAAAGGAAGGAAGGAAGGAAGAAGTGAGAAAAGAATGAATGAATAAAAGAAGGAGGGGAAGGAACGAAGGAAGAAAAGGAATGAATAAATGAAAGAAGGAGGAAGTGAGAAAAGAATGAATGAAAAGAATGAATGAAGAAAAGATTGAATGAAGGGAAAGAATGAAAGAAAAAAAAGAATTGAATAAATGAAAGAAGGGAAGAAGAAAGAATTAATGAAAGAATGAAGGGAAAGGAGGAAGTAAAAAGAATGAATGAATAAATGAAAGAAGGAAGGAAGGAAGGAAAAAGAAAATGAATAAATGAAAGAATGAAGGAAGAAAAGAATGAAGGAAGGAAGGAAGGAAGGAAGGGAAGGAGGGAAGAAAAAGAATGAATGAATAAATGAAGGAAGGAAATGAAGGAAGAAAAAAAATGAATGAATAAATGAAAGAATGAAGGAAGAAAAGAATGAAGGAAGGAAGGAAGGAAGGAAGGAGGAAGGAGGGAGGGAAGTGAGAAAAGAATGAATGAATAAATGAAGGAAGGAATGAAGGAAGAAAAGAATGAATGAATAAATGAAAGAATGAAGGAAGAAAAGAAGGAAGGAAAGGAAGGGGGAAGGAGGGAAGTGAGAAAAGAATGAATGAATAAATGAAGGAAGGAATGAAGGAAGAAAAGAATGAATGAATAAATGAAAGAATGAAGGAAGAAGGAAGGAAAAGGAATGAAGGAGGAAATAAAAAGAATGAATGAATAAATGAAGGAAGGAATGAAGAAGAAAAGAATGAATGAAAAATGAAAGAATGAAGGAAGAAAAAAGAATGAAGGAAGGAAGGAAGGAAGGAAGGGAGGAAGGAGGGAGGGAAGTGAAAAAATAAATGAATGAATGAATAAAAAGAATGAATGAATAAATGAAAGAATGAAGGAAGAAAAGAAGAATGAATGAATAAAGGAAGAAAGAAAAAATGAATAAATGAAGAAAAGGAAGGAAAAGGAAATAAATGAAAGAATGAAGGAAGGAAGGAAGGAAGGGAGGAAGGAGGGAAGTGAGAAAAGAATGAAAGAATAAATGAAGGAAGGAATGAAGGAAGAAAAGAATGAATGAATAAATGAAAGAATGAAGGAAGAAAAGAATGAAGGAAGGAAGGAATGAAGGGAGGAAGGAAGTGAGGAAGGAGGGAAGTGAGAAAAGAATGAATGAATAAATGAAGGAAGGAATGAAGGAAGAAAAGAAGAAAAGAATGAATGAATAAAATAAAAAATGAATGAAGGAAGGAAAAAGAAGGAAGGAAGGAAGGAAGGAATGAATAAATGAAGAAAGTAATGAAGAAAAAAGAATGAATGAATAAATGAAAGAATGAAGGAAGAAAAGAAGGAAGGAAAAGGAAGGGAGGAGAATGAATGAAAAAGAATAAAATAAATGAAGAATGAAGGAAGAAATGAATGAATGAATGAAGGAAGGAAGGAAGGAAGGAAGGAGTGAAGTGAGAAAAGAATGAATGAATAAATGAAGGAGGGAAGGAACGAAGGAAGAAAAGAATGAATGAATAAATGAAAGAAGGAGGGAAGTGAGAAAAGAATGAATGAAGGAAGGGATGAATGGAAGAAAAGAAATGAAAAAATGAATGAAGGAATGAATGAATAAATGAAATAAATGAAAGAAGGAAGGAAAAAGAAAGAAGGAAAGAAAGGAAGGGAAGGAAGGAAAAAGAATGAATGAATAAATGGAAGGAAGGGAATGAAAGAAAAGAATGAATGAATAAATGAAAGAATGAAGGAAGAAAAGAAATGAAGGAAGAAAAGAATGAAGGAAGGAAGGAATGAAAAATGAGGAATGAATAAATGAAGGAAGGAATGAAGGAAGGAAGAATGAATAAATGAAAGGAAGGAAGGAAGGAAGAAGAAAAGAATGAATGAATAAATGAATGAATAAATGAAGGAATGAAGGAAGAAAAGAATGAATGAATAAATGAAAGAATGAAGGAAGAAAAAAATGAAGGAAGGAAGGAATGAAGGAGGAAGGAAGGGGGGGAAGGAGGGAAGGAGAAAAGAATGAATGAATAAATGAAGAAAGAATGAAGAAGAAAAGAATGAATGAATGAAATGAAAGAATAAAAGAAAAAGGAAGGAAGGAAGAAGGAAGGAAAAGATGAATAAATGAAGGAAGGAATGAAGAATGAATGAATAAATGAAAGAATGAAGGAAGAAAGAATGAAGGAAGGAAGGAAGGAAGGAAGGGAGGAAGGAGGAGGAAGAAAAAAAAAGAATGAATGAATAAATGAAGGAAGGAATGAAGGAAGAAAAGAATGAATGAATAAATGAAAATGAAGGAAGAAAAGAAAGAAAGGAAGGAAGGAAGGGAGGAAGGAAGTGAGAAAAAAATGAAAAAATGAAGAATGAAGGAATAAAAGAAAAGAATGAATGAATAAATGAATGAAGGAAGAAAAGAAAGAATGAAGGAAGGAAGGAAGGGAGGAAGGAGGGAAGTGAAAAAGAATGAAGGAATAAATGAAAAGAATGAAGGAAGAAATGACTGAATAAATGAAAGAATGAAGGAAGGAAGGAAGGAAAGAAGGAAGGAAGGAAGGAGGAAGGAGGGAAGTGAGAAAAGAATGAATGAATAAATGAAGGAAGGAATGAAGGAAGAAAAGAATGAATGAATAAATGAAAAAAAATGAAGAAGGAAGGAAGGAAGGAAGGAAGGAAGGAAAAAGAATGAATGAATAAATGAAGAAAGTAATGAAGGAATGAATGAATAAATGAAAGAATGAAGGAAGAAAAAAGAATGAAGGAAGAATAAATGAAAAAGAAATGAATGAAGGAATGAAGGAAGAAAAGAATGAATGAATAAATGAAAAGAATGAAGGAGGAAGAAAAGAATGAAAGAATAATGAAGGAAGGAAGGAAGGAAGAAAAGAATGAATGAATGGAAGGAAAAGAATGAAGGAAGGAAGGAATGAAGGGAGGAAGGAAGTGAGGAAGGAAAGAATGAATGAATAAATGAAGGAAGGAATGAAGGAAGAAAAGAATGAATGATTAAATGAAAGAATGAAGGAAGAAAAGAATGAAGGAAGGAAGGAAGGAAGGGAGGGAGGAAGGAGGGAAGTGAGAAAAGAATGAATGAATGATGGAAGGAAGGAATTAATGGAAAAACCGTACTTTGTTATACTCCGTTTTTTTTTTTTTTTTTTTTTTGCGAGAACGAAGTTCCAAATTTGTCTCTTTTTTTTTGTCGGCCCATTTCCAAGAATTTTCGTCGGCCTCCCACCCGCAAGCTAAACATGGATCTTGTCTATGAACGAATAAAAGAACCACGTGGCACGATTTCGTAATCATCACACCAAATAATGATTATCAATGTATATTTATTTATAAATTTTTTTATATTTTCTGTCCCATATGCAGTAGTAAGGGAGATAAATCAATTCAATTTAGTAAATTTACATGTGATTACTTCACTTGGTCGTTTTAATAATCTATACACATAAAACATTTATCTGCATTTGGACAAAACTGGTTCTCGAGCAAAATGAACCATTTAATTAATCAGTTCCTTTAATACTACGTTTCTTTGATTGCAGTCTTATTTGTTCAAGCCTTTCATGTGAGGCACTCAGATACCTTTGTCTATTGTGATCGTCTTGCTTTAAATTAGTCTTGGAATAGGCATTGTCATTTCTATCCTTGTCGTTCTGGCGCTAATATTTCTCTTCCGATGGATATTTCCATTTCACTGTTATATTAAAGACATCAATTTTTTAACATGAAAAGATATTGGGCAAGGGGCGATTTATATCAGGAGTAATCAATGAATCGTAGATACCATTGAACGTATAAAAAAAGATAAAGAGAATGGGTTAATTAAACAGTTCATTGACTTCGGTTTTAATTGTGAATTCTTTATTTCCGTTTTACTTAATTTCAATAAATTGTTTCAAGAATTTTGTTTCATTGCATCTCATTATTTAAACTTCTTAACAATTGCCTTCGTCTTTTTTTACTGCACGGGTAAACTAGTATTATTAGAATCATTTACAATGCATGTTTGCAGTAAGCATTTTTAATACAACGCCAGTCGTCATCTGCTTCTTTGAATGTTGTTTTTTCTGTAATATGAAGGGGAGGTAAATCAAGTTCACTTAGTAAATCTATGAGTGATTACTTCCTTCCGTCGTTTTAATAATTTATATAAATAAAATATTTATCTGCATTTAGAAAAAATAATTCCTGATTAAAATCAACTTTCAACCAGTTCCTTTACTCTTACTTTTCTTAGATTGCAGTCTTATTTGTTGAAGTCTTTCATGTGAGGCATTCAGATCACTTTGTCTATTAAGTGATTGGCTTGTTTAAACTTGGTCTTGAAACAGAATTTGTTGTTCTGCTAATAAACTTCATCTTCTGAGAGATAATTTCATTTCACTGTTATAATAAACATATCAAATGTTTAACACGAAAAAATATTGAACAAAAAGTGCTTTATATAATACCAGGAATAATCAATGAATCATAGATACTGTGACACCATGCATACCTGACGAGCTGAAAAGAAATATTCATAGATATATGATTTGTTTTTTTACGGTTTATCAACCATTTAATAATTATTTAGGGCCGAAAAATATTTTGGGTTTTAAGAATAATTCTTTCTTTACGTTCAAGCGATCTGGAAGAAGGAAAGAGAAAACGAAGAAGAAAGAAAGAAAAAATAATACGAAAACAGGTCATAGGCGAGCACACACGCTCGGCTGACAGATAACAGGTGTCGAAAAATATCCAGGTCAAGCATCTAACCGAGATTCGGGGAAAATGGAAGTTGTTATCAATTGGATTGTCACCCAAGGGAAAAGAAAGAAAAGAAGGAACGAAGTTTAGGGACAATGAAAATATTGATAGGTAACAAGTGGGAAGTGTATCTAAGGATATGAAGGCAAACCATTAATACGAAAACATAGACAGTCTCCAGAATTAGAAAAAGCCACACAAGACGATGTCGCTGGAAATTTTTTTTTTGAGATAATAAAGATTTTTATTATCAGACCTTCAAGCGGAGGAAAATGAAATATTTTTATTTCGTTCCAAAACGCCAACAGGTCTGAGAAATTCCTTTCTTAGATCATATCCAATTAGCGATAAACTGCTTGACAAATACCACGTGTTAAAAAGCCGAAGGTGTCATCTCAGTCGCTCATGATAAAGGCGATTTGAATTAATATTTTTGTTTTTTAAACAAGGTGTTCTTTCCTAAAACAAAGCCACGGATTGTCCACGCCCGACTAAAGACGTCATTGGCTAAATAAGATCACATGACACACGAAGGAGGAGGAAAGATACCCGACCAGGACCTCATTGGCCGAAAGCGGTCACATGACACACGAAGGAGGAGGAAAGATACCCGACCAGGACCTCATTGGCCGAGAGCGGTCACGTGATGCACGAGGAGAATCGGTCGACGCCCTTGTCAGAAGTGTAAGTGTAAGGAGCCGATACGAAGAAGCGAAAGAAGCGGGTATACGCCCCTCAGAGGCACAGTAAGGAAGTGGGAGTGAGAGTGAGTTACCGAAAATGGAAAATCCCTAACCAGAAATAAGAAAGGTGGATGCGTATTTAGAATTATCGAAGAAACCCCTGGCGCCGACAGACCCACCCCAGTTTTGACTGCGTCAATAAAAGCGGGACCCAAACCGACAGAAATCAGTTTCTTGAGCCGCGGACGGCGGGCCAGGTTCGTTCGCCCCTTTGCGGGCAAGAGAGGCCAGTTCGTTTGGCCTAAGTGAAGAAGTTCGTCCGACCCAAGCCGAAGAGAAGAAGTTCGTTCGCGCACCGACGGCGGAGATGAGTGACCAGTAATTCAGACTCTGAAGAGAAAAAGTTAATTCGCGCACCGACGGCGGAGATGAGTGACCAGTAATTCAGACTCTGAAGAGAAGAGTTTCAGCCGCGGACGGCGAGAGAGTTTGAGCAGCGGACGGCGAAAGAGTTTTGAGCCGTGGACGACAAGCAGAGATGAGCGCCCAGTGTTGAAACCGCGTCAAGATAGCTGACCAAGATTCACGCACACTTCTGGACTCTTCTTCAACCAAGAACAAGTAGTTTGAAGAGCGACTTAGAATCAGACCACAGAAATAAGTTTTTTTTTCGACTTTCGTCCAAAGACACACCGAAACACAAATTTCTGAGAGAGCAGACAACTTGAAGCCTTAAAGTGGCCTAGTAAAAGCGTCGTGCCACAATCCACAGAACGGGTCGGGAAGTAGACATAGTCCTATGTACCGAGCAAATAGACATAAAAAGTTTGTTACCTTCTTCTTTGATACGTTGGACCTTGTGAGTTTTTTTTTGTTTTTTTTATACATAATTGTGTGTTATCACCCCCGTTAGACTCAACTTGCATTACGGCCCCAACCCCTGTTTGATCTCGTCTGTCTAAGATCAATTCACAACGTGGGTAGGCAGACTGGAGATCAGTGCAGTTACCCTGGTAACTAGGCGTTGGAAGCGGGTTGGGAACGGCGATGCTGGTATCAATCTAACCAAAGGGTTAGAACGTCACGTTTGGAGCTGCGAGGAGCGAACAGCTGACGCCGCGGCAAAGACGTCACAGTTGGTGCTGTCCGTGACCAGGATATCAGAGCCTGGGGAGCACGTGACGTCACAATTGGCGCCGCGACCGGGATCGAACGACATAGTCGACGCTGCGACCGGGGGACGACGTCACAACTGGTGCCGTGATCAAAGGATCAACCCTGGACCACGTCACGTCACAATACCATTGAATGTCTAAACATTATAAAGGGAACGGATTTATTAAACAGTCCATTGACTTCGGTTTTAGCTATGAATTCTGTTTCTCCGATTTATTGAATCTCAAGACATTGTTTCAAGATATTTTATTTCGTTTCATCTTACTATTAAAACTTTCTAACAATGTCCGACATTTTTGACGGCTTGTGTACAGTATAATAATGTTAACAATAATCGGCTGAATAATAGTATCGAACAGCGAAAGGAAGAAAGTCCTCAAATAAAGAATCAGGAATTCCAGATTAAGGTCTTTAACCACAAAATAGAAACAGAGATTTTATCAAAAAAACAGAAAGAAACAGAAGGATTTCTCAAAATGTTAACTCTAAAACATAATTCTTTGAAATTCTTGTTGTTCCTAATAACGGTCGTCTTCGAGTATAGAATCCAGAGGTTAGCAGTGAATATTTCGAAGACAGTAGGAAAGCGATGTTCAGGTTAGCAGTGGATATTTTGGTAAAAGTAGCAGAGCATAGTTCGTCCTTCTGTTTCTCTTCGCCTGACAAGCTTGCACTGGACATTCGGGTAGAGTGAACAAAATGGCCGCCTTTATACACGACGGATTGAATGTTCTACGTCTTCTGATTGGTTAACCTTCTATTGGTGGACTATAAAGCGAGTTAAGTCATCTGAGCTAACTCACTAGTACATATATATATATACACAAAAAACTGTAACAATTCTAGCAGGTATTTCCAACGGAAGCGTGGTTTAAAGTCAGCATTAACTTAATTCAGGTCAATGTTTCACTCATAAAGAAATTCCGATTCGGTAAATTTGTCATCGAAAAATGTTACCTCAGCAATAATTTAACCGAATCATGGCCTGGATTGGTGAAATGGTTTTCGAATAATTCGAACTGAAGAGGGAGCATTTTTAGTTTTAATGATGAAAGTGTTGCGAATTTTTCTGAGAAATGCGCGGGCGAATGTTATATTTTTTATTTTTTAGCCAATAGGATTTCTTGAAACATTTAAATTAGGGATGAATTTGAGAAATATTTTTTTTTTGTCATTTCAGCCTATTTTTGCACAAATTTTGACTGTTTAGTTATGGAATTTTCTCGAAGCTTATTTTTTATTTACCAATGAAATTCAAGAAAATGTTTGAAAATTGAAATGAGGGTTACTAAAAAAAAGGTCAAAATTTGTTTACAGGGCGGATCTTACCAAAATAGACAGATATGGCGAGGGACCAACACTTAACTGGGAGAAGGTTAGTGAGTTACAGACCCAGAGACCGGTATAAAGAGTTCAAAACCTGGACTTTCCCGGTGTTGGTGAGAGAGTTGATATGTCAACATGACAATGTTAAACATTGTTTTTCATGTAACAATTGTTGCTTTCCTTTTTATTTGTCTTTTACTTTTTTTTTAGTGTGTGTATCAGCATTTTACTTTGAATATAGCCTTTAAGAAGTTCTCATTGGCCGAGTTAGATCAGGTTTCTAAAATTGATTGTAAAAGGAGTCATTTTAGGGGGTGACGCCCAAAACTAATATAGCGGATGTATTTCTCTCTTGTTATTTAAGTATGTGGTTATTGTCTATGTATATATGCGAGCGAGTGAGAGAAAGAGAAGGTGAGAATAAGATGTAATAAGGAATGAATGAATGAATGAAAGAAGGAATGAAGGAAGAAAAGAATGAAGGAAGGAAAGAATGAAAGTAAGAATGAAGGAAGGCAAGAATGAAGGAATGAAGGAATAAATAAAGGAAAAAAGAATGAAAGGAAAGAATGAAGGAAGGATGGATGGAAGTAAGGAATGAAGGTAGAAAAGAATGAAAGTAGACAGCAAGGAAGGAAGGAAGGAAGGCAAGAATGAAGGAAGGAAGGAAGGAAGGAAGGAAGGAAGGAAGGATGAAAGAAGCAAAGGAAGGAATGAAGGAAGAAAAGAATGAAAGTAGGAAGGGAGAAAGGCAAGAATGAAGGAATGAATGAATGAAGGAAGGAATGAAGGAAGAAGAAGCAAAGGAAAGAATAGAGGAAGGAAGGATGGAAGTAAGGAATGAAGAAAGGAATGAAGGTAGGAAAAATTGAATGAAGGAAGGAATGACTGAAGGAAGGTATGAATGAATGAATGAAGGAAGGAAGGAAGAAGAAGAAGAAGAAGAAGAAGAAGAAGAAGACAAAAACAGTTGACCAATATGAAAATAATTATGCACATTATTTCGGGTCAAAAAAGCTAGGATTTCGAAAATTGGTTTTAAAGTTGATCAAGAAGTTACGTTATCTCTATTCAGAATATTGACGCAACATAATCTTCGTAAATCCTTTTTCTACAAAGTTATATCGGCTAATTAAATGGTAACGGTAATGTTATTTGTTTCATTATGAAGAAACATTCGGCATTCATTGAACGAACAGCCAATGCTACCCGGGTTATTCGTTTCACTTTCTGGCCATCGAGTTGAGATCAAAGTGGAGTATATATTCTCTTCATTTCTAGTGGTAATACTAACGATAACTGTTTCCTTATAAGGAAGCATTCGACATTCATTGACCGAGCAACTAATGCTACTAGAGTTACAATTTCCTTCAAAGGAGCCTCGGGCTGAGATGAAAGTGTAGTATCAGTTCGCTTCATCTCTAATGGTAATGGAATTACGGTCATATCACGCTTAAACATCGGTTCTTGTCCGATTACCGAAGTTAAGCAACGTTGAGCCTGGTCAGTTCCATGGATGGTCAGAAGTCTAATAGTTAACAGGTCAGAATTGGAAATAGGAGAGCCGAGTTCCAATTCCCGTTGGGTTCGTTATATTCACTTACGCGCAAATACCATTGGGTAAGGTATGAATATACCTCATCTACCCCACGCTATGGGTTAAATAGTAGGACCTGTATCAGTAAGATCATTATTATCTACAAAAAATTCTTACAATATAAAATATTTTCTTTTTTTATTTAATAATCTTCAAGAGGTTGATAAACCGTCAAAAAATCAATTAGTCAATTTAATGGTAGTAGTAATAATAACCGTTTCTTTATAAAGAAACATTTGGCATCCATTGAACGAGCAGCTAATGCTAATAGAGTAACGCTTTTCCTCAATCCCTGAACATCGGTTTGGGATCAAAGTGCAGTATCAGTTCTCTCCATCGCTCATAGTAATGGTGATATTATCTGTTTCCTTATAAAGAAACATTCAGCATTCATAGATGAGTAGACAATAGTACTCTCGATAGAAATTTTTAGAATTAATGCAAATATAAAATTTGCCATTTAGCTGATTGATGCTATATCCAGCACCCGACTCCAGTGTTTCCTAAACAAACCATTTTGTAATCGTTGGGACCATTTGTCAGGAGGTATCAGCAATCGTCTGCCGAATTTCTCTTTTTCAATTTTATATTAAGTTAAAAAAAATAATAATTTATGCGTTTTTTTTGGGGGGGGGGTATTAGGTTTTCTTCTTTTTGTGTATGTGTGTCTGCGTGCACATGTACGTGTGTGCATGTGCCCATGTGTAGAATGTCGTGGTTTAAATATTTCTATAAAAATAATTTTTCAGTAAAATAGGTTTACCATGTCCACTAACTGTTATCGCTCTTTTTTGCGACTCAGAATTGAATACCCAAGCATTAAAAACTTAAGCAACAATTCAAGTAAGCTGTGTAATACAGTAATATAGGGATTAGAATGGCTAATGTATACATTAAAGGGTACGCTAATGTATACATTAAAGGGTACGCTAATGTATACATTAAAAGATACGCACTAATCGAAAACGCATAAGTCGAATATAATAATTTATAGGAAATGATGTAATCTATACCTCAAATTTATTTATAGTAACATAATTACAATTTTGGCACAAGGCCGAAGGGGACGTGGGATGGGGCTGATCAACACTGATTATCCTACACCTAATCTGATTCGTGACCAATTCATTTATTACAATTTACTCTATCACCACAAGAACTCATCCATCCCCATTTGATCCAACATATACCACAATACCGCATATTGACAGAGATCCTGCTAAAATACCCATGACATAAATATTTGATAATATATATATATATATATATATATATATATATATATATATATATATATATAAAGCAAACATTAATATTCCATGGTTATAATTTATTATAGTAAATGTAATCACGATCCAAAATTATCAAACCTACAAATTCAAAAAAGAAATCGGAAAATTCAATTTCTAGGTCTGATGAATTGATCGTGATTACGATTCCAATGTAATAAATTATAACCATGAATATTAGTGTTTCAGCCTTTTATATTATATTCTTACTCTGTCCTAGACATTGAGTTCTACCTGATTCTATCATCTTGGGAATTTATATATATATATATATATATATATATATATATATATATATATATATATATATATATATATTTACCACTAATAATATATATATATATATATATATATATATATATATATATATATATATATATAATAATTATTTAAAAAAATATGATTCCAATATATGGAATCATATTTTTAAATAATTAATTATATATATGCTCTACACCTATAATTAATATATATATATGCTCTACATCGAGCACTATTTTTTTAAAATAATAACAAAAATACTAAGGAACTTTGGATTATTTACCTAACCAGTTCCTATATATATATACGGAATAAAATACAATGTGTCTAAATACAAATTAGAGACATGTCATAATAGATTATTCCATCTTAAATAATTCAACAATGTTTGGCGGCAATTTTTAACATAAACTCGAGATTTTTCCTGTTGAATAATGTTTACACATTCAACATTATGGATAAAAAATAATGAATTTCATGAAGTGTTTTTACGGGATTTAGCAAAAGCAAAAAAAAATCACGGATTTGGACAAAAAAAAAAAAAAAACGAAACACCCAGAATGACATCAAAATCGGCAAAGACTTTTCATCCTTTAAGAGTCAGTTGTGCTTAGTTTCATTTGTAACGTATATAAACGTAGGTAGAAACAAAGCAAAATATTGACAGGATAGCAAGGGATACAAACACTTCCCGGGGCGTCCAGTCAGGTTACCCGCTGATAAGAAGGTTTTACGCACAGGCCATGTCCCTATACGCAGCTGAACCTAACCAATACATATTTTTCTAGATGTCTTCATAACGCTATTTCCTTACTTTTAAATGCGTTTACAATGTCTTCATTAATGAGGTTAAGAAATTTATTTTTCAATGCACTGTATACGCTGCCACACAAAAAAAAAAACGTGTTAGTTTTCCCCGTATTTATTCTTAACTGCAACGCATGATTACAAGTGGTTCCCAAATTTCTGGGCGTGAATTATTAGAACGTTCGTTTTCTGACCATGAGACCGGGGTTCAAATCTCGCTATCGTCGATTTGTCAGGAAGTTGACTGCTTTATAATATCGACTTGGGGAAGCGATCCCAGCCGCGTGGTGCCTGTGGAAAGTGGCTGCAAACCACCCCAACCGTTAACCCAAGTCCTGTAGGTGACGGAAGCGTTCGGAGGCCGTCGAGGGTTGTGTTAGCACGAATTCACAAGTCAACGTGGCCGAGCGTTTAAGCATACTGGCATTGTTAAAAAAAATACGTCAGATTATTCGCTATGTCATAGAAACTGTCAGTAAGGCTTGCTCATAGTTGCAGTATAAATCACAGGTGGAATCTGTTGGCTGATCAGGCGTCTATAATAGGGATTTGGTAGTCCCCCCCTCTCGCCAGCAGACGAGGATGCTCGGGAACGAGTAGTATATACAGTAATTATTAGTAGTCTATATGGTAATTATTAGTACATAGTGAAAAGAAAGACTCCAAATTCTGGAGGCTGTTGTAATAAAAGAAAAGCAATCAACATTAAATAAGGTATCTATCTCCATAGGGGAATGTATATTGAAGAATTAAAAAAAATCAGTTTGACTGTTTATATGACGTCACCATGAGCGACTTGAATTGGTTCCGTCAAACGTGAAAAAAAAACAAAACAAAAAAAAAACAACAACAATTGCATAAATATAGAGAGAAGAATCCTTGAAATAAAATGTAGCAACATTCGAAAGTACTCGGCAAGAAAATAATATAAAGTAAAAATAAATATGAACTTTGGCAAATTTACTGATAACACAAAACACAAAATTCGGGAATTGGAAAAATTAAGTTAAAAAGTGATTGACAGAACTTGCCCATATTATTTAAACAAACACGTTTGAGAGAAATATTGCTAGCAAAATACACCTTATTTAATTATCAGTAGTATCCAGGAATCCCTCGATTAATGCGCATTTGATTAATGCATTTCGATAAGTGCGCTAAAAATTCGATTAATTCATACAATATTAGTGCCTAAATTCAGTTTAACTATAATAGTTACCGATTAATTAAAAATTTTCTAAAATTTAGAAATGGAAAATGGGTAACGATTTCGTTTGTCAAATATTACGTTATCTAAAAAAATAATTATAAATAGATAAATTTTATAATATAAACCGATAATAAAAAATACATATTTGTCTATTAAATTTTTTGAATATGTTGGGGTTTTTTATGATTATTTTGAAGGTCTTAAAAGGAAATTTCTGTTTTGCTGTTAAAAAAATAATTAAATACAGAAATTTAAATTTATTAAAAAAATATTGAAATATTAGGTTGGTACAAAAATAATGACGTAATAATGTCGTTTTTTGACGTTAAAAATACGTCAAAAAACGACATTATTACGTCATTATTTTTGCACCAACCTAATATAAATGATTTATACATTTACCGTGGAAAGATTATAAATAAAATTTTCTGATTAAAATACTAATATTATGATATGTGTGCAAAATTAGAAGGGGAAATTTTTCAGTATCGCCAATTATATAAAGAACAGAAGAATAACATATGGCAAACCGCTCTAAATAAGTTTTTCCTAAAAAATCAGATTAATAAACATTAATTCATAGCATTTTGATTAAAAGGTATGCAAATTAGAAATTAATTGTAATGATACTAAAATTTGAGGTACAAATTACATCAATTCCTATAAATTATTATATTCGACTTATGCGTTTTCGATTAGCGCGTATCTTTTAATGTACAGATTAGCGTATCTTTTAATCTATTCATAAGCCACACTAATCGAGGGATTCCTCTATATAGTAATTATTATGAATACAATAAAAACTGTTGTAGGGTACCATTCTCACACATATTTTTTGGTAAATGCCTGTGTAATTGACCAGTCATCAATCAAGAGACAAATAACATATAAAGTAATTATTAATATGGCGACATTTTGATTGTAATTCTATTGTTTTTCTTTTTAAACGAAGCTAATTTTGTGGGTTAAACTCCAGAAGGTAAAACATCTGGCGTCATTGTGCCCCCCCCCACCGAAGTGGTGTAATAGTTAGCGAGCTTATTTCTCTATTTCTCTTATTTCTAGATCAATTACAACCGAGTAGGGAGTTCGATCATCATTAGTTGCTCTACACTATCGTCCTTGTGCCATATCTAACCTACGCGTAGAGAAGAGAAAAAGAAAATTATATTTAAGTATATAAATATAGCTCTCCGTACCAAAATAAAATAAAGGAAAACATTAATAGGTTTAGTATAGTGTGTGTGTGTGTGTGTGTGTGTGTGTGTGTGTGTGTCGGGTGGGGAGTAGTCGGTGAATGTATGTCTGAGTGCGCCACGTGGTTGGGTTGAAATTAAGTAGTCGGTTTGTCTCTTCGCTTCACTACTATACGTTGTGGTAATATTTCCAGAGCAGATATGATGCGTATAAGAGTGATATAATAATAGCGGTTAATATTTCTAAAATACAACGTATACCTGCGGAAGGCCGAAGTGTACAACGGTTGAAATGTTGTTATAGATAATAGCAACACAGACGGGAGATATAATACAAATGAACAGTTCTACTTACGTTGTTAACATCTATGAGTTGTAAAGAAAAAAAAAGATTATTTGTAACACCACGACATTTGCTCCTCTGTCACATGAAATCATAGCAAATGCAAAAGCCCAATGGACCAAGTGCTCTCACAGATCTCGTTGTCAAATCTCGCATTAATTGATAATCTCATCACGAGAGAGAGCTTTGAGGTGCTTTGAGGTTGCTGGCTAATTAGCATGGAAGAAATTCATTGCTCATGATTCAACCTAATGATTCATGAGCAGTATTAATTAACACGATATTGGTCAAACTGTTGCTATTGTGAGTAAAGAAAATGGCGAAACTTTTTTCTACGTGTTCTAGAAATTGTCAGATGTCATTTGGACACTGCTTACTTCGCTCATAATGCATTTTCTTCGTGGTCTGGAGCCACCAAAAGAACAAGCGTCAATGAAGAAGAAACAACATTTTTAAATTATTATGAACAGAACAACGATATGAATTATATTGCACTTACTTACGCGCAAATAACCTTAGGGAAGGTTTGAATCCATTTCCCCCAGCTATGGGTTAAATAATGGAACTTAAATCTGGAAAAATCATTGTTATCACAAAAACTCTAATGAATTATTCACCCGTGGAAAAAAAACATATAATATATAATATATATATATATATATATATATATATATATATATATATAGTATATGCAATAAAAGGGCGACAATCATGCTTATGGCAACAGTCAGACCGATTGCATATAGCATGAAACAGACTGTCGCCCTAAGTGTTGACTTCTATGTTCACTTTTATATTTATATTTACACGCTCTATCTCTGATATTGAGCACTTTATTCCATAAATATAGCATACCTTAAGACTATATTTCTTTATATATATATATATATATATATATATATATATATATATATATATATATATATATATATATAATTTTTTGTGTAACAACTGAGAGGCATTCCCGGCCACACGGAAAAAGCTACCGCGCTGAAAACTACAAAAGAGATCGCCCTGAACAACGGCAACATAGTTCACAGTAAGAACTAAATTCAAACTAGTCTTCTCTTGTATTCCCTCGTTACGACTAGTATGCACGCACACGCGTACTGACTTCCTTCACACAAACGATGACCCACCCGCCTAGATTCAAATTATATTTGTTTTTTAAAAGAAAAAAGAAACATATAACAACATTTTACTGTTTCTCACATACATGCATAAATTATATTTATTTCTGCTTAATTGGCCCTAAAAAGGAAATAAAATACAGTAAAATTCGTAAAACAAATATTTAACATGACTAATGTTTTTCGTAATTCATGTCTGTCTCTCCAAATTTTTATTTAATTAAAGTTCTTTTTTTTTCCAAAACAAATATAATATTGGCACACTTCTCCTCAATTGTTACTTAGAAAAAACTTTTGCTTGGTTTAAACGAAAATTACTTACAATATAATACATATTACTTTTAATACGTTCCTTCTTGGCATCAATTTTGACGGTATTGGTATATATATATATATATATATATATATATATATTAATACATTTTTTATGTTTATACGTTCTTTTTATAGATACAAATATTTAAGTAAATGCTCTGTTTTATAATAAACAGTATTAATGACATTTACCGGCCTGAATGTCCGAGAAATTTTCATAGAAAATATGCGTCCTCCGACAGGAATCGAACTTGTATCCTATACGCAACCTTCATATAGTCTGACGTGCTTTACCGATTGAGCTACAGAGGAACGTTTCGGTTAGCAAGGGCGATTTTACTGTTTCATAATGTGTGGCAACATTGTTTACATTTGTATACGCATCGAGCAGATATGAATATACGAGAGAAAATCATGGAGAACTGTAGTTTAAAAACAGCAAAATCGACCTTGCTAAGATAAAATTTACCATGCTTTTCCAATAATTTGTGTACGTTTTATTTTCTGATATGTATGCTTTTATCCCTGTGAATACGAGGCTAATTTCTGCAGCTATGATGTGAGTGAATTCCCCACAACATTATGGTGATCGCCGACGTGCATATAAAAAGCGATCTATTCGCCAACAAATCTCATAAAGGAAAGAAAATGGAAGATTAAGGATTTATTTCGAATCATCAAAATTGCTTACTGTAATAACGTTTGTTACGCTGAAATAAACTCTCTGAATTATTCAAAGGACGAATGACTTGCTCATAATACATAAATATCTTCAAATTCTCCAGCATTTATTGTTTCAAAACAAAAGATATACACTATCCGTCGCCAAATATGCTGGAAAAATGGTCTTTTCCATGTACAGCGCCAGTAAGTATCTGACCCCAGCCTGCTAATACGTAGTCCTGGGTATGACGTTAAACTACATCCGGCAGCTAGGCCTCTCATCGAGAGATCGGAGGTTTGGAGAAGCGTGGAACCAACTTTTAAATTGCTGTTGTTCTCAGGTCCACCCTGACCCGGGGTGATAACAACAGTTAGAATCACAGCTATGGGCAAATAGTTAATCCACAAACAAAAGAAAAGGACTATCAAAGTATAAAAATTTATTATTATAGTAAAAATACCAGCAATAATTACCAACAATACCTATTTATCGTAAAAATGACAACGCAGTAAGGTGAAAATATGACAAGGGAAGTAACTCAATGTAAGGGAGATAACTCAAACAAAAAGTGGTCACTGATAATGTTTATTCCTTTGCTTTGATTTTAAGACAAAATCTAATGATGGAGATTTTTGTATTTTTATTTTTTGTGGGTTGGGAGATTTTTTAAAATTTTAATGCATTAATGTTCTTAATTTTTAAATGTAACTTTTTAAAAATTGTTTAAATAAAAAGGCAATAATTTTTGTTTCATACTCTTGGTATATCTGAAAAAGGAGTCGACCATCGACTCAATGCGAAAGATTCTTTCCGTAACTGCATGTGCTTCGCCAAGGCTACATACAGTTTTGAATTCAGTGTGTTTCTTCTCCTAGACCGGTTGCCACCCAAGGCTATAGAACTGAGTATGTCATACTATTTTAAGTAGAAAACGTCTCCCTGTTCTAGTCGACGGTAGTCGAAATCCTTAGGATCATCAAGAATTATCATTGTTCTTTTATTGTGAGCTCCCCTTAATAATGTTTTTCCTAATATTCTTTCACATTCAGTAACCCCACTACGTGTTAGTGGCTTTCTTAACTTGCTAGGACGAAATGATAAAAAATACAAAAATCCCTCGATTAATGCGCATTTGATTAATGCGCTAAAATTTTTATCTACCAAAATTCGATTAGTGCATATATAATACTCAATTAGCGCGGTAAAACATTCTTCAGTTTAGCCATAGTAATTGAAAATAGATTTTTTTATAGTTACCGATTAATTAAAACATTTTTAAAAGAAAAATGGGTAAAAATAATAATAATTATGATATATTTGGAAAATTTGAAGGAGTAATAATTTTTTTTAATAAAAAATCACATTAAAAAACATTAATTCATAGCATTTTTATTGTATCTTTTTATATGTACCTATATTTTAATTAAAAATTACGCAAATTAGAAACTAATTGTAAATGAGCCTAAAATTTGACGTATAAATTACATTATTTCCGATAAGATATTATATTCGATTAATGCGTTTTCGATTAGTGCGTATCTTTTAATGTACAGATTAGCGTATCTTTTAATGTGCAGATTATCGTATCTTTTAATGTACAGATTAGCGTATCTTTTAATGTGCAGATTATCGTATCTTTTAATGTACAGATTAGCGTATCTTTTAATGTACAGATTAGCGTATCTTTTAATGTGCAGATTATCGTATCTTTTAATGTACAGATTAGCGTATCTTTTAATGTACAGATTAGCGTATCTTTTAATGTGCAGATTATCGTATCTTTACTGTACAGATTAGGGTATCTTTTAATGTATACATTAGCGTATCTTTTAATGTGCAAATTATCGTATCTTTTAATGTACAGATTAGCGTATCTTTTAATGTATACATTAACGCATCTTTTAATATGCAGATTAACGTATCTTTCAATATGCAGATTAGCGCATCTTTTAATGTGCATATTAGCGTATCTGTTAATGTACAGATTAGCGCATCTTTTAATGTGCATATTAGCGTATCTCTTAATGCATACATTAGCGTATCTGTTAATGTACAGATTAGCGCATCTTTTAATGTGCATATTAGCGTATCTGTTAATGTACAGATTAGCGCATCTTTTAATGTGCATATTAGCGTATCTGTTAATGTACAGATTAGCGCATCTTTTAATGTGCATATTAGCGTATCTCTTAATGTATACATTAGCGTATCCCTTAATGTATACATTAGCGCATCTTTTAATGTGCATATTAGCGTATCTCTTAATGTATACATTAGCGTATCTTTTAATGTATACATTAGCGTCACTAATCGAATAATTTCTGTAGTCCATTTCACCTTTCTTTCAAATTCAGTTTCTGTAGAATAGGATACTTAAAAACAACAGTGATCAACGCAAAAACAAACAAAAATGGTTAAGCACTATATTTCCAGAGACATCGGACGCCATTAATATTAACTTTAAATTTGAATCCCTTCCCTCATCGTCTGCTTTCCCCACTCATGTTTAATTATGACTAGTTATCACCAAAATGGATAATTTATTCTGAAATGAAAGATAAAATCGCTGACCTCTGTTTTGAAATATTTGCTAAAAATCAAGGAATTATCCGATTCAGGCGAAATTTTCAGTAAAATAAATACAATTATATCAGCAATTAATGGATTAATTATTTTTATTGAATAGGTTATTTTATTAAAAAAACATTGGTGAAATATTTTGGAAGATATTCTACCCACCACTCTTTCGATATAGCGTGCGTACATTTTAATTCGGCGGGTCGCCCAACCTTTTTCAGTCATATAAAGAAATATTCCTAACAATATTATTTCAGTAAAATTTATACAAAATCAAATGTGAAGATAAGGAAAACTCGTCTCGTTTCTTATTAAAATTATTCAATAAAATCCCAAAACTATTTTTTTTTAGAATTGTTGCTTGCAATATAATATTCAATTAGCGCGGTAAAACATTTTTCAGTTTGACCATAGTAATTGAAAATAGATTTTTTTTATAGTTACCGATTAATTAAAACTTTTTTAAATGAAAAATGTGTAATTTTTTTTTATCAATTATTACGTTATATAAATAATTACACTAGTGTTAAAAATGGACGTTTATAAATAGATCAATTTTATAATATAAGCCGATAATAAAATACATATTTGAATATCTGTTTCTATTAATTTTTTTTTTAATATTTTGATTTTTTTCATGTTTATTTTGAAGGTCTTAAAAGGAGATTTCTGATTTTTTGTTAGAAAACATGAACCATTTAATTAAACACACGAATTTACATTTAAAAAATATCGACATATAAAAGATGTACACGTCATTTTCTTTCAGATAAGACAAATAAAATCTTCGCTTAATGTTTATCTTTTAAAAGTTACTGGTAATTTTTCAGTGCGATTTTGAAATTCTTCTGGTAGCTGTTCACCACAAGAGTTTATTTCATTAAATTAAGATATACTCGAAGATTCAAAAAGTCTAAAGTTTAATACTATTTTCAAGTGAGAACCTTTTTAAAAGAATTTTATTTTATTTTCACCTTTTTTGCTAAAAATAAAAAAATAAAATAAAATTCTTTAATTTCCACATTAAAAGATACGCTAATTTGTTAGATTATATTTGGTATGGATGTACAAAATGAAAATAATTCTGGTATTTTACATTTACTGAATACTATTCAATATCGAAAAAGAGCGTTAATAATTACCATACCTAATCTAAGAAATATAAACAGATAAATTGTAATACTGTTTGGATATTTTGGTACTTCGCAGTCTGTGATGAATTTGTCATGAATATTATGGCTTTCATGCCGAAATATGCTAAGTACATCACAGACTGAGAAGTACCAATTTTATGGTAACTATTTAGAATTTACTATTTATATATTATTATTTATAATATATTACTATATATATATATATATATATATATATATATATATATATATATATATATATATATATATATATATATATATAAAAAGAAAAAAAAAGAACAGTAAGATATATAATCCGGTGTTCTTATTGATATTTTTTTTTTATTTTACAAAATAGTGCTCAATGTAAATTTACAGAGCATAAATATTATAAATTAGTTTAAAAATGTTTTTTTTCCAGTATGTTTCAAAAACTGAAGCTAAAATCATCAAATTTAATTATATAATTAAATTAAAAGCATTAGTTCCGTTTCATCTTCAAGCGAATTTTGAATAACTTTTTTTTTTTTTTTTTTTGTCTTATTCCAAAATTCACTTGAAGATGAAACGGAACTAATATTTTAATCTTCAGAGAAATTTTCAAGAAATATATATAAAAATATATATATATTTCTTGAAATTAACAGCACTCTGATATATATATATATATATATATATATATATATATATATATATATATATATTTTTGAAATTAACAACTGTCTAAATAATGACATTGTGCTATGTCAAAATACTCGTGATAAAATAATTTTTCTCTCTACTTTAATAACGACAGCAAAAAGTTTGTCGGTGCATATGAAAGGATCCAATATATATATATATATATATATATATATATATATATATATATATATATATATATATATATATATATATATATATACAGTTCAGGTAATAATCAGTTGGTATATAATTCAAGCGAATCCTAATAATATAAAATATTAAAAATTATCCACAGAAGAGGTCAATGTATTTATTATTGCAGCGCATATAAGTTACATAAAAAAGAAATTCAAAATGACCTCATGAAAATAGCTATTTCAACTAACGTTAAAACGTTAGCATTTTTCGACTCTTCGAAAAGAAAATTGAATAAAAATACTCTATACACATATAAACATATGCAGAAAAACATACAGCTACCTAATTTATATGCCTCCAAATGCAAAAACGTAATCATAATTCAATTCATTTTCACTCACAGTTTTGCCTTTAAAATTTATTTGATTCAATTATCCATTAATAACTAAAGTCAATACATATTTCAGTCTTAAAATAATGCCTACTGGTAATCTATTTGAACATTATGTAATAAGCCATTTTTTTTCAAGGGAAATAACTCCGATATTGTTTATAAAGAATTACTTCCCTTTTACTTTACGTCAGCAGCCCTTGCCTGATTTCATTTGGTTTGGTTTATTTTGTTTTACGGCATATCAACCTCAATGGGTTATTTAATGCAGACAAGATTTTTTTTTGCTGGTAATATTTTTTTCCAAAAATGTATTGCTGATAATGCTCAAAAATTTATTTCTGGTATTAAAAACTATTTTTTTCATTTTCATAGTGTTTTGACCCCAGTTTGGGGGTTAACTATTTGCCCATAGTTGGGACCCTAACAGGTGCTACCACCCCTGGACAGAATGGACCTGGGAACACTAGTAATTAATAGGTGGTTCCAGGCTCTTCAAAAATAGCCTTGCTGTTGAACGTATTTTATCGTCTTACCCAGGACGGGCAGGGCTTTCTCTTTAGTTTTTAATTTTTGTAGATATTTATAAAATTCGAGCAATTCGATACCTAATTTTAGAAACTAAGACACTGCATCAATGTTAAGTGTTAACCGAATTCAAACCTATTTCTTCATGTAAGGTAAATCAAGCTTTTTTTCTCTTGTAAGGTACATCGTTCTTTTTCATCTTTTATTGTACATCAAGCTTTTTTCTTGTAAGGTATATCAAACTTTTTTCTTCTTGTAAGGTACATCAAGCTTTTCTTGTAAGGTACATCAAGCGACTTTCTTTTTGTAAGTTACATCAAGCTTCTTTTTCTTGTAAGGTACAACAAGCTTTTTTTCTTCTTGTAAGGTACATCAAGCTTTTTTTCTTCTTGTAAGGTACATCAAGCTTTTTTCTTCTTGTAAGTTACATCAAGCTTTTTTTTTTTGTAAGTTACATGAAACTTTTTTCTTCATGTAAGGTACATTAGCTTTTTTCTTCTTGCAAGGTACATCAAGCCATTTTTTTCTTGTAAGGTACATGAAACTTTTCTTTCTTGTAAGGTACAAAATTTTTTCTTGAAAGGTATATCAAGCTATTTCGTTCTTGTAAGGTACATCAAGCTTTTTTCTTCTTGTAAGGTACATCAAGCTTTTTTCTTCTTGCAAGGTACATCAAGGCAATTTTCTTCTTGTAAGGTACATGAAATTTTTACTTCTTGTAAGGTACATCAAGTTTTTTCTTGAAAGGTATATCAAGCTATTTCTTTTTCTAAGTTACATCAAGCTTTTTTCTTCTTGTAAGGTACATCAAGCTATTTTTCTTGTAAGGTACATCAAGATTTTTTCTTCTTGTAAGGTACATCAAGCTATTTTTCTTGTGAGGTACATCAAGCTTTTTTCTTCTTGTAAGGTACATCAATTTTTTTTTCTTCTTGTAAGTTACATCAAGCTTTTAGAGATAATGAAGTCGCTGAATAGTTTCAAAAATGTTTATGGTTCATTCTGTTTAGTAGTAAAATAGCAGAGTTTGTTTATTCCAACATCAGGAACAATGAAATGCTTTCCTTCCAAATTTGAAGCTCGGCGAGCCAGTGTATTTAGAGCTAAAGTAATGGATACCGACTCGGATTGAAGAATCGGAGAGCCGAGTTCGAATTCCAGTTGAATCCATTATATTCACTTACGTGTTAATACCCTTTCTCTGGAAAGGTATGACTCTTTCTTCCCCACTCCCTGCTATAGGTAAATAGCAGGACAGACCGGGTTCTATAGCCTTGGATGGCAACTGGTCTACCGCAGAAAGAAATGGCAACCTACTGCCGGAAACAAATCTGCCTCGTCAGTCATGTATCGAAAGATATATGATTGCCTAAGCGTGTATGGAAAATAACTGACTGACTGTATTTATAAAACGGGGCCTTGGATTTGATATTTGGAGTTGACATTAAACTGCTACAGTAATTCAGGTAGCCCTGAGGGAAAACGAAGAAGAATTTAGGCAAACCATCGGCGCTGATAAAAACTGAAATAACCTGGTCACTCCCATCTTCACGCAAAGTTTTCGGCTGGTTTGGTTAATCTAACTAAATTTTCGCTATGACCACAAGAAAAAGAAACCACGGTTTTTTTTTCTTTTTTTTTTTTTTTACAAAAAAGTGTACAAAAATTCTCTTTGAAAATTACTCAGAGAACTATTTCTTTTCTTCACTTTTGTAGTTTTCTCTTCGCAGGGCCTTTTTATGCAGTAATATAATTTTAATTTTAACTGTAAAAAGGCCATCTTTCATATTCATTTATGAATCTGAAACAGACCTTTATTATTTACATGTTATTCGCCATCATTAGGTAGGCAAATCATTAAATTTGTATATTTTTTGGGATGTGACATAAATAAATTTTGTCGATGTTTTTAAACTCGGCTTGTATCGTTTATGTCATTTGTTGCGTGCCGATAAATTAATGTTGCTTCAAACTTTTGATTGAACTATTTTTTTTCGCGGGATTTTATTTTATTTTTTTTTTTACCAAAAAAATCTTATATTCCCTCATGACAAAAAACGCGATCTAAAACAGCTTCTATCAAGGTTTTTGCTACACTGGTCTGTTCAACGAAAACGAGGCCCCACGCGTAACTTTCGTTATAAAAAAAAGAAAAAAAAAGAAATGAACGCCGGAAAGTAAAATAATTTGGGACAATCAAAAAAAAAAAAAAATTAATACAAAGAAACTTTTGATGTTAGCCGAAACTAATATTCACGCCATAGTCTCGGAGCCTGGTCAAAAGGATACAAGCTGATACCTCTGAGCCTGAAGCAGAATGTGTAACACTATTTGAGTTGCTGGTAATTAATAATTAGGGCTTTGAATATCAAACAAAAACGAGATATTGAGAAATAAACTACCATGAAAAGGGTTAAATTGATATCAAGAACGATAGACTGATAACAATTCGTTTCCAGAGAATCGAAAATTCTAAAACGAACCAAATGGCCGGCTAAGAACAATACTTAATTTGTACGAAGGTGTTAACAATTCATAGATAATGACACCATGAGCGTGTCCGTGGAATCGACATGAGGAGAGTTGGATAAAATTTTAAATGCCAGTTAGAGGCAAAAGGTTATTTCGAGAATGTTTCGAAAGCGAATCAAAGATGTCCAGCATCTGATTTCAAACACGAAGAAAATATAAAAGTGATTTGGTAAAATCTTTCTGCAGAGATACCAGCATTGAAGACAATAACCACTTGGCTTAATTTTAAAAAAAAAAACACACGGCGATATCTTGACATTCGTAGGAACGATTGTCACCTTAATGTAAGTTGCAACACTTTCCCTGTAAAATTGTCTCTGAGTCGAGGGCGAGAAGGCCAATTGTTTATTCAACTTTCGACGAGAAAAAAGAAATCAACACTGGTGTCAATTCATTTATGTGGTGATAGCATTTTGAATAATAATTTTAAAAAAATTAGTCTTCGTTAAATGGTGGAGGTGACAGGCGCAGAAGAGCGATCAAGGAAGGATGAGGAGCGTCCTGCACCCACTGAAGAGTAGCAGGCACAGACGAGACATCGAGGATGGTGAAGGAGCTGCCCATGCCCACTGAGGAGTATTAGTGAGAAATGCTAAGAGGAGGAAGAAGAAGCTGCGTGCAGGATCATGCCTACAGCCTTTATCCGGAAAAAGGAATTAAAGCCAAGAGTGTAGAACTGCAGAAAACTGAGATCTTTTACTCTGCGAAGATTATTCGAAATGTTTTGAGTTGTGAGCAATCTTGTCTTGTTGACAGCATACTTCATAAATAGAATTTACACTGATTACGACAATATGCTACGCCATTAATAATAATAATAATAATAATAGTGTTAGCAAGCACTGACTATAAACGTCGGTATGATAGAATGCAGTCGAAAATCTGTAACTTTTACAGGAAGGAAACTGCAAGAAACTGATATGAACATCACTCAGACCCGGTTACGGAGACAGGACCTGCAATAATTTTAATGTACTTTATAATACACATAGACTGAACAATCAAAGCCAATCGCCCAGGCTCAAAGAAGTAAGAGGGTACAAATGTAAAGATTTAAAATTGACATGGTTTTCAATTTCACTGAACAGAGGTATTTGCAATTTTCGTACTGTTTTACAAAACATTAAAACAAAATAATAAAATGCAATTTGTACTGAATGGGCTTGCAAGAAAAAAATGTCCATCTTGCATATTTATAAATCAACCATTTGTCCCTGCATTGAATACTGTCGTATCTGCTCTGGTGTCCTGCTATTTATCTCGAACTTCTTGACAAGCATTAACTTAAACGCGCTACTAGATTGGCAATTAGGTCTCACTGTTTTATTGTTGAACTACTTAGTTGCAACCGGCACTTCTATTCTAACAGTTTCTTTTCTCACACTTCCAACCTGTAGAACTCCCTTCCGATTTATGGCTTCCTTGATAACGACAATGTTCAAAAATTTAAATGAAACATCAATCGCCATCTTCTGTCTGCTAATATCCTGCTTCTTTTTCATCCTTTCCTCAATCCTCCCCATTCTCTGTATTATCAGTCTCTTTCATTCTCACCCCCTTTAAGCCCCTGCGTTCTAGGGGAATCATTACCTGGCATGGTGGGAAATGATTAAAAAAATGATATGCTCATATTTTTAAACTATTTTAATGAAGGTTGTGTTATTGAATGTGGCTGCTGTAAGGGAGTTCAAGAAGAAATTAAGTGCATATCATTAGAATATTATTAGGATATTATTATACTACTATTATGATATTATTATGATATTATTAGGACATTATTAGGATATTATTAAAATACTATTATGATAGTATTCTGATACTATTATGATACTATTAGGATATTATTATGATACTATTAGAATATTATTAGGATATTATTAGGATGTTATTATGATATTATTATGATATTATTATGATACTGTTATGGCATTATTATGATACTATTATGATATTATTAGGATATTATTATGACTATTATGATATTTTTAGGACATTATTATGATACTACTATGATATTATCATGATACTATAATGATATTATTATGATACTATTATGATATTATTAGGATATTATTATGATATTATTAGGACATTATTAGGATACTATTATGATAGTATTATGACACTATTATGATACTATTAGGATATTATTAGGATATTATTATTATACTATTATGATATTATTATGATACTATTATGGTATTATTAGGATATTACTAGGATATTATTTCTTACCACGATAGCAAAGAGGAACCTGATACTATTCAACATCAAAGGGAACCGGATTAATTTATACGAAAGAACTTTTACAATTCAACTTTAATTGGTACACTACATCTCTTTATTAATTCCAAATCACCTAAAACTTTCGCCTACTTTGAAAGTATGATTTCAGGGACTTTAATCCTACAAGTCGAATTCGTGCTATTTTCTTCCGAACAGACAAAAAGAAAGGAACATTATTGAACTAATTCCAGTGCTTGATTTCTCGTTATCAATCTGTTTAAATTCTAAATGGCAAGTATTTGTAGGTAAGTATATTTGTGATATGCTGATGTTTTTTATACTATTGTTAACAAGGCCCAAGATTGAGTTATTGAATGTGGTTGTTGTAAGGGCGCCCAAGGAGGAATTAAGTGCATATTATAAGGATATGTAGGAGAGAGAACAGCTGACTTTGGGCATGAAGAGGTTACAATTGTAGTCATCGAAAAAGTATCCTTTCGGGAATCTTTTACAAAGATCTGAAACAGTTGAGAGGAAATTGCACCTTAACAATGGATATCGAACGGAATGAGGATGAATCGACTCAGAATAGGCGATAAGGAATGAAGCACGTCTTAACATCTAATAGGAAAATATCGATAGTAGCGAGTGACTACGACATTTCGTTTGTAATAAAGCGATTTTATTTTAATCGAGTTCACCCCAAGTAAGGCGACAAAGCCACTAAGACACAAGGGGTTACTGTGTGCGGAATAACTAGAGAACATAAACATTATTAAGCAGCGAGAAGAAGTGAAAAGTAATCAGGAAAATATAGCTAAGGAGTGAAAACAATAAAAGACTAATCAAGAGGACAGTAGATAGCGATGGACATTGCATTTAAATTTTTCAAAATTAATGTTGACTGGAAAGTATGGAGAAGAGAGAACAATAAAAGAACAAGAATTAGGAAGACAAAAAATAACTTTTGACATCGCATTTACATTTTTTGAAGATCAAACTTGACTGGAACTCAAGAAACCGGAAGAGTGTTCCACGTGTGAGAAGTGCGAAAGAAGAAACTGTTAACATAGAACTTACGGTTATATCTAGCCAACTCGATTGTAAAATGAAACCAGGCTTCCATCGTTCTGGGTATGACGATAAACTACATCCGGCAGCAAGGCCGCTGATCGGGAGATTGGATGTTTTGAGGATTGTGGAACCACCACTTAATTACTGTTGTTCAGAGGTACTCACTGACTCGGGGTGGTAGCGTCTGTTAGGGTCTCAGCTATGGGCAAACAGTGAACCCATAAACAAAAATCAACAGTATATTTTTATAGTAAATTTACCAACAATTATTTAACCCCACGCAAGGCAATAAAGCCCCCAAGATACAAGTGGTTACGGAGTGTTAGAGAATATGAGAAAAAGGAGACATTAAAGAATGAGAACATTCAAAGAACAAGAATTAAGAAGACAGAAGATGACGACTGAAATTACTCTTAATTTTTTCGAAGATCAAACTTGACTGGATAAAAGCCTTCGTCTATTATCACCCACGTCTATCAAACACCGTTTTTGCCGTTCGTTTTTAATCATTTCACCCCAAGCAAGGGAATAAAGCCACTAACACGATGGGGGCTGCTAAGTGTGAAAGAATATAAGAACAAGAAAAACATTATTAAGTAGAGAGAATATTAAAAGAACAGGAATTAAGACAAAAGATACCTTTTGACACTGCATTTACATTTTTCGAAGATTAAACTTGACTGGAACGCAAGAAACCGGAAGAGTGTTCCACTTGCGAGAAGTGCGAGAGAAGAAACTGTTAGCATAGAACTTACGGTTACATCTCGATTGTAAATTGATGAGACCCTGTCAGTTATCCGCCATGCATGATACACGCTTAAGCGATCATATATCTTTCGATACATGACTGACGAGGCAGATTTTTTCTGCGGAGAACTAGGCTATAGAATCCGGTCTGTCTTGCTATTTAACCACAGATGGGGGAGAAGAAGAGGATTCATACCTTTCCCAAGAGTATTAGCACGTAAATGAATGTAATTGATTTGACTGGAATTCGAACTCGGCTCTCAATCCGAGTCGCTATCCATTACTCCACCGTGCCTCCTGCAGGACGCCAGTCTAGTACTGAACTTAAATTCAAAAAGTCTAGGTACCACAGCGAAGAACTCGTCCAAACAATTACGAAAGTATTTATAGAAAAGGCAGAGAGAGGCAATCTTATGGCGGTGGGAAAGTAACTGAAGCCGAGCTGCCAGATCAGGATTAGTAATATTGCTGATTCTTCTTTGGATTTTATCAAGAAGGTAAATAGCAGAGGCACCGGACCATAAGTGACATTAATATTCTAAGTATGGATGAATGACAGACATATAGATATGTACGATAGATTCTGGAGAGAAAAATTGTCTTGCATGACACAGTGAACCAACTTTCTTAGCAGCTGTCCTAGTAATGGATTCAATATAGTCTTTCCACTTTATGTCAGCTGAGAATGTTAGCCTGGAAAGGCGTAATGAGTCACTTACCTGGAGATTAGCATCAGTCATTTTTTTTTTTTAAGCGTTTCACCCCAAGCAAGGCGAGAAGCCGCTAGGACGCAAGGGGTTACAGAAAATTTGGAGCAAGATCAGATAGGAGTGATAAAAGAAAGGATGAGGAGAAGGGTAGTGGATAGATCAAGGCAACTGGAGATGTCGATTGACATTACACTTGAATAGCTGGAGATCATAGCTCTCAGGGAAACTGGAATAGGGAAAGGAGTTCCACAGGCGAGAGGTGTGAGACATGAAGCTATTAGAGTAGAAGAGACGGCTACATTTAGGAGTTTCGACAGTGAAAGGGTGAGAGCGGGATGCCGGCCTCGTAGGGCGCTTGAACTCATGAAGTCTGGGAACCAGCGAATGCAGCTCCTCGCAGCAATTACCATGAAAGTATTTGTAAAAAAAACAGAGAGAGGCGACGGCGCGTCTGTGAGAAAG
Source organism: Acanthosepion pharaonis (assembly GCA_903632075.3). NCBI lineage: Eukaryota > Metazoa > Mollusca > Cephalopoda > Sepiida > Sepiidae > Acanthosepion > Acanthosepion pharaonis. The sequence goes on along the minus strand of CAHIKZ030000715.1, from coordinate 17,828 downwards.
TAACTGTAGACGAGATGCCAGATCAGGGTCAATTATGTTGCATATCCGCCTCTGGAGCCTATCAAGAACCCCGAGGCAAACAGAAGGGGCTCCAGACCATGTATGGCAGCAATACTCCATGCAAGGCCGAATTTTTGATTTGTAGATCTGGAGGATCGATTCCGGGGAGAAAAATTTCCTGACGCGGCACAGGGAGCCAACTTTCCTTGCGGTGGACGAAGCAATTGACTCAATGTATTTGTTCCATCTCAGGTCAGCAGTCAACGTGAGACCGATCAGCCGCAGAGAGGTGCTCTCGAGAAGTTGAGCGTCAGACATTCTAATGGAGGGCAGTCATGCTGATAGAATGGCGGAAAGTGGTCTCTGATAGGATTAACAAAGAATAGTTGTGAGGTGGAAAATAATTCATCATCCACAAGGTCGCGTAAAGGCTTTTGAACTCTCCCGGGGTTAGAAAGTGAGGATTGTGCAGCTCCTTTCGCTTATAAATCAGCAGCTCAGTTAGAATTTGGTACCTTTCTCGCTTAAATAGAATATATTTTGAGAATGTGTCTTTAGTATAGAATAACCTCAAATGTTGCAGATATTGGTCATAAAGAGATAAAGTGAAAGACTTAACAACCTAACAATGCCTTCTTTATTAATGAAATTTCTAGCTAACTGATAAAACTGAAGTTTTGAATTACTTTTGTTAAATGATTTCTTTATCTTCTGCTAATTCCGAAAAGTTTTGTCCACAAATCAAGGAAGCTTCGCAACTTGCACAATATACGCTTGTTAAAAAAAAAAAAATTAAAAGCATATGACGCGTATACTTATACTGTTATGTGCAAACAAAAAAGTCAGTAGCTAGATAGGTGACCTTTAAGCGAAAGGAGCTGCACAATCCTCAACTTCCAACCTCGAGAGAGTTCAAAAGCCTTTAAGCGGCCTTGTGGGTGATGAATTATTTTCCACCCCACAACTATTCTTTATTAATCCTATCAGATACTTTGGGTAATTTTTCTCTACAGGAAACTTGAGGTGTGTCTTTATTTATTTGGAATTTTTTGTTTACTTTATTTATATATTTTTTCTTAGAGCTTCTATCTATCTATCTATCTATCTATCTATCTATCTATCTGTTATGGTTCGGTTCCTTGTACCACGGTGATAGTCTAAGGTAGAACTAATAAAGAAGAACTCGAACACGGATATGGAATAACACAGATATATTACAAACAGGAATATATATACAGAGAAATAGAAAGTGTTATTACGAACAATCAGGTTTAGTAGTAATTGTCTGAATGCGACTCTATTTCGGACTGCCTCTGACTCGACTGACTGACTGACAGACTCCTGACGGACTTCACTCCAGGCTTCAGACTGAACAGTATTTACCCCCCCCCCACAACGAGGGTATCATGTGGCACAAGGCCGGTTTAACGTGGGATCTCCGAGATACCCTTTCAACCTGTATAAACGGGTTCAGGGTCGATTTACCTCCCAGAACGAGACTCTGCCCTTCGGCGTAGCCTCGTTCGGGTTCCTCCCCGCCCGAAGGCAGAGAGTTCAACCGTTCAGCCGGTCGTCCGACATCGACTGACCCTCGTTTCTCTTACTACTCCTACTTATATTAGGTGGGAGAGTCTATTAACTATAGAATAGGGGTGTTTCACCATAACAGTATCTTCCTAGCATTAACTACTTTTATTGTTTGTTGGATAATTTCCAAACGAGTATAATCCATCATCTCATCGATGGTAGCCAACTGAGGCAAGTTAGTTAAATAGAGAGTGATTTTAAAAACACCCGTAAAATGTTCCGTTCAGATGTTCGTCCTACCCTGAGGGGTCTTTTGACTTAAGGGGTACGACAGACGAAGCCTATGGACCCGCTTGGTCAGGTGATGTAACGCTTTAGGGTCGTTCCGATCGTAAGCATTGAGCGTTAAGGGGTTTACCTGACCATCATTTCATCTGACAGATTCTGTACTGAAGAAATATGTAGCGTTTTTGAAGGATCCGAGTCAGAATTCACCATGCTTGCCTAAATAACTCAAAAACATTAGACCTTTAAAAGATGATTTATCTCAAGGTCATAGAGGTAGATTCACTTAACGCCGCAACTTGATACACAACCAAAACATTAACTGAAAACTCATGTTTTTAAATAGTGAGAGAGGAACACGGACGAGGCTGTGCCGAAGGGCAGAGTTTCGTCCGGGGAGGTAGACAGACCCGATCCCGTTTATGCGGGGTTTACGGGGATTTTTTTGGCCGAGCCTTGTGCCACATGTGACTGCGTGGGGCAGTTACTAAATAGCGTCGATGTCGGACGACAGTAGTCGACAGTTAGTCGAATACGAAAGTAGTCAGCGACCACAACCAGATTACTCTGCGTAATGCCTATTATATCAAGTTCCTAACGTTTTGTACGTCGAACCTAATTTAAGACCGATTTAGTACAAATACAAGCCTTCACTGCGAAATAACTGCACAACGGATACAAAGGCTTGATGGCATTCCATTCTTTGTTTTTTTTTAGTTATTTCATCCCAGGTAAAGCAATAAATCCTCTAGGACGCAACTGGTTACTGAGTGTTAGATAATAAAAGAAGAAGGATTAAGAAGACAGAAGATAACGATTGTCTAAGCATCTGTTTTACGTGGATTTATTAAAGACAACTCTTGTAATTAATTTCAAAGACTGGGACAAAGAGACATAAAATACGTTTGGCTTCTGATGGCGTAACCCTTTTGAGGTCGAAGTTGAAAAGAGATCTTAGGAAAGGTTATGCAAAGATGAAAATATTCAATCTGAGTTTGCACATAGAATCTCCGGAAGGTTGTTCTATATCGTGTTGGATTTTGCATCTATCTATCTATCTATCTATCTATCTATATATATATATATATATATATATATATATATATATATATATATATATATATATATCTATCTATAGATAGATAGATAGATAGATAGATAGACTGAGATAGATAATAGATGAATAGACTGTGAAAGATAAACGATAGATAGATAGATAGATAGATAGATAGATAGATAGATAGATATGAACAGACTGTGATAGATACTGAAATAGATGGATGGATGGATAGATAAAGATATAAACAGACAGACAAGACAGACAGATAGATAGATAGATAAATAGATAGATAGATAGACAATGAACAGACTGAGATAGATAGATAGATAGATAGATAGATAGATAGATAGATAGATAGATAGATAGGGAGAGGATTTAATAAATACGAACTGACAGAAAAAAGACTGGGATAGATTAATAGATAGATATAACGAAGAATGAGATAGAAAGAAAGAAAGAAAGAAAAAAAAAGAAAGAAAGAAAGACGTTGATATATATGAACAGCTAGATAGAAAGAAGAATAATGATAGATATAGATAAATCCTTTTAAATCAACCACTTGGGATCTAAAAGAAAGAACCATCTTAAACCCTCCGTTGTTCCTGAAACGAATTCTGTGTTTTATGGCGAAAAGCTTTTAATAAACCGTTATGAAGTGGGTGGCGAGTCATCCTTTGACAGTCTCTCCTTGCCATCTCTCCGGCGACGAACTAATTTTTGGATATGCGTCGGGATACACGCTAAATTACACGCTGTCCGGCTTCGGCAGTGTCCCTTCGCGTCGAAACGACGGGGAGTCAATCGAGGGGAAGAACGGAGTAACCTGCCCCTGACAATTGCGCCTCTTATCCAAAGATGGTTTTGGCGTTAAATCTAAAATTGGTTTGTCGGGACAAACCGTGTCTTGTAAGTAAGCCTGTAGGTGCATCAGGAGACTTTGCAATGAGCAGGAAAATGACGTCTGTTTTAAATGATCCTGTGTAAAAAGATCAGCTGAAAAAAGGATCTAATAAGGGCTATGTTTTTGCCTGTCTGTACCTTTACAAGCATTGCCATTATGCCATTCACATACACTCATACATACATACACGCACACACACACACACACACACACACACACACACACACACACATATATATATATATATAATGATTTATGTTAAAATAAACATTTGGTGTCTTATCAAGTGATGATGTTGAATGTAAACAAAATGGCTATTTTTAAAATTTTATAACTTTATTTGTATTTGCGATAGAAATAATTTGTAAAAAGGATTAGAAAGAAGTAAATATATATTTTTTTAAGGTTTTATCGAAATTTTATTTAAGTTTCCGCATGACCTATACGGAACTGTCATATATCCTGAAAATTTCTCGGACATTCAGGCTGGTAAATATTATTAATACTGTTTATTATAAAACAGAGCATTTACTTAAATATTTGTATCTATTAAAATAATGTATAAACATAAAAATCTCTTAAAATAATTGTCGGTCTTTGTCCATTTTATAATGTGTGACGTCATTTGTTTATATTTGGATACGCTTTGAGCAGATTTGAATGTACGTGAGAGATTCATGGAAGATTGTAGTTTAAAAGCAGTAAAATCGACCTTGCTAACCGAACGAACCTCTGTGGCTCAATCGGTTAAGGCACGTATGATACATATATATATATGTATGTATATATATATATATATATATATATATATATATATATATATATATATATATATTTCTCAAGCTATTTCTAAATTCACCAAGATATGCTCCGAATTGTAACATACAATAATTAACGACAATATATTTTATCATCCAAGGCAGACTTTTTAACTGTTTCACTGCTCATTAGTGTGGCTAGACGTCTAGTTGCCTCTAGCTAGGGACGAATCCCGACTGAATTGACATATATATATATATATATATATATATATATTTGGATTACATCTATATTTTCGTTGTCCTGTTATTACCGAGAAGTAAAAAACAAAAACAAATCTATTTCCATACCTGAAGATGTGTGCAGGAACAGACGAAAGATTGTAAAAAACTAAAAAAAAACCTTATGCAACTGGAATTTATAAACAGGGATCATAACATTCATCTACAGGTTCGGGGTTAATGTACTATATTAAATTTGTTGCGAAGATGTATTCTCGCCATTTATATCATTAACTTCTATATCTGTTTTTTTTGTATGAATGATTCATATATATATATATATATATATATATATATATATATATATATATATATATATATAATTGGTGTATACGGAATGAATTCCAATAACCAACAATTACTATTCTTAAAAAAGAGTGCTCAATAAAAGTAGAGCAGATATAATTATTAAAAAAAATTTATAACATAAATATGTTATAAATATTTAAAAAAAATAAATAATTATACACACACACACACACACACACACATATATATATATATGTGTGTGTGTGTATAATTATTTATTTTTTAAAATATTTTCGGCTCTTGTTTTGAAACATGAGACCTCTTATGTCGCGAGTTCGAATCATATTTTTAAATAAATAATTATATATATATATATATATATATATATATATATATACAGACTCAGTATCATCTAACCCACCATTCTGCAAAAAAAATTATCATCGTATTTGTATTTGCGAAGATATTTTTAAATTAAAAATACGTAATAATTGCATTAGAATCCATTTTTAGCCATGTAAGCGTTTCGAAATTCCCTGAATTAAAAAGAAAAACGAACGGGAATAATAAGTATTCCTGTTCTTTTTTACTTTTTTATTCTGCTGATAATTTTGAAACGCTATATGTATTTTTAAATTCTCTATTCTCTTGAATCTATTTCCGTATATTTTTTTTGTGTACTTATTTTAACTTTTTTTTATTTATTCATTATTGCAGATTTTATAAAGTGAAACTTAATATCTATTCTTCATTATTACTTTACTTTACAAAAACAAATTTCAAACAAAATATCTTGAATTAGTCCAGGCCGGGACGGCGCACGGGTCTCCACCCCACTCCGAAACTATGATACAGAAAAATAATTTATTTATTCTACAGAAAATAATTTTTTATTTAATCTTTAAAAAATAAACTTCATTGTTTTTTTTGGTTTGTTACTAACAAGAAAAAAAGTAAATCATTTTAAATTAAGTTTTATTAAAACAAAAACTATAGCGAACCCTATTTTTTTTTTAGAAAATTAATTTAAATAAAATATAGTTAAATTGGTAAAACAAATGTTGTCCGTAACTTCTGTCTGTCTTTTATTTAGATAAAGTTTTTTTTTTCTTTTCAAAAACAAATATTACTTGAATTTGGACGGGTAGGACATCCTTATTTTGCACACTTCCCCTCAAATGTTACACAGAAAAAAATTTTGATCACTGCCCTCAAATATTACACACGTAAAAAAAACGTAGATATGTGGCGTATTATATATATATATATATATATATATATATATATATATATATATATATATATATATATATAGAGAGAGAGAGAGAGAGAGAGAGAGAGACAGATACTAACAGACCTTTTGCAAACTACTTCGCAAATAAATACTGTCTTGTCCCAATTCTCCTGTCATTTTTGAGGTTGTTTTTGTCAATAAGAAAAATACGTATTGGCAATGCCTCATTTCTCTCGTGAGTATTGACCTATCACTCTTCAATTAAAATGCCACATCATCACGTGATCTTTCTATAACTTCCTATCATTTGTAAATCATATCAATATTTGTGTCTGTCTAGAACAGGGGTTCCTAACTGTTTTTGTGTCATCGCCCACATTCACATGGAAAATCTTTCAATCGTTCACCTGTATAGTAAATAGTCAAAAGCGTACAGTGATGGTGAGATTATGTTTTGACGATAAATATTGTTTTTATTAATTTAGGGGCATTTTTTCATCATGTATGCTCATTTTTCAGCGAATTGTTGGAGGTATCTCTCTCTCTCTATATATGCATATATAGGAAATTCACATATAAATATAATCTATCTGTAAAGACAATATAAATAAAAGAACTAAATTAAAGTATAAAAAATAAATAAAACAAAATAAAAAAAACTGTTCTATACCAACGCGTTTCCTTCCTTTGAACTCACACTCTTTGCCACTCACTCTCTTTGAATTCACACGCTTTGACCATGTCTCCTTGAAGACACATGGCACAGTGGATAAAGACGTTGGTTAGATGCAGTGACAGGACCCAAAGAGTGTGAGTTCAATACCCGGTTAAGGCAGTGGAGAACTTTCAGAGGGAAATTAGCAGGAGATAACTGATAACTGACATCCATCAAACATGGCACGTGGAACTAGAACAGTCTACCCCAGTGAGCGAAATAAAGGGTTCAGTTCGAATTTCCAACCACCTGAAGAAGGCCGGAGCGTACAACGGTCGAAACGTTGTGATAAATATGGCGACAAAGATGAGGACAATAGTCCGAATAATGTTTTTAAAACTATAGAAAATACCAAAATATTAAATCTTATTGAAGAATGTGTCCCAGTTATTCCCAATTAACGTCCTGTTTTGTTTTTTTGTTTTTTTTTTTGCTTCTTTTTAATATAGGTTCTTTGTATTTTTTTAATTTTTTTGTGTAGCATATGTTGAAATACCGTTTCAATAATCATAGTTTTATATCGCCCCCTCCCCCAAATTTCCAATTCCCCACCATTTCGTGTTCAGTTGCTCATCACCCACCCAACAGTTGAGATCGCCCACCGGTTGGTGATATCGCCCAAGTTGAGAAACTCAGGTCTAGAATGACCTTACGCTTCAAAAGTATTTTAACACATGCGCACATGAGATTGAAACTGATTTTAATGAAGGTTTAACGTCTTTTGATGTGAAGGTCCTCCAAGATTTGTAATGGTTTTTGCAGTTGGATGAGCAGAATACTATTGTATAATGACCGTAACTTGGTGGTAATTAGAAGAGGCGCCGTTGATATATTTACATATGGTACTTCACTCGGAAAATTGACAGCTCAGTCTACTCGAGAAATATGTTGTGGTATTACCAATATATGTTTATCTACTTTTTTTACTATGTATAAGCTATCTACACAACGAGGCGGGGGAGAGGGTCGAAAGAATTTCTATACGACATTATTATTTTTATTTTTTACCAAGTACTTTTTGAGAAATATTGACACCAAACATGAGTTCTGAAATTTTTGTTGGGCATGATGAATTTTAGGCGATTTTACGACCTGCTGGAAATATATAAGATATTTTCATTACATTTTCGTTCATATATATATATTTTATATATATATATATAAATAAAAATAAATAAGATAAACTGTATGATGAATTTTTCAGGCAAAACGAAATGAATTTATTAAAACAAAGTATCTATTAATAACAAAAAAATCTGCTGGAAGAATTTTGAAAATTTTGAAATAAAAGGACATTATATTTTGTTGTTAATAGTTATTTTGTTTTAATAAATTCGTTTTGGCCTTGAAAAGTCCACATTGGATATATATATATATTTTATCCTATTTTTTATATTTATAAATATATATATATTGGATATATATATATATATATATATATATATAGAAGACAAGAGGAAAATCTGTATACATATACATGCATATATATATTGTGTGTTTTTTATGTGATCTGTGTGTAAATGTGTGTGTGTGTGTCTTTTAGATATAACTGTAAAGACAATAAGTAAAAGAAAAGAAAGAGGAATTTATATAAATATAAATATATATATATATATATGTATGTTGTGGTAGGAACAAAAGAAAATATCCATATAAATATGGTTGGTACTGGAAGAATTTTGAGAAATTTTGAAAGAAAAAGGACATTATGTTTTGTTGTTAATTTTGTTTATTTTTGTTTATCATTATTCCATGCAAGTCAAGTTTCAACAATATATATATATGTATGGCCTATATATATATATATATATATATATAGAGAGAGAGAGAGATGTCTGTATATCATGCATATATATATGTGTGTGTTTTTATGTGTGGATCTGTATTAAATTTCGTGTGTATTTAGATATAATTTCAAAAAGACAATATAAGTAAAAAGTTGCTGGTATATTTATATATAAACCCGCGGATATATAGAGAGGATTAGAGTCTTTAGTTAAAAAACGTATTCTTATCCAAAGAAAAACCATCAAGTTGGTGAATCTTTTAAAAAAGAGGAACAGTAGAGAGGAAAACTCTACAAACTTATCCGAGAAAAAGAGATCAATATCCAACTTCCAATGTTTGGCAGTGAGACAGGAGTTTCACTACTGTTCAGAGAGCATGCTTTTGTAACATTTTTTAAAAAAAATGCCAAATAATATATATATTTGAACTCTTTCAGAGCTTCCAATCATTACCACTGATTAATTGATGATGAATTAATCACCAGAGAAAGGGCGAATAACATCAATTGTTCTCCACATCATCCTTTTTCTTTTCGTTATTCAGCCATGCAATTACTAGGTCTTCTTGTTCACAGTAATAAAGATAGTTGTTCCGATGTGGTTTTCCCAGTAGAATTTAAGCTCCACGGTTTGAAATTCTGAAATAATTTCCTTCTCTTAGATCCCCTTTTCCTGTTGTTATCCAAAGATAGAGAGCCAAAATCTATCCCTCTCCTTTTTAACCCATCAGCTGGAGGGGTTGGAGAAGAGATGGATTCAAAAAAAAAAAAAAAAGTAAGAAACAATTGCCCAAGAGCATTTCACTTGCGAAAGTGAGTGCAATAGTTTCAAGGCTGAAATTCTAAATTCTAGGTTATCTGGTTGAATTCCGCTCCGCTCAATTGTTGCCCAATGACGGATAGCCGCTAAATTAGCTACCGATGCACATTCACTTGTGTCTAAGTTTTCTGAATAACTGCCTCTCTGCAGATGATATCCCAGTGCATGTCCAGAAAATCTGTTGGTGTCTAAAATCTACAAACTTATCCGGCAGACAATATCCTTAATGTAGTACTTCCCTACTGTATACTTCTGTAATTTTTTTTTTAAATGCCACGTCTCTTCAGGCCGTAGAGGATCATGGTATAGGCGAACACGCATCACTCTATCGTCCACACCACCACCATGGCTTCAACTGAATAAAAAAAAAATGGCAAAGACACCACGGGCCAAATGGTACCTGTCGGACATCTGTCCCTCCCCTGGGATGAGTAATACCCATTTCAAAAACGTCCGTACTCACGGCCTCACACATATATATATATATATATATATATACATATATACATTATACATTTCATATATTGAATCAACCAGTCAATATTAATGCAAGTACTGGCGAAATTCTTTTAAAGAAACTGGAAAAGTTTAAACTAGTATAATCCCTGAAAAATGCAAAAAAAAAAAAAATTGTTGTCCCCCCATCTGGTGTATTTTTTTAGAGCAAGGTTATCCGGTTGAATTCTCCCACGGATTTTTTTCTTTAAAATACCTGAACGTTCACTTGCGGCTAATTTTTTTCAAGAATTTTTATGAATAACGTTTATATAATATTGATATCCCAGTGCCTGCAAAATTATTTTAAACATTTTTTTATATATCTTTAAAAATTTTGTAATAAAATATAAAAATTCTTTTTATTATAAGTGTTTTCATTTTCATGACATGAACTAAGTACATCATTTAATTACATTTGATATGTCTTTGACGAATTGTTTGTTTTTACGTGAGAAACTCATGGGATCAATTGTTTTTCAAAAACATTAAAATATTTTATATTATAAAGAGAAATCATATATATATATATATATATATAATATATATATATATATATATTAGAGCTATATGACGGTTCCGTATAGAGAGTACTGTTCGATTCCTGTCGTTTCAGTATATTCATATTTTCTATCCAAATTTGCTAGGACATTCAACCGGGATAAGAGTAATTAGTGTCTGTTAAAAAATTTATCCAAAAATATTTATATCTAAAATCTAGAAAGATCCGGAAAAATGATCTTTTTATATATTATGAAATGGACAAGGTCCGACAATTTTTTTAAGACATTTTATGTTCAGGTAGATAGGAATGGTTTAATCATAAATGCTTATTTATAATAAACAACATTTACCGGCCTGAATGTCCGAGAAATTTTCCACAAATTCTGAAATATTTCCTTCTCTTACAGCATTTGTTATCCAAAGATAGAGAGCCAAACCGTCATGTAGCTTTAACCCCTAGCTGGAGGGGGTTGGAGAAGAGATGGATTCATTCGGTCAAGAGGTCGAATTTACTGCAATTTGGCTGAAATTTAAACTAGGTTATCTGGTTGAATCTCTCACGCACGGATAGCCGCTACGCTCCTGGCATTCAAATGTAAACAAATTTTCTGAATAACTGCCTCTATGCAAATGATATCCCAGTGCATGTCCAGAAAATCTGTTGGTGTCTAAAATTTACAAACTTATCCGGCAGACAATATCATTAATGTAGTAAATTCCTGACTTATAATAAATTTTTTTAAAATGCCACATTTTCAGGCCTGAATCATGGTATAGGCGAACACGAAATTTCGTCCACACCAAAATATTCAACTGAATAAAAAAAATTTATTCAGACAATGTTGGGGCAAAATTGTTGTCGGACATCTGGAATGAGTAAACCCATTTACTTAAACGTTTGTATCTATAAAAAGAACGTATAAATATATATATATATATATATATATATATATATATATATATATATATATATATAAAGAATATTTTAGAATTTGATGTGAGTTTGAATAAATAATAATATATAAAAATTGCGGATATATATATATATATATATATATATAATATAAGCAAAAGAAAGAATTCATATTATTTTGTTCTTCTAGGCTATTTTACTGGCGCTGTTCTTTTAAATAAATGGTTTCGAAGATACTCCCTGAAAAACAAAAATCAAAAAAAACATCCATAATTCGCGTCCAGGCAGCAAATGGACGACAACTGTACATGAACGTTCACCTGCCTTTGTTTTTTGAATAAAAACTAAAAATGAAATCCCAGTTAAAATTTTTTAAGATCACTTTAATGATCTATAAAACGTTATACTAAAAATAAAAAAATTCGAAAAGGAATTTCTTCGGCTTGAAATGAGAGTTTTCCTTCATCTCATAAATATGTTGACCATGAATATTTGGCGCCATAAAAAAGTGACCACCTTAAAGGCGTGTGAATGGTTTTCTCTTCAAAAAAATGTAAGTGTGGATGTTTAATAGATAAATAATAAGATTGAATGTACGCGAATTCGTTTAAGTGCTGACAACTGTTTTGACGAGAAACAGGATTTACAGAAGGAAAAGAAAAGATGAAAATTTTTATATATATTATGAAATGGAAAGTCATAAATATTTGGAGCAAAAAAAGACAGAAGAATGCGAGAAAAAGATACAAAAATTTAAAGAAAGAAAGAAAGGCCTGAAAGTAGAACGAACGAAAGAAAGAAAGAATGAAAAATAGAAATATTTGGAGCAAAAAAAAAAGACAGAAGAATGCGAGAAAAAAGAAGCTAAAACGAAAGAAAGAAAGAAAGAAAGAAAGAAAGATAGAACGAACGAAAGAAAGAAAGAATGAAAAATAGAAATATTTGGAGCAAAAAAAAGAAAATATTCATCCTCCGAAGAATGCGAGAAAAAGAATTTACTAAATATTTGTATCTATAAAAAGAAAGAAAACAAAAAAAGAAAATAATATAAAGAAATAATAATCATAGAACGAACGAAAGAAATAAAGAATCCAAAAACTAGAAATATTTGGAGCAAAAAAAAAAAAGACAGAAGAATGCGAGAAAACGTTCTTCTAAAATTTTTAAAAGAAAGATAATGGTTTGAAGAAAAAAAAGAAAAAGAAAAAAAAATTCGAAAGAAAAAAGAAATGGAAGACAACTGAAATCTTTCTAGAAATTTTTGTTTGAGCAAAAAAAAAGATGAAATTCCATTAAAAATCACTGAATGCATAAAAACGACAGAAAAAAAAAAAAAAGAAAAAGAAAGAAAAAAAGAAATGAGAAAGTTCTCTCATAAATAAAAAAGAATATTTGAAAAAAAAAAAGAACCAAAGCAAAAAAAAATGGTTTCTCTTCAAAAAAAAATAGAAATATTTTAAGATAAAAAAAAGACAATGTATGCGAGAAAAAAGAAGACAAAACGAAAGAAAGAAACTCAGAAAATAAAAGAAAGTAAAGAAAGAAAAAGAAAGAAATAAATATTTGGAGTAAAAAAACAGACAGAAGAATGCGAGAAAACAGAAATTAAAACGAAAGAAAGAAGGATAATAAATAAATAAATAAATATTTGGAGCAAAAAAAACGTTAAAATGAAAGAAAGAAAGAAAGAAAGCAAGCAAGAAAGAAAGAAAGAAATGAAGTAATAAATATTTGGAGCAAAAAAAGAAGAGACGAATGTGAGAAAAAAGAAGTTAAAGCGAAGCAAAGGAAGGAAGGAAGGAAGGAAAGAAATAAAAAGAAAAAAGAAAGAAAGAAAGAAAGAATGAAAGAAGGAAAGAAAGATAAAATATTTGGAGCAAAAAAAGACCAGAAAAATTTAAGAAAAAAGAAAATTAAAAAAAAAAAAAGAAAGAAAGAAGAAAAAATAAGAAAAAGAAAAAAAAAAAAAAGAAAGAAAAAAAAAATGTAATAAATATTTGGAAAAAAGAAAATAGAACAATTTGAAAAAAAGAAAGAAGAAAGAAAAAAAAGAAAGAAAAAAGGATGTAATAAATATGAAAGAAAGGAAAGAAATAAATATTTTACGAAGGAAAAAAAACGTTAAATGGGAAGCCAAGAAAGAAAAAAAAAAGAAAGAAAAAAAAAAAGTAAAAGAAAAGAAAGAATAAAAAACAATAAATAGAATTTTCTTCAAAAAAAGAAGACATAAAAAAAAGAAAAAAGAAAATATTTTAAAAGAAAGAAAGGAAGGAGAAAGAAATAAGAAAAGAATTCTCCTCTAGAAAGAAAGAATGAATGAGAGAACGAGTGAAAGAAAATATTCAAAGGAAAGGAAAAAAAAGAAAGAAAGAAAGAAAAAAAGAAAGAAAAAAAGAAAGAAAGAAAGAGGAAAAGAAATAAAAATTCCAAAGAAAAAAAGAATGAAAGAAAACGAAAAATGACCAAATATTTGAAAGAAAAAGAAATGTGAGAACAAAATGATCAAAGAAAAAAAGAAAAAAAGAAAAGCGCTGAAAATGAAAAGAAAGAAAGAAAGAAAGAAAGAGGGCGGAAAATGAAAATGAGAAAAAAAAAAAAAAAAAAAGAAAGAAAAGATGGCTGAGAAAAATGAAAAATGAAAGAGGAAAAAAAAGAAAAAAGAAAAGAAAATAAAAAAAGACCGGAAAGTAATAAATATGAAAAGAAAGGAAAGACAGAAGAATGAAAAAGAAGGAAGAAATAAAAAAAGAAGAAAGGGAAGAATGAAAATGACCAAAAAAGAAAGAAAGAGGGCGGTGAATGAAAATGAGAAAAGAAAGATGGCTGAAAAAAATGACCAAAAAAGGAAAAAAAAATTTTTCTTCAAAAAAAATGAAATAAGAAAAAAAGAAAAAAGAGAAAATTTTAAAAGAAAAAAACAAAAAGGAAAAAAGCCAGTTTTAAAAATAAATAAAAAAAGAAAGAGAACCGAGAATGAAAATGACCAAAGAGAGAAAGAAAGAGAGCTGAGAATGAAAATGACCAAAGAAAGAAAGAAAGAAAGAAAGAAAGAAAGAAAGAGGGCTGAGAATGAAAATGACCAAAGAGAGAAAAAAAAAAAGAAAAAGCGCTAAGAATGAAAATGACCAAAGAAAGAAAAAAGAAAGGGGACCGAGAATTAAGATGATCAAAGAAAGAATTCAAGAAAAAAAAAAGAAAGAAACAGGATTTAAAATGAAAAAGAAAAAAAAAGGAAAAAAAGTAGGGACCGAGAATGAAATTACCAAAGAAACAAAGAAAGAAAGAAAGAAAAAAAAGAAAGAAAGAGGGCTGAGAAATGAAAATGACCAAAGAAAGAAAAAAGAAAGAAAAAGGGCCAACAATGAAAATGACCAAAGAAAGAAAGAAAAAGAAAAGAAAGAAAGAAGGGCTGTCCAATGAAAATGACCAAAGAAAGAAATAAAAAGAAAGGTTTAGAATAAAAAAAAAAAGAAAGAAAGAGGACTGAGAATGAAAATGACCAAAGAGAGAAAGAGGACCGAAAATGAAAATGACCAAAAAGAGAAAGAAAGAAAGAGAGCTGAAAATGAAAATGAAAATGAAAATGACCAAAGAAAGAAAAAAAGAAAGGGGACCGAGAATTAAGATGATCAAAGAAAGAATGAAAGAAAAAAAAGAAAGAAACAGGACCAAGAATTAAAATGACCAAAGAAAGAAAGAAAAAAGTAAAAGGACCGAGAATTAAGATTACCAAAGAAACAACGAAACAAAGAAACAACGAAAGAAAGAAAAAAAGAAAGAAAGAGGGCCGACAATGAAAATGATCAAAGAAAGAAAGAAAGAAAGAAAGAAAGAAAGAAAGAAAGAAGGGCCGACAATGAAAATGACCAAAGAAAGAAAGAAAGAAAGAAAGAAAGAAAGAAGGGCTGACAATGAAAATGATCAAAGAAAGAAAGGAAAACATTTAGGAAAAGAAATGAAAAAATAAAGAAAGAAAGAAAGATCTTCAAAGGATAAAAGAAAGAATGATTTGTGAGTGAGACAGAAAGAAGAATGAAATAAATATAGGATTCAAGAAAGAAAAATGTGTTGAAAAGATTAAAAAAAGACAGAATTAGGAGAAAAAGAAGCAAATTGGAAGACATTAAAAGAGCGGGAAACATGGAAAAGAAAGAAAGAAAGAAAGAAATTAGGAAAAGAGGAAAATAAATTGAATGAAGAAAATGTGAAAGAGAGGGAAAAGGAAGAGAGAAAAAAGAAAAAAGAAGGAAAGAAAAAGAAGGAAAAGTACCCATGAAAATGGAAAAGAAAGAATGAAAAAATAAAGAAGAATAAATCCAGGAAATAACAAAGGAAAGTGTGATTGACAGAAAGAAAAAGAAAGAAGTGAAAGAAAAAAGGATGGATGAATGAACGCAGGAAGGAAAACGAAGAAAGTAAGAAAAGGAAGAAAAGAAGGTTGGATTGATGGAAGGAAGGAAAGAAGGAGAAAGGCGGAGGAAGAAGAATAGAGGAAAGAAATAGGAATGAAAGTATGAAGTCGCGGGGCATGGAAAACACAGTAAGAAAGAATTAATGAAAGAAAGACGAATGAAGTAAGAAAAAAGAGAGAGAAAATAGAGCTGAATTGAAGGAAGGAAGTAGAAAAAGAAAAGACGAAGAAACAAGAACAAAAGAAAGAAATAGGAAACAAAAAAAATCGAAAGAAGAAGAAGAAAGGCAGGAAAAACGAATTAAGAAAAAGGAAGGAAGAAGAAAATTAGAAAAATAAGGAAAAAATGTTGGATTCATTGAAGGAAGAAAAGAAGGAAGAACGAAGAAAGAGAGAAAAAAATTGGAAGGAAAGACGTAGAAAGTAAAAAAAAAGAAAAAGAAACGGATGTTGGATTGACGGAAGGAAGGAAATAATTAAAAGGAAGAAAAGACGAAGGAAGAAGAATAAATAGGAAAGGAGAATGGAAGGAATTAAAAACGAAGTAAATAAAAAAAAAGAAGGAAGGAAGAAAGAAAAATGTAAGAAAAACAGGTAGAAAGGAATGTCGGATTAATGGGAGGAAGCGAAGAATTAAAAGGAAGAGAAGTCGAAGGAAGAAAAATAAAGGGAAATATATGAAGAAAGAACGAAAGGAAGGCATAAAAAGAAGGAAGGAAGGAAGGAAGGAAGGAAGGAAGGAAGGAAGGAAGGAAAGAAAATGAAGAAAGTAAGAAAAAAGAACAAGAATAATTTAACGGAAGAAGGTAACGAATTAGAAAGAAGACAGGACGAAAGAAGACAAAGGAAAAAATATGAAGGAGGAACGAAAAGAAGAAGAAAGAAGGCATAAAAAACGAAGTAAGAAAAAGGACGTAAGCGATGAAAGTCGAAGAAAGTAAGAAAAAGAAAAAGAATGGATTGATGGAAGGAAGGGAAGAATTAGAAGGAAGAGAAGTCGAAGGAAGAAAAACAGAGGGGAAGAAATTGAAGGTGGGAGCGGAAGGTATTAAAAACGAAGGAAATAACAAATAAGAAGGAAGGAATTAAGAGAGGAAGGACAAAGAAAGTAAAAAAAAAGAGAGAGAGAAAAGAATGTTTGATTGACGGAAGGAGTTAGAAGGAAGAAAAGACGAAAGAAAAAGAATTAAAGAAAGAAATAGGAGACAATACAAGGCATGAAAAATGAAGAAAGAAAAAGAAAGGAAGGAAGAAAAGAAGGAAGGAAGGAAAAGGTAAAAAGATCGAGAAAAGAATATTGGGTTGACGGAAGGAAAGAATTAGAAGGAAAGAAGGACAAACGAAGAAGAATAAAAGAAATAAATAAGAGGAGACAATGGAAGGCATGAAAAATGAAGTAAGAAAGAAAAAGGAAGGATGGAAGGAAGGAAGGAAGGAAGGAAGGAAGGAAGGAAAAGAAAAATAGCGAAAAAAGAATGTTGGAGTGACGGAAAGAACGAAAGAATTAGAAGGAAGGAAGGACGAAGGAAGAAGAATCAAAGAAAGAAATGGGAAGCAAGAAGAGAAGAAAAAGAAGGAGGACGAGGAGGAAGAAGAAGAAGAAGAAGAAGAAGAAGAAGAAGAAGAAGAAGAAGAAGAAGAAAAGCATGAAAAACGGTAGTAAGAAAAAATGGATGGAAATCTTTGTAAAAAATAGAACGATATTTTTTTCTCATGGCAAGCAAGTGGTATGACATTTACACATCTCGGATATTTCAAACAATATTTATCATATAATTGCAGTCTCCACATTGTTAAGAGAAAAAAGGCGACTGAATACCTGGACCAAAATGTTGTACTAAAAATAACAAAGATGGGGATAGTCGTTCAAATAACTCTTGAACGGACA
>CAHIKZ030000714.1:702500-750188 GCA_903632075.3 Acanthosepion pharaonis | reverse complement strand
TACCAGTATGTATGGTTTAAATAGTTCCTGGGATTTCGATTGCAGTTAGTCTAAGAGAAGGACTGCTCTGAATTCAAAAACATTTGAATACCATTCGATATCTTCCCCAAGAATACATAGCAATTAACAGATGATAAGGAAAAAGGAAGCTGTGGAAAGCCATGACCACTAAAAGAACATGGCATTAAAAAGAAAATGAAGAAAGTCTAAGAGAAGGATTACTCTGAATTCAAAACCTTGGAGAAGGCAATGGGAAACCACTTCATAATCTTCCCCAAGAATACATGGCAATTCACAGATGATAAAGAAAAAGGAATGTGTGGAGAGCCATGATCCCCTTGATACCGAAGGGACATGACATTAAAAAGAAAACGAGGAAAGTCTAAGAGAAGGACTACTCTGAATTCAAAACCTTGGAGAAGGCAATGGGAAAGCACTTCATTATCTTTCCCAAGAATACATGGCAATTCACAGATGATAAAGAAAAAGGAATGTGTGGAGAGCCATGATCACCTTGATACTGAAGCATTAAAAAGAAAACCGAGGAACGTCTAAGAGGAGGATTGCATTTGTGTATACAGAATCTCGACTGGTACTAAAACTGTCTGTCGATAATTTTTAATTCTCAATATCTGGCATAAGTATGCAATTGTCTGTCACTAAAAGATTTCGGCTTTCTGATCGTTATTCATTTTGTAAACGTTTGCAATTTCATTTCACGATTCTTGATCTATTCTCCAATTTTCAGACGGCCATTGATCATTTCTATGCGACTGTCTCTTGCTGGGTTTAGCTATTCAGAAAATTCAGTTGAAGTGATGTGACGTAAATTCTTCTGATACATATTTAAAAAAAAAGAACGAATTTAAAAAATGCTGTGCAAATAAATTTCTCCCTCTAGTCTTCTTGCGACTATAGTGAATACAAGTAATATTAAACTCATAGTAGTTTAGTTGACATACTTTAAAAACTAACCACCGTGTATACCTGTGTATAATTCGACTTCATGAATAGCATGGCCTCTGAAAATCTTTTCATGTTTTTTAACCCCTCTAAAAAACTTTACCTTGTGCATGATTTTTAACTTCTTTCAAAAGATTTTCCCCCGATATTTTGCTTTAAAATTAATATAAAAACTCGCCCTATACTCGAGTAATTCCGCCAAATTAAATAAAAAAAATTCGTTTGAATTCCACGTCGGAAAAATGACATGTCTTTTGACGCTAGTCAGGTGTCAACCCATTTTTTTGATATCATAAAATGAAACTGTTGCACAGCCAAGCCATACGCCATCGATAGGAACAAGTGATAATCAGAGCAATTCACAGATGATAAAAAAGGGAATGTGTGGAGAACCATGATCACCTTGATGCTGAAGGGACATGACATTATCTTTCCCAATATATAAGTACCACAAGGAAGAGCTCTGGTGAATACGGTGGGTGGCTTCGAAACCTTGATATTCGGCTTTCCTGCCGATGTTGATGCATTGCCAGGCTTACCGCACGATCTTCTGCACTTAGTGTTATCGTAGTGTATCCACTTTTCATCGCAGGTCACAATACGATACAAAAATCTTTCCTTTTCTTCCGCTGAAACAGCTGTTTACATGTGACAAGAGGTCATTCGATATCTCTTGACTTCAACACATTCAGTACCCAATGTTCTTGCTCATTTCTAATGCTTTCAAACGCTTCGAAACTGTTGTGTGATCAACTCCTAATTATTCTGAAAGTTCAGCTTGCTCCTAACATGAGTCTTCATAATGTAATGGCTTCAATTCTTCGTCGTCAATCTTTTTCTGTGCACCAGAGCGTTCTTTATCTTCAACATCAGATCTTTATTTTTGAAGCGTGTAAACCAATCCCTGCATGTTGTTTCCGACAGAGCACGGTCGCCGTAATTCTCAGCAAGAACTTTGCACGCTTCAGCTGCAGCTTTCTTTTGAATAAAGTAGTGCAGTAAAATTCCCCGTATATACACTTTCTTTGGCATGAAATCCGAGATGTTTAACGCTGTGAAAAACGCAGTTGTTTACACTTCGCCGAAATGACATACACTGAATTTCAAGCTTGCTTATAGTACTTCCTTACAGATGTGTTCTCTGAAACTATACGCACGCAGTTTCGGGAACGACATCTGTTGGAAAACAGCGAAAATTTATTCAAGGTCCTAATAAAAATAAAGAATCCAATGATACGTTAAAATAAACACGGTATATATTTTAAAATAAGTAATGAATATATTTTAAAATAAAAACTAAGGAAAAGAAATATATTCAAATCAAAAATAAATAACTCAGTAATATGTAAAAAATAATGAAAATGTTTTAAAATAATCAATTTAAAAAATAAATAAAGTAATAACATGGATATTTAAAAAATCTTTTATAATAGTCCGGTTAACACTAGAATTTCTCAACTGGGACCATATGGACTCCCAGGGGTTCATGTAATATTACTGGGGTTGACACAAAAAAGATGGAAGAAGCATACTATATAGAAAACAAATTGCACTGCTAAAAATATACACTACTCTTGAAAAAAAAGTACACCTCTACGTCATTGCTTTTGTTGAATTAGGTTTGAGTCATGTGTCTTACTATCAAAAACCCGTAATAGATGTGGCATTGTGAAAAGGAGGTGATCTTCGACTCTCATTGACATCGATGGGAGCGAATATATATATATATATATATATATATATATATATATATATATATATATATAAACCCAAAAAATTTGCAGATCAGCACCAACCACGGGAATCTCATTGAATAAAAATGGTACAGAGAGGCAACCTTACAGAGGTGAGCAAATGAATGAAGCCGAGCCGTCAGATCAGGACCAATATTGCTGATCCTTCTTTGGATCTTATCAAAGAGCTCCAAGTAAATAGCAGAGGCAATGGACCGTAAATGGCAGCAATATTCGAAGCATGGACGAATTGTATACTTATAGATATGCAAGATAGATTCCAGAACTTTAAAATAATGCACATAAATTTACTATTTCTATAATACAATTCCTGAACTTATGTATAAGTAAAAAATAAAATAAGCCTTTTTTTCATCATGGGGGTCCGCCAAAGAAAATTAGTGGCCCATGGGTAAGAAAAGATTGAGAACCATTCCGCTAGAGATTTATCCCTCGTTTCCAGTTTAGAATTGAGTTTCCTTCTCCTAAAGTCTTTTCATTTTCTTTCACGCCAAGTAACTCCTTGCGTTTTGGTGGCTTTATCGCCTTGCTAGGGATGAAATTATAAAAATCTACAACAAAAAAACAAAAATAAAACAACGTTAAAAAAATGTTAAAAATATGTTGAAAATCTATATATAAATAAATGCGAATGTCAGTGTGTCACACTTTTTCAACTTTATTCCCAGAAGCCAGATCCGGAACCGCAATCCTGAAATTTTGGATTCCCAAGTTTTCATTACTGGAAATGTTTTTTGCGATTTTTTACGTAATTTTTTGTGAGAATTTTTTTTTTTTTTTGTACGATAACAATTTTTATATCTTGGAAATAAATTTCGAAATAATCGAAAGTAATTGCGAAATCCGGCGAAAGTCACTCATGAAATAAAATAATTGTTTGTACGCAAAGCAAGGGCCTACGCAGAAAAATTATCCTTGAAAAGGTAAGCTGCTTAAATATTCATGAGATGCTTAAATTGTTTGTACGCAAAGTAAGGATCTACGCGCATTAAACTGTCTTTGAATTAAGTGGTGGCAGAAAAATTATCCTTGAAAAGGTAAGCTTAAATATTAATGCAATGCTTAAATTGTTTGTACACAAAGTGAGGACCTACGCACATCAAATTGTCTTTGAATTAAGTGACGGCAGAAAAATTATCCTTGAAAAGGTAAGCTTAAATATTAATGCAATGCTTAAATTGTTTGTACGAAAAGTAAGGACCTACGCACATCAAATTGTCTTTGAATTAAGTGGCGACAGAAAATTTTTTCCTTGAAAAGGTAAGCTTAAATATTAATGCAATGCTTAAATTGTTTGTACGCAAAGTAAGGACCTACGCACATCAAATTGTCTTTAAATTAAGTGACGACAGAAAAATTATCCTTGAAAAAGTAAGCTTAAATATTAATGCAATGCTGAAATGCAGCAATCAATTTTGAGTTCTTCTGTAGTTCGTTGTTGCCTCTCACATACGGCAGCAGTATGCCTTGCAAAAAGAAATTTCCATCAACAGAGGACCAGATTGCAATCAAAAGAGCCAGCGAGGAAAACTAAGTCCCGAGCAAATGAAAACCTAGATCAAACGGCAGCCAGGAGACTTAGGGACTCTCAAACTCCTGAACAAGCCGAAGTCCCAATCAAGTGCCCTCCGCAGGACCTTGCTTAATATAGGGCGGCTTTTAAGTTATTAAAAATATATATATCTTTTAAAATAAATAATGAATATATTTCGAAATAATAAATAAAAAAAATGATAGCTTATTAATATTTTAAAATAAGGAAAACGAAAATATATTTAAAACAAAATTGAACAACTCAGTAATATGTTAAAATGAAGATTTCTTAAATATTTTAAAATAAAATAGTAACTTATGAATATTTCAAAATCCAAAATTGCTTTTACAATAAAATTAAACAATTCAGATGGTCTGGTGTTCCTGCTGTACGTTTAGAGATTCTTGATAAAATTCAAAGCAGAATCTGCAATGTTATTGATCCTGACCTTGCATCTCAGCTCCAGTCATTTTCCCACCGCCGTAACTCTAGCTTCCCATTGTCTTTCCCCTTTAATACCTTCATGGCAACTGTTTTCATTATATTTCCTCTTTGGTACACAGAGTTTACGAATTTAAGCTCAGTACTAGATTGGCAGCTATGTCCCATCATTTTACTAGTGAAAATGTTTGATGCAACCTGAGGTTGGGCTCGAAATACGAACTATGAAGCCAACGAATGCATCGAGGATCTTGAATGCGATTGATCTGAGGAATGTTGTCACCATCTTTGACTAAACGTCCAGAATCGTTTAACAACCATAGAACATCAAATCTCCCCCTCCCCGGTCATGCGCTACTGTAGGGACAGTGTATATCCGACACATTGGCACAGCCAAATAATTATTTCTGTTTACATTGTCCAGACTGTTGTCCTTATCTTTATTGTTATATTCACGAAGTTTTACAGCCACAGCAGAGGCGGAGGGAATTGCGATATGCTGCTCTTTTTCACACAGGCGGTGTCCAACTGATATTTCCTGTTTTACGTTAATTTTGAACTTAGCCTAGGTCTGACATCTAATTGGTTAATCAGGGTAAACCCACAAGCCTCATTTTAATTCTGATCTTGTTTTCTCGTCTTCTCTTCTTATTTCGAAAAAAGAGTGGATATTTGGCTTTTGAAATTAAAAAAAAAAATCATGTACTCGGCAGTCATTTATCATCGCCTGAAGAGGCACAGCGTAGTACCGAAACATGAAAGCCATTGTGTAGCGTGTCATTAAGAGGTGGTTCAACGCTCCTCAAAACCTCCTGATCAGAGGCCATGCTGTCGGACGTAGTTTATCGTCTTACCCAGAACGTGGTTGAAGTTTATCGTCATCTCCAGGATGGTTTTTCGGTTAAGACCGGGGGGGATTTAAGATATAGATTTTACAAGATTAACTTGCGTCGGCTTGTTTGAGAATTTATTAGGCAGCCAATCGAATGAGGGAATAAATAAAATATCGTTTCTTTTTTTTCTTTCTAAGAAGCCGGGCTTGGATGGATCTTTTTTAATCTGAAGAGAATATAAAAAAAAATCTATTAATTCCTCCATGTTTAATTAAGAATCGGGATTTATTTCTTAAAGGTGAAACTTCATTCAGAATTTGATATTATTATTTTTCTTTTTACCTATTTATGGTGTCTATTTTTGTTTCAGTCATCGTCGTCTTTTAATTTTATCTTTATTTTTTATTTTTTTAATTCTGATACTGAAAAGAGTTCATGTCTGGGGAAAAAGTTTCATAACCGCGATTTGACTTCAATTATTCTATTCAATTATTACGAGAGAGAGAGAGAGAGAGAGAGAGAGAGAGAGAGAGAGAGAGAGAGAGAGAGAGAGAAACTTGAGTGAGAACGACAGAAAATGATATATGAGAGACCAAGAGAATGAGAGAGAGAGAGAGAGAGAGAGAGAGAGAGAGAACCGAAAATGAGAGATAAACATAGTCACAGATAAAGAGAGAGATAGAGAGAGAGTTAAAGTTACATAAAGAGATATAAACTGGTTGAGAGAGAAAGAGAGAGAGAGAGAGAGAGGAAAGAAACAGAAAGATAGAGAGATAGAAAAGGAGAGAGAAAGCGAGATAGAGAGAGAGAGAGAGAGAGGTAAAGTTACATAAAGAGATATAAACTGCTTGAGAGAGAAAGAGAGAGAGAGGAAAGAAACAGAAAGATAGAGAGATAGATAGATAGAGAGAGAACCGAGAATGAGAGATAAACATAGTCACAGATAGAGAGAGAGAGAGAGAGAGAGAGAGAGAGAGCGAGAGAGAGGTAAAGTTACATAAAGAGATATAAACTGGTTGAGAGAGAAAGAGAGAGAGAGAGAGAGAGGAAAGAAACAGAAAGATAGAGAGATAGAGAGAGAGAAAGCGATATAGAGAGAGAGAGAGGGAGAGGTAAAGTTACATAAGGAGATATAAACTGGTTGAGAGAGAAAGAGAGAGAGAAAGGAAAGAAACAGATAATGATAGATAGATAGAGAGAGAGAGAGAGAGAGAGAGAGAGATAGAGAGATAGAGAGAGAGAGAGAGAGAGCAAAGATATATGTCTTGTGCCTTTCGTCTGACTGAAATATTGAAAGGGTTAAATTCGGTAGTTTTTCGACTGGTGTTTTTTTTTTTTTGCTTTCACAGTTAAATTTCTATTTCTGACACGAACTTAGTCCACACCGGGGTTGATAAGACAGACGACCGATATCTTCGACTGCTGAAATAGCCTATTCCCCATATGAGGTAATTTTGGATTTTATTGTTTATTAATTATTTGCTCTGTAATAATAAATACATTGAGCTCTTTTATGGATAGGTTTTAATATTTTATATTACTAGGATCCTCTTGGATTATATACTAGAGGATTTGTTACCTTTTCGATATACATAATTTAGCTCTTGAAAATTTATTTCAATTCAGCACAAAATGACAAGATAACTCTACAAACAACAGCCATCTGTGTTAATGCAAAGCTCTTCAGTAAAATGAATGGAGCACTCCGGCTGACTGATATTTGGTTACATCCGTAAAGACAATAAGCTTGATTTAGCTGTCGAATGAAGATAGCTCAGTTGTAGAAACTCTGACTGACACCAATTAGTTGGGTTTCAATCCTGAGTTGAGGTATTCGGATGTGTAGCCGTACTGAAGAGCTGTGATACTGTTTGCGAATGACATCGGTTATTAGTCTTTTTAAGACTCATAATTTCGGAGCCAACATTGTGTGCCCCACTTTACATCAATAAAACAAAACAATTCGCTAACATATAATGTAATGGTGATCTTCTAAGTGTGGTACAAGGGTGAAATCATGGAGCATCCAGTGAGGATAGAACTCTCTACTCAGTCGTTATAGATCTAGCGAGACAAGCTTGCTAATCATTACAGTGTAAATAATTACAATACCTCATCTCAGAAATATATAGAGATTTTTTTTTTTGCTGAAAATGTTGTTCATAGAGGAATTTCATAACAGTAAGGATACTACTGGCAAATTACATTTCTCCTTTCGCAGGATGGGTATTCAGCTAGTGTAAAAAAATCATACTTCACTGGATCTAAGCAATGCTTTTATACATTGATCCCTATGTCCTTGAGGATATCAGTGTATGAATTTTTGGGACTTTTAAACTTAATATCTTAGTATAAATTTTTTTACCAGAGCTCATATTACAACGTTGTTGTTGGTATTTCTGCTTTTCTCTATCACTCCATATTCTTAGTTTCCATTTTGTGTTCATTTCTACGCTTGGCCTGCTTAGGAGATTTTTGTGGCCTAGCATATGTGCTGATTCCTTAAGTTTTCGTATTTTCCAGTGATGTTCTCTGTCTATTTCAACCTCATCCAAACAGGGGGCGGTGATCCCCCGTTCCCCTCCACATATGGTCGGCCATGCCTGGTTTTTCTATTTTCCCCTGTGTTATAGTTTTACGATGTTCTTGCAATCTTAAGGGGGCAGCCTGTTTCTCCTTTATATTTTTTTTAACAAAGCCCTGTGGGATGAGGTTGAAAAAAGATAAGAATAGCAGTCTGTACAATGAAAATAGTGTAAATAATTACAATACCTCATCTCAGAAATATAGACAGTGCAGCTTTGTCAAGGACACTGAAATAATGCTACACTTATGATCAGAATGATATGAAAGAGAGTAATAAAAATGCAGAAGGATGTGCACTTATGTTTTATAGATTATGCAAAAGCATTTGCTAAGGCACAACACATAGATCTATTTGAACTGCTAGGAAAACTCAATCTATTTGGAAAGGATGTGAGAATAATCCAAAACTTATACTGGGATCAAACCACTTGCATATGGATAGAAAATTGAGTAGCTACATAAAATAGAATGGCATAAGACAAGGATGTCTCTTCTCACCAGATTTATTCACCCTTCCTTGATGAAACCCGGAGCATACAATGGCTGAAACGTCATGAATATAGCAATAAAGATGAGTAAAACATTCTGAACAATGTAAATAATTACAATACCTCATCTCAGAAATATATAGAGATATTTTTTTTGCTGAAAATGTTGTTTATAGAAGAATTTTATAACAGTAAGGATACTTCTGGAAAGTTACATTTTTCGTTTCGCAGGACGGGTATTCATCTAGTGTAAAAAATTCAGATTGTCTAATCTTCTAACGAACTTTGGAAAAAAAGACATTATCAAATATCGATGGTGGTCATATGAAAGAGTAAAGAAGTAATGATTTACAATCAAATTTGAGTTGAAAACTTCTGTACAGGGCAATTTGTATAAATCGTTTTCGCCATGTCGTCTGCATTAATCATTTCACCCCAAGAAAGCCAAAAAGTCACTAACGCACACCGAAGATGAAAAAAAAAACACTATTATGGCGACAGACCAATAAAAGAACAAGAATTGAGAAGACAATAGATAACGATTGACATTGCATTTGAATTTTTGAAGATCAAAGTTGAGTGTGAAGCAAGAAGCCGGAAGAGAGTTCCACAAGTGAGGAATGCAAGAGAAGAAACTCTTAGCATAGAACTTACGGTTACATCTAGACGTTTCAACTATAAGATGTTGAGACCTAGCTGCCAATCTAGGACTACGCTGGAATTCATAAAGTCTAGGTACCATAGAAGAAAGATCATCAGAAAAATTACCATGAGAGTATTTATATAAAAGTCACACGGAAGCTATGTTACGGCGGTAGGAAAGTTACTGAAGCCGGGATGCCAGGTCAGGATCAATAACATTGCAGATTCTTCTTTTGATTTTATCAAGAATCTCTAAATATATAACAGGATAACCAGACCATATTTGGCAGCAATATTCAAAGCAAGAACGAATGGTAGACTCATAAATATGTAAGATATATGTATGTATATGTATGGTGAAAAAATGTCTAGAACGAAAAACCAAATTTCCTAGCAGTTGAGCTAGCAATTGAACCAATATAATTGTCCGAATTCACGTCAGCAGTAAACGTTAATTCAAAAAGAAGCAATGTATCACTCTCCAGGAGGTTAGCATCAGCCATAATGATGAAAGATAAAAAGGGTTCGATGAAACGATTAAAAGAGTGCAGTTTCGTTTACGAGGTTTAAAATTAACAAGCCATTACTTGCCCCAGTTAACAACAGCTTCTAAGTCATTTTTCACATCAGCTGTCAATTTGGCCTTATCGAGCTGATCAGATTTACTATTAAAACAGGAGTAAATACTTGTGTCATCAGCACGAATATCATTTTGCGGATTGATGACATCAGGACAGTCATTGATGAACACTAGGATTAATGAAAGTCCAAAGATAGAGTCCTGAGAAACACTTGTATAAATGCAAAAAAGACATAGAAAATCCTAGAAAATACTCACTCCATGAACTGTAGAAATGCGAATGAAATGAAGACTATATAGTTGAAAAAAAATTTAAATTCTAAAAAATCAGTCGATAACACCCCATTCTGGGTAAGACGGTAAACTACACCCAACAGCAAGTCCTCTGATCAGAAGGTTTTGAGGAGCATGGAACCACCTTTAAATTGCTGGTGTTCCCAGGTCCACCCTGACATAGAGTGGTAGTACCTGTTAGGGTCCCAGCTTCGGGCAAATAGTTAACTGGGGTCAAAACACTATGAAAGTATAAAAATAGGTTTTTAACACCAGCAATAAATTTTTGTAAACATATTACTAGCAGTGAATTTTGAAGAAAAAAGTTATTACCATCAGTGAATTTTTGAAAGAAAAAATATTACCAGCAATGAAGTTTTGAAAGAAAAAATATTACCAGCAATATATTTTTGAAAAGAAGAAAAAATATTACAAGCAATACATTTTTGAAAAATTAAATATATTGCCAGCAATAAAAATTTTTGAAAAAAATATTGCAAGCAATTCATTTTTGAAGGAAAAAATATTACCAGCAATACATTGTTGAAAAAAATATTACTATCAATAAATAAAGTTGGCATTAAATAACCCATTGAAGTGTTGATATACCGTAAAACAAAACAAAACAAACATTGCTGTCCTCAAGTTATGTGACTTCTGTTATTTGGTGCAGTTCTTTTTGTCTTTGTGATTCTGAATTTTCATGAAATGTAGAATTGCGAATGATGTTCGTAGAGTCGAAGAAAAGTTTCAATTTTAAACCATCAATCGATAACACCCGTTGATGTCCAATAAAACATAAACTGATTATGTCTGCCATGGAAGGATTAACGTTCTTATCTTTTTAAATTATATTTACTGAAAAGATTATGTGCTCGGCTTTATCTATTTCCTATACGATCACCGAACGTAAGCAACGTCGAGCCTGGCCAGTACTTAGATGGGTGACCGAGTGGGAATATCACATTCTGCAAGCTTGGATGTGCAGGTGGTGTAATGGATTAAGGCCCAGAATTGGAAATCGGTGAGCCAAGGTCGAATTCCAGTTGGGATCGTTATATTCACTTATACACAAATAAACTTGAATCCCCCCCTCTTCTAAATTGTAAGGCTAGTATCACTAAAAGAATTACAATTTCAAAAGATTTTCTGACTTTAAAGGATTGATCAGTCGTAAAAAACGAATCAATCAATCAATGAAATACTGATTAACTACACAGGTATGTCTTTCAGATTTATTTACATTCACTGGAATATAAACGTATGGAAACTAACTTGACCACATAGTGAGAGATCAGTTTATATATAGATTGTAATATAGAATTTATCCCCCACTTTATACCCATATTACAATTTTTTATTTGGTTATAAAATTCTGTTTAGGTATGAATTCACCTGTATCTCCTATCTATGGGTTAATTAGTAAATGTTGTATCACTAAACAGTTACTTATCTATAAAAAATTTCTTACAATCTAAAAAAAAAATTCTGGCTTTAAGTAACCTGCAAAGGGTTGATAAACCGTCGAAAACGAACCGGTTAATCAATAAAATATTGATTAGCTTCACAGGTATGCCTTTTAGACTTATTTACATTCTCTAGAATATAAATGTATAGAAACTGACTTGACCACAGAGTGAGTGATCAGTTTATGTATTGATTTTTATATAGACTAGATCCCCCACTTTATATCCAAATTATAATTTCTTGTTTGTTTATTCAGAACAGGTATGAATCAACTTCTTTCCCTAGCTATGGGTTAATTCTCCGGCTTTAAATGACCTGCAAAGGGTTGATAAGCCGTAAAAACGAATCAACCAATCGTGCTTTATCTAATATTTATAAATTATATGAATGGTTAGACATCATTATTCCGCACATTGTCAAGTTAGCGTCTTCATCTTTATTGGTTTTATCCCAAAGTGTCAGTTGGTATTTTCTCACATTTCATATGAAGAGCTAAAATGAATTATTCGTTACATTAGATATTCAGAAAACAAGGACATAATGAAACTTGTCTAATCTTAACTGATAAGCTCCTATTTATATCTGTGACAAGTTCTTGCTGATTTTAAGGGTCGGATATATGGTGTTCTATACTACAAGCTTAGTCATGGTGCAGCTAAGCCTTAGATTTAAAGGCCTGTTTCAAAAGCTCCTTGTTCCAATGTTTTTTTTTAGTAATGTTCACTCTATACACTCAAGAGACACTCAAGGTACACGGTTACTGAAGAAGCTTAGGCTGTATGAGTAACAGGTAAGAGGTAAGAAGTGGTTATGCTTTTGCGATAAAACTCTAAAGGCTTATCACACATTCAACCAAACATTGAAAAATCGTGAAAAAAAAAAACAAACAAGAAAACACCAGGCACAGATTTTACACTAAATAAGCTGCACAAATAGTTGAAGAGGAACATTGAAATAAAGTAAGTTTATATTTATATGTTTATATTTTTAATTTATGCTTTTATTTCAAAACATTTAAATGTTGACGCTTTCAAAGTTTTGCTAAGTGTGCCGTGACATTTTCATTTGTTTCTAGGTGTGCCGTTGCTTAAAAAGTTGAAAAACACTGCGTCTAACGCTATTACTATGACACAGGTTTAGATAAGAATGGTGAGATTCAGGTTGTGGCTCTGAATATCTCAAAGGTGTTCGACGGGGTTTGGCATGTATTCCCTTTAAAAATGTTGTTAAATGTTCCTCGATATTTTCATTTGCTCCTAGGTGTGCCGTTGTTTAAAAACGTTGAGAAACACTGGGTCTAACGCTATGACAGAGGTTTAGATAAGAATGGGGAAGCACAGGTTGTGGCTCTTGATATCTCAAAGGCGTTCGACGGGGTTTGGCATGTATACCCTTTAAAAATCTTCTTAAATGTTCCTCGATATTTTTATTTTCTCTTAGGTGTGCTGTTGCTTAAAAACGTTGAGAAACACTGGGTCTATCGCTATTACTATGACAGAGGTTTAGATAACAATGGTGAGACTCATGGTGTAGCTCTGGATATCTCAAAGGTGTTCGACGGGGTTTGGAATGTCTACCCTTTAAAAATGTTCCTCGATATTTTCATTTGCTCTCAGGTGTGCTGTTGTTTAAAAACGTTGAGAAACACTGGATCTAACGCTATTACCATGACAGATTTTTAAACGATTTCCATTCCGGATTTCCGCTAGTTCAGACCTTCACAACTCGGACCTGCCATGTCATGGTGCACAGTCGCAAACCATCCACATTCCGTTCGTCTGGCTAAGGAAGGAGTCCCACTCAGACAGCTTCTTCCCTAGAACTGTTACTTTTAGAGGATACTTTCCCTGACAATTACAATCTTATTTTTTTAAATCCCAAGTCAACCGATATCTATCCTACATAATATGCATTTCTTACTTATTTCTTCCACCTCCATTTCTAGAGATCGAGGACTCAAAATTAAACATTCGACGGTATCCATTGATACATTTTGGATTTCAATACAAATGGAATATCCCATATTAACTAAAAAAGCCTGACCAATTTTATTTTATTCATTCTATTTTTCTTTATTTATTTCTTTTCTTATTTATGCTTCTCAAACCAAAATAACATCAAAAGTAAGAAGCATGAAAGACTAAAGCTCAACTGACAAAGAAATGAAGGTCTTCTGATCACACATTCGACCAAACATTGAAGAAATCGTGAAAAAACACCAGGCACATGTTTCACACGAAATAAGCTGCACAAATAATTGAAGAGAAATATTGAAATAAAGTAACTTTATATTTATGTGAGTATTTTTTTTAAATCTATAGTTTCATAACTTTTAAATGTTGACGCTTTCAAAATTTTGCTAAGTGTGCCGTGACATTTTCATTTGCTTCTAGGTGTGCCGTGACATTTTCATTTGCTTCTAGGTGTGCCGTGATATTTTCATTTGCTTCAAGGTGTGCCGTTGCTTAAAATGGTTGAGAAACACTGGTTTAGCTGGTGAGGTTTGGTTACACAATAATTGCCAGGTGTCTTGGTGACTTTTATCGCAAGGAATCAGTCAAACTGGGTTTATTGCAATATGAGAAGAACTCATATATGCAGCATAAAAGAAAATAAAAGATAAAAATATCTCAAATTAGAAATGAGCGAATAGATGGAGGAGATTGAAGAGCGATAACATTTACGGCGAATTAGCTCAATGCAGTCGGGCAAGTATAGACAAAATAGATTTAAGTGTGTCTCGTCAGGGAAGAATGGTTTCAGGACTTTGTTATATTTGTTGCCTTGAAAGAGAAAATCCTGCGAGTTCATATGATCATTTACAACATTCTATATTGTCATAGTATTTTTCTTTCTAAAAATAATGTTAAAAATGTTGAATTTTAGTTTAATTTTAAAAAATAGAAGCAAATGTAGCATTTCTAGATTCCAAAATTAATGGAAAAAGTAATTTATTTATTATTTATTTATTATTTGTCTATATTTCTGAGATGAGGTATTATGTACACTATTTACATTATTCGGACTATTATCCTCATCTTTGTCACCATATTTATTACAACGTTTCGGCCTTTCAGTATCTGTCTATATTTCTGAGATGAGGTATTATGTACACTATTTACATTATTCGGACTATTGTCCTCATCTTTGTCACCATATTTATTACAACGTTTCGGCCCTTCAGTATCTGTCTATATTTCTGAGATGAGGTATTATGTAAACTATTTACATTATTCGGACTATTATCCTCATCTTTGTCGCCATATTTATTACAACGTTTCGGCCTTTCAGTATCTGTCTATATTTCTGAGATGAGGTATTATGTACACTATTTACATTATTCGGACTATTGTCCTCATCTTTGTTGCCATATTTATTGCAACGTTTCGGCCCTTGAGTATGTGTCTATATTTCTGAGATGAGGTATTATGTTCACTATTTACATTATTCGACTATTATCCTCATCTTTGTTGCCATATTTATTACAACGTTTCGGCCTTTTCAGTATCTGTCTATATTTCTGAGATGAGGTATGTAAACTTAACCCTATTTACATTATTCGGGTAGACTGTTGTCCTCATCTTTGTTGGCCAGTGGATTTGGTTGATCAACGTTTCAAGACCCTTGAGTATGAGTTCAATCTATATTTCTGAGATGAGGGAAAATTAACAGGAGATAACTGATTTACATCCATTAAACTATTGTCCTCATCTTTCTTGAAAACTTATTTATATACGTTTCGGATCTTTCTTCTTTCTTATCTATCTAAATCTGTTCTTCTAGATGGTTGGATATATCAAATCTGATTTTTCCCTTTTTATTCTTTCTTTTCTTTTCTTTTCTTTCTTTAAATCTGTTCATAGTTCCTCAAGGACACATATATACCAGTGGATAAAGGCGTTGGTTAGATCCAGTGACAAGACCCAAATCTGTTCAGTTCAATGACCCAATTAATATATATCAGATCTGATCTTTCTTTCTTTCTTAACAGGGGATAACTTTCTAAATCTGTTCATCCATCAAACATGGCACGTGTTCATATCTATCTTTCTTTCTTTCTTTTATTTTTCTTTCGTTCTTTCTTTCTTCTTTCTTTCTTTCTTTCTAAATCTGTTCATATCTATGACAACCAATTTATATATATAGTATCATCTTTCTTTTCTTTTTTTTTTTTCTTCTTTGTTTCTTTCTTTGTTTCTTTCTTTTTTTCTTTCTTTCTTTCTTTCTAAATCTGTTCATATCTATTTATGGCAAACTATATATATACCAGTATCTGATCTTTCTTTCTTTCTTTCTTTCTTTTTTCTTCTGTTCTTATCTATGACAACAAATTTTCATATATATCAGTATCTCAATTTTTATTTCTTTATCTTTCTTTCTTTTCTTTCTTTCTTTTCTTTCTTTCTTTCTTTCTTTCTTTCTTTCTAAATCTGTTCATATCTATGACAACCAATTTATATATATCAGTATCTGATCTTTCTTTCTTTCTTTCTTTCTTTCTTTCTTTCTTTCTTTCTTTCTTTCTAAATCTGTTCATATCTATTTATCTGATCTTTCTATATATATACCAGTATCTTTCTTTCTTTCTTTTCTTTCTTTCTTTTCTTTCTTTCTTTTCTTTCTTTTTTCTGTTCTCTTTCTTTTATATATACCTTCTCTGCTTGTTTTCCTTTTCTTTCTTCTTTTTTCTTTCTTTCTTTCTTTCTTTCTTTCTTTCTTTCTTTCTTTCTTTCTTTCTTTCTAAATCTGTTCATATCTATGACAATCAATTTATATATATCAGTATCTGATCTTTCTTTCTTTCTTTCTTTTTCTTTCTTTCTTTCTTTCTTTCTTTCTTTTTTGTTTGGTCAACCTTGACACTTTCAAATTCTTCAATGTATGAAGAACTCAGGTATTGTTGGTTTCTGTTTTTATCTGTGCCGATTCTAACAATGCTAAGGAATGTCCTTGTTTACCCGAAGTGGTCACGTTGATGCTCGTTTTTTTTTGCTTTTTTTTACCCCAACGCTTCCGAATAATTCTCTCCCTCACGTGAGCGTGCACTGTTCTTTTCACTACCCGTTGTGCTCTCCACGAAACGAATGATAACGTGATTATCAAAGCCTAATGTCTAATCTCTTAGAAATCATCGTCATCATCGTTATCATCGCCATCATCAAACAATGGCGGTGTACTTTCAAGAAGAAAACGTACATCAGAAAGTCATGATTTCCAATGAAACTTTAGTTTTAATAATTGTTCTAGCTTTATCTTAGTACACAGTTTTAATTAGATACCTTAATTAGGCATCGGCCGTGATTATCGGCGTTAGACCCGGCTAGGAGATAATGTGGACTTCTTACTTGTACGAGACATTTTGGATAACTCTTTCTCGCCATGTCGTCTGCTTGTTTACGAATCAAATTTTTAATTACGGTCACGGAAACCCATTAGTTCAAGACATGGCCATTTACGCTTCTGACTTAGCGTTTCATAGAAAAAGTAATTATTTCTTCAGTTCTGTCCGGACTGAAGAATAAATCCCATAAACAAAAGGATTCTCCATTTTACCGCTGAATGTGATTATATTATCCTAGTAAATCCAAACGTCTGCTCGTTGTCTTATCGTTATCTTAAGGTAAAAACTGATAAACAATATCACGTTCTCTTGTGGAACGAATCACAGCTAGAGACAACAACGGACGTGACCGGACTCACTTGGCGAGATGACCCCCTATGCGTTCTGTACGCAGTCGGATCCGCGTATTACTTCCGGTTGAAATATATATGCACTCAAATTTTTACATTGAATATTTTTCAACGAATCGCAGTCGTTTCTGAATATTTTCTTTTCTGATTTAAACGGAACAGATAATTTTTTCTTTTTTTTCTATCAACCTCAATGGGTTTATTTAAACATTTTTAGGATAGATTCGTAGAATAAATTTGGATTTTTTTTTATTTGTTTTTCGGTATATCAACCTCATTTGTTTATTTAATGCCGACAACATTTTTAGGATAGATTTGTATGAATAGAATATGTATTCTTTGGTTTAGATTGGTTTGGTTTATTTGTTTTAAGGTATATCAACCTCATTTTGTTTATTTAATGCCGACAACATTTTTAGGATAGATTTGTATGAATAGAATATGTATTCTTTGGTTTAGATTGGTTTGGTTTATTTTGTTTAACGGCATATCAACCTCAATGGGTTATTTAATGCCGACAAAATTTTTATTGTTGGTAATATTTTGTTTTGCCAAAAATTTATTTCTGGTAATAATTTTTTCCTTCAAAACTGTATTGCTGGTAATATTTTTCCCAAAACTGTATTGCTGGTAATATTTTTTTCAAAAACGTATTGTTGGTAATATTTTCTTTTCAAAAATATATTGTTGGTAATTTTTTTCCAAAAATGTACTGCTGATAATTTTTTACAAAGTATTTCTGGTATTAAAACCTATTTTTACACTTTCATAGTGTTTTGACCCCAGTTTCGGGGTTAACTATTTGCCCATATCTGGAACCCTAACAGGTGCTACCACCCCGGGTCAGGGTGGACCTGAGAACACCAGAAATTAAGAGGTGGTTCCACGCTCCTCAAAACCCTCCTGATCAGAGGCCTTGCTGCTGGATGTAGTTTATCGTCTTACCCAGGACGCGGATGTAGTTTATCGTCATATCCAGGACGCCGGAACAGATAAATTCAGGCGAAAGAAAACTTTTTCTGTCCTGAATCTATTTTTGGAATTGAAAATCTGGCGAAAAGAAGTGTAAACGTGTTAAATGTAAAGCATAAAAGTATTTGAAAATTTTATCTCTTCCCTGCAGACCAGGGTCTCTACACCTAAACCCCTATTTTTTAATACAAATGTGAAAAGTTTTGTTTTGAAAGGTGTAAGTTTTGCTTTAATCTTCCTCTTAATAATTGATTGATCAATTTCTTTTTTGAGGGTTTATCAACCTTTTGCAGGCTATTTAAAGACAGAAAATATTTTGAGAATGTGATAACAACAAAGATGAAGACAACAGCCTGTATGTAAATAATGATAACTCACCAGCCAGACATTCAGACAGAAATAACTTTCATTGTATTTATCAGAAAATCATGATCTAGACCTCTAGTCTTGTGCTTTTGGGGAAATTGAATAATTTTTAGCATTGAAAATCACCCCAGAAGAAGCCTAGTTGGGTTAAATGCAAAATATGAGCTCTTTTCCGAAATTATGGCTCTTCATTGCAGACTAAGGTTTTTAGACCTCAACCCCTACTTTTTAATTAGAAATATAAAAGTTTTATTTAGAAATGTCTAAGTTTTGCTTTCATCTTCATCTTAACTGATTTCTTTTTCATGGCTTATCAACCTTTTGCAGGTTATTTAAAAACAGAAAATTTTTTTAGATTGTAAATTTTTTTTGAGATAATAATGATTTACTGATACAAGTGTTACTAATTAACCCATAGGGGGGAGAAGAGAATGCTTTGTACCTTTCCCAAGAGTATTTGCGCATCAGTGAATATAACAAACCTGACAGAAATTGGAACTCGGTTCTGCCATTAGCAAATTCTGAGCCGTTATTCCTTACACCATCCGGGCATCTAATCTTTCAGTACCTGATATAACTAGGATCGACGTTGCTTAATTTCGGCGATCGTGCGGGAATCGGTGTTTCAACATGATATGGCCGTAGCCCGATTTTCATCTTAAATACAAATAACATTTATGCAGTTCAATAATTGAGTTGAAAAATCAGTCCGAGTGACTCAAATACCACAAATGTCTGCTTAGTCCTGTTGTGTGAGATATTGTGGATTGTAAGAATTTAGGCATTTATATCCCTATGGGATAGCTGCTTAGAATTATTATTTTACCATTCTGTATAATCTGTAATCAATCTTTTTGCTACCATCGTACAAGGTACAACGTTAAAGGAAGAAGCAGAAGAGAAAAAATGGTCCGACAATGTCACTGTGTAGACTAAAAAATCATTGATAGGCAATCAGACATTGGTATACAACCGAGATATGTGGATGGAGCTGAATAGGTGCTCAGTTACGCATAAAATGGTCCGACAATGTCACTGTGTAGACTAAAAATCATTCACAGGTACTCAGACAACCGAGATATGTGGAGGGAGCTGAGTAGATGCTCAGTTGCACAAAAATGGTCCGACAATGTCACTGTGTAAACTGAAAAATCATTCACAGGCACTCAGACTGCCCAGTTGTGAACTAGCCCTACGACGACACATGGATAAAGATGATAATGATGATAATAAGTAATTATTTAAGGGGCGGCAAAGGAAAAAAAAACTAGAGCCTGATATTTCTATTTTGTTGTTTCAGTCCCCTATTTTATCATATTTGAGATTATTAATAATATATTTAAAACAAGAGAAATTATTGGAAAAAAATGATTGAAAATTCCCAATATTGGATATTTTTTTAAAACATTTCACCACAAGCAAGTCAATAAAGCCACTATTTCGCAACAGGTTACTGAGTGTTAGAGAATATGAGAAAAACTACTTAAAGAGAAAGAACAGTACAACAATAAGAGTTAAGAAGACAGAAGAAAGCGATTGACATTGCATTTAAATTTTTGAAGATCAAAGTTGACTGGGAAGCAAGAAGCCAGAAGTGCGAGAGAAGAAACTTTTCGCATAGAACTTACGGTTACATATACCCATTTAAACATTAAAATGATAAGACCTTGTCGCCAACTTAATACTGCGCTTAAATTAATAATTCTAGGTACCATAAAGGAAACTTGATCAGCACAATTACCATGAAAGTATTTATAGAAAAGACACAACGTTACATCCGAGATGCCATATCAAAACTTAATAACATTGCAGATTCTTCTTTGGATTTTATCAAGAATTTCTAAATATATATCAAGAGTACCAGGCCATATGTGGTACCAATATTCAAAGGAAGGACGAATGGAAGACTTATAAATTTGGAAGATAGATTCTGACATCGCGAACCAACTTTCCTGGCAGCAGACCTAGCAATTGATTCAACATAATTTTTCTACTTCATGTCAGCGGAAAACTATCACCTGGAAAGGCGCAACGTGTCACTCTCCTGTTTTCATGTTGATAGAAGGTAAAAAAGGATTATGAGTGAACCCTTTTCGACATTCGAGAATGGCTACAGTGGCCAAAAACTTGTCTTTGGTTACAAATTGGACTTAAAACGCTTTTAATTGGTTGACAATAACGATTTAACGTGAAACTGGATCCTTACCACGCATACCGTCAGTCTAGCTAAACTGAATCTTCATCATTTAATTTAACCGTATAAAGTAGACGCGAGTTAAAATATCTACCACCTAGCTACCAAATTTATGACCCTTTTTTCACGACACTTACCCTTTGGTTTAATTTTGATATATTTTTATTTGTTGAACGAGTAATGGTGGCCAGAGAACGTGCAACAAGTCACTCTCTTGGAGGTTAGCATCAGCCATGCTGATAGGAGACAGAAAGGATTCTCACAGATGTTTAACAGAGAGCAGTTTAATTTTGGGTGCGTTAAAATTAACAAGCCATCTTTTGCCCCAATTAACAACAGACTGAAAGTCATGTTTTGCCATCAGCCGACAATTTGATCATGTCGAACTGATCAGCCTTACTATCGAGATAG
Organism: Acanthosepion pharaonis; assembly: GCA_903632075.3. Taxonomy (NCBI): domain Eukaryota; kingdom Metazoa; phylum Mollusca; class Cephalopoda; order Sepiida; family Sepiidae; genus Acanthosepion; species Acanthosepion pharaonis. The sequence continues at coordinate 728,993 of CAHIKZ030000714.1, read as the reverse complement.
AAGTAAATGTTAAATGTATAGATACCACAAGTTGAGATCCGGCATCGGGAAAGTCGTTAATGAAAATTAAGAACAAAGTAGGACTAAGGATAGAGTCCTGGGGGGGTCAACGTCGTTATTACGAAAGGATATAGAAGAGTGGCCGTTCAGGATAACTTTCATTTCGCGATTTGATAAGAAAGACTAGATCAGTTCAAAAATTTGGCCGGAGACGCCGTAACTTTTCAACTCGTGAAGAAGACCTGTATGTCAAACCCTGTCGAAAGTTTTCAAGATGTCCAAAGCAACAGTTTGAGCTTCACCATTCCTATTTAGAGCTGGTTAATACTTTAGTTTCAACAATTGCTGAAAACTTAATAAATAATCCGGTGTGTGTTATATCGTTTACCAGAGATTTCTTTACCATAATCAGCAGAGCGCACTCCGAATACCATTTGAGAATATTAGAGTCATTATAGATTAAGTCTAGGCAGCCTTCCCTTTGTAAACAGAAGGAATGGATGCTGGGACCTAATATAATCGGAGTGTGATTATATTTTATCCTCTGTTGATTACCAATAAAGTGCGACTCTCTTTTCTGGGGATTTTGGAAAAAGCAAAACAAAATAAAAAAAACTTTTCCGAGGAATTTGTTGTTGTTATATTCCACCTCCATGTATAATTGTAAGCTTTGGTCTAGTAGTTTGTATCGATTAGTGTTGTGGAGGATTCGAGTAATCTTAGTATAGATAATATGTCCCTCTGCAAGGGCAAAACCAGCGTTTAATCCGGTGGGCTTTACCACTCGGCCATGGAGAACATCGCAGCTAACAAGTTTCTAATTTCCCTATTTAAGGAAATCATATCCGATTGATTTAGATTATTCTATTGAAAGCTTCAGTTCCGTATACAAAATGGTTGAGAATGCAATTTCTAAAGAGTTAATGTATTTAATTTTAATCCAGCATTTTTGTTACTTAACACCTTATTACAGTGCATAATTCTTATTTGAAATTCATGTCAGATTTTGTGCATTACGCGGTTTCCGTAACAAAGTTGGATACAATTTCGATCCCTGCGGGAACTCATTTTCTTTACTAACATTTCTTGAATCCGTAAGGTGATAAACGTAGTACACAATGTTTAATAAAATAAAAATAATTCTATATAAACAGTATGCCAGTGAGGAACACATGGCACAGTGGATAAAGGCGTTGGTTAGATCCAATGACAGGACCCAAAGCGTGTGAGTTCAATACCCGGTTAAGGCAGTGGAGAACTTTCAGAGGGGAATTAACAGGAGATAACTGATAACTGACATCCATCAAACGGGGAACTAGAACAGTCTAGCCAGTGAGCGAAATAAAGGGTTAACTTCGACATTCCAACCACCTGAGGAAGGCCGGTGCGGCCGAAACGTTGTAATAAATATGGCGACAAAGATGAGGATAATAGTCTGAATAATGTAAATAGTGTTCTGTATTAACGTTTTGAATAATTTGAAGAGGGAATGTCTAAAATTATCCGTACGGTTATCAATTATTCCAGATACTACGAAAATGCAGATAATTATAGAGTTTCCCTCATATATATATATATATATATATATATATATATATATATGGTATATCACGTCAGGCTATATGACGGTCCCGTGTAGGATACAGTTTCGATTCCTGTCGGAGGACACATATTTTCTATGAAATTTCTCGGGCATTCAGGCCGGTAAATGTTGTTAATATTGTTTATTATAAACAGAGTATTTACTTAAATATTTGTATCTATAAAAATAACGTATAAACAGAAAATATATTAAAATAATTATCGGAGTTAGTCCATTTCATAATTTATGATGTCATTTGTTTACGTTAAGATATGCTTCGAGCAGATATGATCATTCTAGAGAAATCATAAAAAAATTGTTGTTTAAAAACAGTAATTTCACTTTGCTAACCGAAACGCTCCTCTGTAGCTAAATAGTAAGGCACGTCAGGCTATATGACGGTTCCGTATAGGATACAGGTTCGATTTCGAGGACACATATTTTCTATGAAATTTCTTGGACATTCAGGCCGACAAATGTTGTTAATACTGTTTATTATAAACAGAGCATTTACTTAAATATTTGTATCTATAAAAATAACGTATAAACAGAAAATATATTAAAATAATTTATTCATAGCCCATTTCATAATATATGATGTCATTTGTTTATGACAAAATAATCTCTCTCTCTCTCTCTCTCTCTATCTATCTATCTATATCTATATATATATTAAGACACGTGTTGTTGAATAATTTAGACAAGTTTTGTCTATTATTTTCAGTAGGATCCTCTCATATTCACGGACAAGCTTCTTCGTATCCTTATTAAAGGAAGAGAGAAAATCGCCATGTCGATGCATATTTATTTATTCCGAGTACTTTCAACATTAACACTATGTAATCATGAGGGTGTTTTCTAAGACAAAATTGTTGTTTTTATCTGAAAGCAATTTTTTAAAACTGTGTTGTGTAAACGCTAAGGTTATGTATTATGTTTGTGTGTGTGCATGTGTGCGTGTGTGTGGGTAGAGATAGAGAGATATAATACATCTCGTATAGTGATAGGTCATTAATTGCAAAAATAATAAAACTCGAATGACAGAAGTTTTTTTCCTTTTTAATAAAAATGAAGAAATATCTGAAAGTGATGATAAAATATATCAACGCTTTTCTTTCTAAATTTGTCACTAGTGTGTCTGTCGTCTGTCACCGAAGTCAAACAATGATGGAACTGTACTATACCTATAGCGCAGAGGTAAATGCAGTCAGAATGTAATTACAGTGGCAGGAGAAAATTACGAATGTCAGTTAGGCATGTCGGCCGTAGGGAAGAAGTCATTAAACACGAGGAACAAAAGAACGAATTGTTATTTTTAAGATATCTAACGAGATATCTTTTCAAAACTTCACACGAATATTTCCACTTAATTTGTTGTTATTTACCACAATGCTTAAAAGTTCTGAGATGTAGATGATTGTAACTAATGGAAATAATAATAATTCCTCATCCCAGAAAGCCAAAACATTGTGATAATAACAACAAAGATGAGGATATTAGTCTGACTGTAAATAATAGAAATAATGATAATTCCTCATCCCAGAAAGCCAAAACGTTTTGATAATAATAACAAAGATGAGGATATTAGTCTGACTGTAAATAATGGAAATAATGATAATTCCTCATCCCAGAAAGCCAAAACGTTTTGATAATGACAACAAAGATTATGATATTAGTCTGAATGTAAATAATGATAATTCCTCATCCCAGAAAGCCAAATTGTTGTGCTAATAACAGCAAAGATGAGGATATTAGTCTGACTGTAAATAATAGAAATAATGATAATTCCTCATCCCAGAAAGCCAAAACATTGTGATAATAACAACAAAAATGAGGATATTAGTCTGACTGTAAATAATAAAAATAATGATAATTTCTCATCCCAGAAAGCTGAAACATTGTGATAATAACAACAAAAATGAGGATATTAGTCTGACTGTAAATAATAAAAATAATGATAATTCCTCATCCCAGAAAGCTGAAACATTGTGATAATAACAACAAAGATGAGGATATTAGTCTGATTGTAAATAATGTAAATACTGATAATTCTACGTCCCAGAAAGCCAAAACGGTGTAATAATGACAACAAAGATGAAGATATTTGTCTGAATGTAAATAATGAAAATAATGATAATTCCTCATCCCAGAAATTCAGACAGAAAAATACTTCCTGTTCAAAAGATTCTATTGCATCTCTGCTTTTACTCAAAGACCATCGGCAATATTCAAAGGATGTTCATCTAAGTTTCATTGTATGACCAATTGTATTGAAGATTTATTTTCTAGTACCACTGGGATCGTCAATGTAGTTCTAGATTCTTCACGAAAATTAATGCTGAGAAATCAGTTTTCATGTACATCTTCTCTCCACTTACCCGTTTCTCTTTGTGATGTTTACTTAAGGGAGATAGTTTAGCAACTGTGATGTCCATAGTCGCCATCCTGCAAATTCTACACTTTTGATTCTCCCTGCTTCTTCTTGTTTATTACCCTTTCGTATGAATGTACGGTGGTCAAATCGGTAATGGCACCTCTTTTCATTTTTGCATTAGGTTTTTCGGAAATTAATTACTTATTCCCTAACGATTTTGAATTTTTTTTTATCGCTCTTGTTTGTAAATATCTCACACTTCTACGACAGGAGATTCGTTAAGAAAGGTGAAGTTTTGTCAGAACCTGGACACAAATTTACAGAGGATCCTGAAAGAGTTGGATGAATCTAATGGTGATTACGAAGGAACGGCAGCTCGAAAACTGATATGAAAAGAACTAATGTATAATATCGAAAAGTGACATGAAAAGAACTAATGAATTTGTTGGTGAGGGACTCAGACTCAACACGGAGGCCTATATGTACTTTGAGGATTTAGTTGCCCTGGTTCAAGAGGGTGGCCGCTGGAAGACCCTGGCAACAGGACGCTGCACCATACCATACAAGCAGGAGAACCCAGTCATGGCTGTCAGACAATTTTTGCGACCACATCACCTCTTACATCAGACTGCAACCTCTTTATGTGTAGGGCGCACTTAAACAAGAGAGCAACAAAACTCTTGTAACACCAAAGATGATCTGAAGGCATTATTCTCCAACAGGAGATTCCAAAGTCGTCTGGGGGCCCGTGGTTATAGCCAATAGCAGTTTTATGGAATACATTTACTCTAGTATTTCAACATATCTTGGTGTAATTTTGTAAAATATATCCTTTTAAATGAAAATGTTATTTTCAATTTTGCTTCTTTTCCATGACAATTTATCCATCGCAACTTATATATCTCCATCCATAAAAGGCAGTATGTGTGTGTGTGTGTAACGAATGCACAGCCTCAATTTTCGACGGATTTGCACCAAGATTTACATGCACATGCTCCAAGTTAGTGGGAAGGCCAAGACTGACTTTGCATTTCCCAACTCCCATCGATAGTGGAAATAATCGATTATTTCATGCTTCTACGGCAGTTTTCATGTAGTTTGCAGCCATTTTTTACTGGCCAGAGTGAGAGCCTATAGCTGGCTGTCACGAATAGGCAGGAAGATTCTATTGGCCAGCATGAGAGCCAACAGCTGACTGACATGAATGTTAACTAGCATGCTAGCATGCAAAAAAAAATCGATAGCTGCATTCGTTACGAGTGGGAAAAATTTAAATCTGCATGTCACTTTACTCCAATTGGCTCATTCACTTGCTTAAACTCAACGTTGATTCTGATTCTGCAGAACTGGGTTGGGTGTGAAAAAGTATTTGTTGTTAACATTCTTTTTTCATTCAGTTTTTTCCAGTTACGAGTCCTTTTTTAAAGCAGATCGTTTTGTGTTTATTTTGTTTAGTTCTTTTTTTGTAACAGATTTAATGTTTAGTATAGAGCTTCGGAAAAGTTCGTAGTGTGAGATAGGCAAGAAGTAAGGCATGTAGCAACATCAGCATGGCAAACGGCACTCCTTTAAAGGCAAGGAAGGACAAAAATATTTTAAGTCAAATGATAGCAATTGCTGTATGAGTCGTACGATTTTTGAATCAAGCACGGGAAACGCCGGGCCATGCTGCTAGTATATATATATATATATATATATATATATATATATATATATATTACGCGTTTCGCCTTAGATAGGTTTCCTTGGATGAGAACGACAGAAAATGCAGAAAAGCTGGGAGAATATAAAAAATCAAATTTCGACAAAACAAGAAAATTTAAAAGAAAAGAAAAATAAATTGAAATAGAGGCTTTTATACAAAATCCGCACAATTTCATTCTTTCATCCCGACCGAGGAACGCTCAACAGAATGGAGAAAGCGCTGGTAGGCTGTTTCGTCCTATTTTTATGACTCATCTGCAGTATGCATCTACTACCGAGAATCGAACCCGGATCCTTACTATATGACGCAAGTGTCATACCCACTGAACGGACAGCTAAGAAACCAGACTCCATATAGCGCCAGATCTTCACAAATTCAGTTGTGTAACACATCGGAGTCTCCTTATAACAACGGACTGTGCCCCCATGTGTCACGTCTTTCATCCCCAAGTCGCTGCATTCGGAGCATTTGAAGATGAGTCCCAAAAGTAGTATGAAACGGTCACCCAGTGCTTTCTGTATTCTGTCGAGGTTTCTTCTAGGCTCGATGAATTAATTATGATATATATATATATATATATATATATATATATATATATATATATATATATATATAAGAAATATAATGTATTGGTTCCAACGAGAGAAAAGTATGTATATTAAAAAGAAGAGAAGAGAGGTGCCGCAAACGTTTTTGGTTGTAATGTGGATTTATTTAGAAAAAATATTATGTTTTGTTTTACATAATTTTACGACACGTGTTTCTGGTCTCGCGACCGTCTTCAGGTAAAAGTGGAGATTTCCACATATTATTAAAAATAATAATTAATTTTTCCTCATGTTCAATGTTAAATATTCTCGATATGAGACATTCTTTGTTTGTGTGTTGGTAATCTGAATTTCTTTCTTGAAATGGCAATGAAGAGTTCTGCGCGAAGGGTCATAAAACAATTAAGGTTGGTCCAGCGAGATGATAAATTAGTTATCGGCATTTTATCTTTTAATGTTTTACTGACCCCTATGTGCTCTTGGATCTGTTTCCATTTTGGTGCGTTTCTGTCAGCATGCGTGTATATATGCGTGCGTATATTTCCCCTCCATACATATACTGTCTTACTACGAGGAATTCGTAAATTTATTTGTACCTATACACGCATACACACCCATACGCACATACACACTATCCCACCACAAGTAATCAGTACACACACACACACATATACACACATGTAGATAGATAATTTTCATGCCACATTGACGGAAAGCGTAGCAGTAAAAAAGAATTCTCTTATTGCTATATTAGTACAAAAACGCACAACCTTAAAATTTAAAATTCAAACTCAGCGTTGCGACCGCACGTTCCAAAACAATAACACATTTCTCATAGCATTTTTTCGGATTACATCTCTATTTCCGTTGTCCTCTTATTACCAAGAAGTAAAAACAAGAACAAAATCTACTTCCATACCTGATGATGTCTGTAGGAACAGACGAAAGCTTGTAAAAAATTAAAAAGACCTTATGCAACTGGAATTTATAAACAGGGATCATATCATTCATATACAGGTTCGGGGTTGGTGTATCTTATTTATATTGTTTGCTAAGATGTATTCTCACCATTTAAAATCATTAACCTCTATATTTGTTTTTTGTATGAATGATCCATGAATTTATAAATTATAATTGCACCTATAATTGAAATATATATATATATATATATATATATATATATATATATATATATATATATATATATATGTTAGTAAGGAAAAGACTGCCCACTTACGCTTTTGATATGTAGATATAATAGGCCAGTTAAAGAAATTTGAGAGAGAAAAAAACAACAACAAACGTAATAATACTGATGATAAAACTAATAATATCTATTGTATATTATTATTAGGCCTTTTTACCAAATGGAAGCATGATGAGAATGGTTTTCGGAAAATGTTTGGATCTAAACATTTATTTTAAGATTAATAGATTCACATATTCTAGGAATAAACAGGAATTTAGGTATATTCAAAGAATACAGTTAACGCAGAAAGCTTTCTAAAAATCCTCTACAACATTAATCGTGATAAACAGATAGTTTGGTTTGGTTTGGTTTACGGCATATCAACCTCAATGGGTTATTTAATGCCGACAACATTTTTAGGATAGATTCGTATGAATAGAATATGTATTCTTTGGTTTAGATTGGTTTGGTTTATTTTGTTTTACGCCATATCAACCTCAATGGGTTATTTAATGCCGACAACATTTTTAGGATAGATTCGTATGAATAGAATATGTATTCTTTGGTTTAGATTGGTTTGGTTTATTTTGTTTTACGGCATATCAACCTCAATGGGTTATTTAATGTCGACAACATTTTTAGGATAGATTCGTATGAATAGAATATGTATTCTTTGGTTTAGATTGGTTTGGTTTATTTTGTTTTACAGCATATCAACCTAAATGGGTTATTTAATGCCGACAACATTTTTTCCTGGTAATATTTTGTTTTGTCAAAGATATATTTCTGGTAATATTTTTTCCTCAAAAATATATAGCTGGTAATATTATTTTTTAAAATGTATTGGTGGTAATATTTTTTTTTCAAAAACGTATTGCTGGTAATAGTTTTTTTCCTTCAAAAATTTATTTCTGGTAATAATTTTTTACAAAGTATTTCTGGTATGAGAACCTATTTTTACACTTTCATAATGCTTTTTAGCTCAGTTTCGGGGTTAACTATTTGCCCATAGCTGGGACCCTAACACGTGCTACTACACCGGGTCAGAGTAGACCTGGGAACACCAGCAATTAAGAGGTGGTTTCACGCTCTTCAAAACCCCCTGATCAGAGGTCATGCTGTTGGACGTAGTTTAACGTCTTACCCTGGACGCGGATGTAGCTTGTCATACCCAGGGCGGGACAAACAGCTAGCCTAAAACTATAAGATCTCTTCAGTAATATAAGACAGGCGGTATTATGTTATTATATGTTATTATTATACTCAATACTAAGCAAGTAGAACATAATACTACTTCAACTAATCTCAAACATATTAATCTCTTATATCGTAATCAAATGCATACAAATTATAAACAAGATGAAAATATACTAAAAAATTAGTAAATACTAATATATCAACAACAGAACCTAGCAAAAAAATTAAGTTAATCATATACTACACTAAATCTCGTATATTCAACTCAATTATTCGCAATGATTCTTCTCCCCCGGTTAGTGATTTGCAATAAACCAACAGAGTTTACAAATTAAATATTTATGTTGGTCACACTCTACATTTGAATGATAACTCTAACATTTTTAGGCATTTAAAACAACATGCCTGGCCGCATACACAACTCCGGAAAATCCTCGTTGAAAACACAACTATACTTAAACATGAAAACAATAAACAAAAACTAAAAATTCTTGAAGATATATACATAAAACAGTTGAAACCTAACCTGAACAAAATAAACTACGAAATATCCACAAATATTTTTAAATGCCTATAATTGATAACTGAAACCATTGGTTTATACCAACGGCTTCACATACTTAATACTTCTCGTTTTCACTCTCGCGTGGTCATGTGACGTCGCTGCGATGTGATTTTCGCTTCCAGCGTCTTATATGAACGAGTTTGTCGTTGCTTGGAAATCTTCCATGTAAACAGAAACAGACTATCATCACTTTCTTATCCGTGTATTATTTAATTTATTGTACAGTAATTGTCATCTTTGATAATGGCTTATGTAAGCCGAAAGCTTAGATAGGATTAAAAATATGTATCAATATTGTGATTTTCTTTATTCGTTTAATGATAATGTTATTAAGCTTATCAGACAATATGAAAATAATTTACATAAAATAATATAGACAAAACTTGTCTATATTATTTAATGAAACTTGCATCAATATATATGTGTATGTGTGTGTGTATGTGTGTGTGTGTGATTTTAGAAGTAATTTTCGTACAATGTGTGAATCTATTTTAAAAATGTACTTTAAGATGAATAGATTTGCCCATTCTATGATTAAACCTGAATTTATGCCGACTGAAAGAATACTGTTTCCACAAAAACTCATCTACAAACCATCAATAAACCTAATCGTCGGGCACCTTGATGCGGTGTAATGGTTAACAAGCTTGTCTCGCTAGAACAATTACGACTGAGTAGTGAGTTCGATCCTCACTGGGTGCCCCCTACTTTCGGCCTTGTGCCACATCTAAGCTACCCTTAGAAAATCATTTGGGGCACCTCGAGGTGGTGTAATGATTAGCAAGCTTGTCTCGCTAGAACAATTACGACTGAGTAGTGAGTTCAATCCTCACTAGGTGCCTCATCGAAGCTACGCTTGGAAAATCACTATAAACCTAATCGTCGCAAGCAACTAGCCCCAAACTATCAAATCTCTTCGGTAATATAACATAAGACATTAGTGGAGTAATGGATAGAGGCTCGGATTGAAGAATCGAAGAGCCGAGTTCCAGTCGAATCAACGACTTCAACGTAGTGTAATGGTTAACAACAAGAAATTGATTAGAGAATTGGAAAGGAACAGTATAAAAATAAATAGACATATGTCTATTATTCAATGAATTCAATAAAACATGTTTGACTCGACTAAATATATATATATATATATATATATATATATATATATATATATATATATATATATATATATATATAAAAGCTTAGATTGTATTAAAAAAATATGGATCAATATTGTGAATTTCTTTCTTCGTTCAACGATAATGTTATTAAACTTATCAGACGTTACGAAAAATATTTACATAAAATAGACAACACTTGTCTATATTATTTAATGAATGAAACGTATATATATATATATATATATATATATATATATATATATATATATATAAATGGTAGTACTCGTTTAGAAAAACCACGGATAGCTCAACTTGCAGAACAAATCGGTAACTGAGGAAAAATTGGAAATAAAAAAGAAAGACCCTGAAGATCCGTTTGGGTGAAACCTAGGTAGGTTTGCCTGGCTCCTTAGGATTATTTTAGCATATCTATAAAACTTACATCTATCCAACCAAATATGTTAGCTCTATCTCTGATATTGAGCGCTTTCTAATAAGTACCGCGCATATAATATATAAATAATTATACATATATATATTTATTTATATTTATATACACTTTTTTCACACACACACACACACACACACACATATATATATATATATATATATATATATACTACAGTTCAAAAGTTTGAGGCACTCTGGTCATTTTTTAGATTGGCCCAAAAAGTAGTTGTTTTGTACTTTAAATAAGCGAAAATTATTATACACGGTGAAAAAAAGAGACATGATTTTTATTAGAAATTTTATTATGACAAAAAGCAAAAAAAAAGCATTTTATGATTAAATTTTGCTCTCGTCAAAATATCCTCCTTTAGCCTTGATTACTGCAGCACAGATTTTTGGCATTCGTTATAAAAGTTCCTCAAAGTGTAAGTTTGATAATTGATTCAATTCTTTTTTAAATAACTCTAAGAACTCTTTTTCATTTTTTTTCACTCTTCAGTCAAGTTCATCCCATGGTATATATATATATATAATATATATATATATATATATATATATATATATATATGAGAGAGAGAGGGAGTGTGTTTTATAATAAATATTTATTTTTCTATTATATATATATATATATATATATATATATATATATACCCAAATGTTATATTAATGTCTGCATTTTGACAATCATTTCAGAATCTGTGGATAGTCACTTCGCCTCTGCACACTCCTCGTTAAAACTAATTACTGACAACAATTACAATTAACGAAAAACTGGCCTCCTGTGGCAAGTACAGCAATTAAAAAGTTCTTTTTACTTGTAAACTAACAGACAGGACAATGTCGACTTTCTTATTTCCTCATGTCTAGGACATCGATTCTGTTTACACCTCGGAGTTTATTTGCACACGGTCTCTTTCAAATGTACGCACCGATGCCTGCCTTTTACACTGCGGTTAGGGTTAGGGTTAGGCAATCTGCCAGATCTTTGGTGAGCGTCTTTCATTCTTAGATGTTAATTTGGTTGCTACCTGCCTATTTTAACTTGTTCGCTTCCAGGTATATGATTTTTTTTAACGTTGTGGGTTTCTCGCAAAAGAAAAATCTAAATAAATATAAAGTCTTATATACGTGTTTAAAACAGATTTATTTGCACACAGAAAAACTAATATATACAAATTATTATCAAACAAATATATACTTAAATATGATTTAAATAAACGTATGTATATGTTGCGATCAACTTAAATAAAAAAAAATAGGCAGCGTATGAAGTCGTCCTTTTTTCTCCGCCTGCTATAGGTTAAATAATAGTGTAGAATAGCTTCACTAGCATTGTTGGCAATAAATCTAAGAAAATAAACAGTTATGCACTCAGAACTTTATTGAAGTCAACCATAATATTAAAAATTGCCGATTCCTTATCAGGTTGAGATCGTTTAGCGGCATATCGTAAATACTTTCATGGTAATTGTTCGGATGAGCTCACAACTATGGTGCCTGGATATTTTAATTATAGCCCAGTACTAGACTAACATCAAAGTCTCATCAATTTATAGGTGAATTAGCTATATGTAACCCTAAATCATGTGCTAACAGTTTTTTTTCCTGCACTTCTCGCTTGAGGAACTCTTTTCCGGATCTATGCTTTCAAGCTAAACTTAATCTTGAAATATTTAAATGCAATGTCATTCGCTATCTAATGTCTTCCTGATTACTCTTTCCTCTTCCCGCTCATTATTAATGTTTCTGTTCCTAATTCTTCCACACTGAGTAACCCCTTGTGTCTTAGTGGCTTTCTTGCCTTGCTTGTGTAACTCCCTTCCGGCTCCATGCTTTCCAGCCAACTTTAATCTTCAAATATTTAAATGCAATGTCAATCGCTATCTACGGTCCTCCTGATTACTCTTTCCTTTTCCCGCTCATTATTAATGTTTCTGTTCCTAATTCTTCCATATCCAGTAACCCCTTGTGTCTTAGTGGCTTTACTGCCTTGCTTGTGGAACTCCATTCCGACTCCATGCTTTCCAGCCAACTTTAATCTTCAAATATTTAAATGCAATGTCAATCGCTATCTACGGTCCTCCTGATTACTCTTTCCTTTTCCCGCTCATTATTAATGTTTCTGTTCCTAATTCTTCCACACCCAGTAACCCCTTGTGTCTTAGTGGCTTTACTGCCTTGCTTGTGGAACTCCCTTCCGGCTCCATGCTTTCCAGCCAACTTTAATCTTCAAATATTTAAATGCCATGTCAATTGCTATCTACTCTCCTCCTGATTACTCTTTCCTCTCCTCGCTCATTATTAATGTTTCTGTTCCTAATTCTTCCACACCCAGTAACCCCTTGTGTCTTAGTGGCTTTACTGCCTTGCTTGTGGAACTCCCTTCCGGCTCCATATTTCCCAGCCAAATTTAATCTTGAAATATTCAAATGCAATGCAATGCAGTTTGTATTTGATAAAATGTAATTTCAAAATGTATTTGATAAAATAAAATGTATTTTTTTGTATAAAAACATATTGTTGATAATTTCTCCCCCAAACTGTATTGCTGGCAATTTTACCATATAAATGTATTTTTATACGTTTTTAGTAATTTATTGATTGTGATTGTGCCATAAAAATTAACTCTTAGACAGTAGTTATTATAAATAATGTATTGTTGGTAATTTTACTATAAAAAAAATTCTGTTGATTTTTGTTTGTGTAATTCGCTATTTGCCCATATCTAGGACCCTAACAGGTGCTACTACCCAGGGAACAACAGCAGGTTTGAGGTGTTACTACGGCTCTCAAATCATCCAATTTCTCGAACAGAGAACTTGCTGTCGGATGTTGCTTATTGTCATACCCAGCACAAGTTTACATTGATAAGACTATATATGATTTTAAATGACAATTAAAAATTTTGAATATTTTTTTTAATATGTTTTGGGTATATAATTTAGCCGGTTTTATTTCGACTGTTTTTCTTTTTCTCCAGGTTTCCATCAATTTTGTTATTAAATATACCACATAGAAGATCTACTAAGGATGAGGAATGGTTGCAATGATAATAGAGTAAATTCCTGAAAATTTTCTGAAATCAGTTATAAAATCTAGATGCCTTTGAATATCTTGTTTGAATTTTGATAAATAAATCTTTTATTGTTTAACATGAAGTCTATTACATTTCCTCTGTCTGGGACATTTAGTTACTCAGATATTTACATTTTAAATAATGTCAATTTTGGGGAGACACTCTCTGTGTGTGTATGTGTGTGAGTGTGTGTATTGGGCAATATGAAAAGACCAGTCTATATCACCCCTTTTTTTCTAGAAGCCTAGGGGAACCCAGGCAGAGAATCACTGAGGTGCTGGAGAATGTTACGCAAGACATGCTACAGTGTGTTTGGCAGAAGCTGGACAAGATCATGCTACAGTGTGTTTGGCAGAAATTTGCTGTTCAGCATGTAGTCTGTTTGATTTCTACCGACTTAACTTGTGTCGTATCAGAGGTGGTGCACATAATGAACATTTGTGAAGCTTTGTGAAATCGGTTGTAAAATCTACAAGCCTTTGGATATCTTGTTCGAAATTTGATAAATAAATCTTTTATTGTTCAGTATGTAGTCTATTTGATTTCCTCTGCCTGGGACATGTAGTTACTCAGATATTCACATTTTAAATAATGTCAATTTTGGGGAGACACCAAAGGTGTCATTGGAACATAGAAAACTAGAAAAATACGAGGTCTGATCAAAAAGTACCGGAACTGGTGCTATAAAAAGAAAATTACAACACATATCAATTTGGCATTTAAGTTCCTTCGAAGTCGTCCCCTTCTGAAGCCACAGACCTCCACCGGTTCCATTGATGGGAGCTTTCCTGGAACTGCTTTCTTTGGGGGATAGAGAGCAGCTGCCTAGTTACATTCTCTTGGATTTTATCCACGTCTTTAAATTTTGTTCCTGTTGGATATCGGTTGAGGAAAGACCTTTGGCCTTTCTTCTGATGCATCAGTGTGTGAGTGGAAATCAGAACTGGTGATAGCATAAACAGGAAATCCATGCTGTGGGTAAATAAACGGGGGGCTCCAAACTGTTCGTTACTGTTGAACTCTCTCCCTTCAGCTGAGAGGAACCCGGACGAAATTTTGCCCTTCGGAGGTAGACAGACCCGGACCCGTTTATGTGGGTTCTACGGGAATATTTTTGTCCGAGCCTACGGGCTCGGAGAACCCATGGTAAACTCGACCTTGTGCCACATACATCCCTCGTGGGGAGGCTGTTAAATATTAACAGGGGAGACAGGTGTCCCGAGCGGAAGGAAATGCATGCTTGCGCGGGCGCATGCCGGGAGAGGCATGGCCACACGAAGTTGCGTAGGCAACATACCGGAAGAAGGCATAGCTACGTAAAGTTGCGCTGATGTCCAAATGCGATATAACCGGTTCAATTCTTGATCTGGAAAGAAAGGCTGGCTAGAGGTTTACCGAAGATTTGTCTGCCGTGTGCGCAAATTTAACCTCGGTGATTCTCCTTCACTCTACACATTACTCGAACGATAAATATATTTTTTATATATAAGCGTTCGTCGCCTTATTTCATCACAGCAACAATATACTAAATTTCTTTCAAGTGGGATTTAATGTTGGGAAAGTCGCAAAGTGAGGGGTTTGGGGAATATGGTGGTTGCCAGACCTGGAGAATATTGCACAGGACTCATGGAACATTTGTGGTGTGGCACACTCTACACACGTTCCTTCCAAGCAATGCTCTAAACAACGAAAGTGAGCAAAAACGGAAGTGAGCAAGCCACAGACACTAGTGTGTATTCAAGACAGAGTTCAAGGTCAATATGTGTCAAGCAGTTTTGCACTGCGTACATTAGCTGCGTCACGATAGGAACTGTCCCACTACTTTTTGATAAGACCTCGTATAATTTGGTGACTAAGTAATTGAATTTATGTGAAAAAAAGACTTTGGCAAAATTGCTGGAAACTAGGATAGCATATAGCTGAAAAGCAGCTTTCCATGATATTATAAACATGGGAAACACTTTGATAATTGAATAATGATGCTTGGATTTTGTCCTGTCAGCTCTGTCTAAAAAAAAAGTGATTCATCAAATCCCTCGCACTCAGCTGATATTTGTTAGCAGTCTCTTGAAGTGGTTTTTGTGAGGTCCACTCCACTCAGCTGATAACCGTCAAGACAACAAGTGTCAAATCAATTTCTGTACCTATTTTCCTTTAACAAGATATCATTACACCTATAGACTTGGTTGTCAATCAAGCAGAAAGAAACGGCAACCTACATCAGGAAATTCTTCTGTTTATTCGGTTATGAATCAAAAGTGTCATTGTCACCCAAGTGTGTATCATGTATATTCATCTGCATTTAGATTAAATTAGTTCCTTAGAAAAAAATGAACCATTTAATTAATCAGTACCTTTACTCCTATGTTTTTTAGATCACAGTCTTATTTGTTCTAGCCCTTCATGTGAGGTACTCAGATATTTTTGTCTATTAAGTGATCATCTTGTTTCAACTTGGTCTTGAAATTGGACTTGTCGCCATCTATTGCTAACCTTTTCTTCCGAGGGATTTTTTCCAATTTCAATGTTATATTATACACAAAATTTTTAACATGAAAAGATATGGAACAAAAAATGCTAAAAACTATTATAGTAGAATATACAATGTAGCTGAAAAGCAGCTTTCCATGATATAAATATATAAAGTCAGGGAAACACTTTATGATTGAATAATGGTGCTATGAATTTAGATGAATAAAAGATATTCTCAAAGGATGCCGAAAATAATGAGTTTGTATAAACATTCAACTTTAGTTATTGTGTACTTAGGTATATTTTATTTTCCGGGGTTTTCTTTGCTTACAAAGGCTTCAGATATGTCTCGAAAGGAATTTTAAATTCTAAGCGTCTTTTGGTTATTGAGAAAGGACGATGCCGGGTGACATGTCAGTTTCAATTAGACATCTTATCCAGCTTATATCTGCGCGAAGATTTTTTGAGTCACGAATTCTCTGCAGGCGCAAGAAAGTAAAGAACGACAAAATCAATCTTGTCAGTTTCTTTCGGTCAAATATGAATCAATGGTTGAAATGTAGAAAGTTAAACGTAAATTTGAATATAAAATCTTAGAATATGAATCTTCTTTTCATTACATTTGAATTACCTAGTGACAGTCACTGGAGATCAAGTCTGACCAAAGTTGAAGCACACTCCGTAACATTCTGTTATATTAAGCGTCTGGTGGCAGAACAAAGAAGGAATGGTCGAGGTTTAAGAAATAAACAATTATATTAACGTAAAAATACAACAAATAGTAAATTAGTGTAAATTCTCTCGAAGAGATCAGTAGAATCGTAAAAGACGTCTGCAGAGGCCTACGATAGGAGAGGGAGGTTAAGTTGTGATTTACTGCGGCGACGTTGTCTTTGGAGATAGGAGGTCTCGTTTCAACGAGCATTGTGAATCCTGAATGTTACCGACATTCCACTCAGTTTTAGAGCCAAAAAGAACACAGTAGATTGGCACTGTCCTAATTTCTCACATTATTATTACCCCTATCTTGGTCTGACTTCAAAACTACCGAAACGGACATTTCTCCAGACTGCTATCAATATCCGTCTTAATAATGAACTTTTTGCTACGCCAAATCCCAAAGGACTCATCACTTAGAAGGAAATAGATTAAAATACATTATTTATTTTAATCCCTTGGATCAGTTCATTTTATTCCCAGTTTCCGATAAAATAATTATTCTATTACCTAGTGAACACGTATGCCACAATAACGTGCATTATTGTATGTTTTGTTCATTGCTTTGTTTTTGTTTTTACCCTGACAATGTTGTTTGTGGGATAAATGTTCCAAGAGGCCATGTCCATACACCTCACAACCAAAGAAGTGATACCCACTACACATCAACTTGTAATATGGTTTCGTTATATCAAGCGTACGGTGGCAGAACAAAGAAGAGATGCCGGAGGTTTAAGAAACAAACTCTTGTATTAACGTAAAAATACGATAACTGGTAAATTGGTGTAAATATCTCTCGCTAACAGAAAGAAATAAGTAGAATTGTAAAAGTCATTCGCAGAGGCGTACGGTAGGAGAGGGAGTTTAAGTTGTGACTTACTGTGGCGACGGCCTTTGATGAATTGTCTTTGGAGATGGGAGGTCATTTCCGACGTGCGTTGTGAATCCATGCCGCCCGACTCTGAAGATGTCCCTTTGATGGGCTTTTATGTCCTTTTCTTACGCTCAGATCGACTCCAATTTTTATTTCGTTTCTTTAGGAGGGAGAAGGTGCTATTGGGTGGAAATTGTGGATTGTATTTTTCTTTGAGTGTGTCAGTGAAACGGAAGCTATGTGCGGAGCCGATGCGCAGTTGACGGAATTTTTAGTTCAGTCTTGGGTTTCGGAGCGTTCACATCCGGCCAGTAGTGGAAATTTGTGTAACATGAATCAGAAGATCTGGTTTTAGGAAGATTATAGAATTCTTTATTATTATTATTATTATTATTATTTATTTATTTATTTCCATATCCATGCCCAAATGCTTGTTTGTGTTGAATGTAATTTCAGAGAGCAAAAGATTTGAATTATTATATTAAATACTAGCGTAGGAATCATAGAGTTTTGATAATGTCGTTTTTCGATCTTAGTATTATTTGGTCAAATTTATTTCGAGTAATACTTAGTAATTTTGTGTCTATTTATTTTATAGGTTATTGAATTGTTTTACTCGGTAGCAAAAAAAAAAAAAAAAAAAAAAAAAAAAAAGGGAGAAGGAAAAAGAGAAAAGAAAAAGAAAAAAATTCAAATAAATAGTACGAGTTAATTTTGAAATGTTTGTCGTCCAGCTAACATTGGGTTGGTAGAAGTAAGTTAATGCAAATGGTTTGGTTTGGTTTGGTTTGGTTTGGTTTACGGCATATCAACCTCAATGGGTTATTTAGTGCCGAAAAGTTTTTATTGCTGGTAATATTTTGTTTTGTCAAAAATTTATTTCTGGTAATATTTTTTCTTCAAAAATGTATTGCTGGTAATAATTTTCAAAAAAGCATTGCTGGTAATATTTTTTCCCCAAAAATGTATAGTTGGTAATATTTTTTCTTCAAAAACATATTGTTGGTAATATTTTTTTTCATTAAAAAATTTATTGCTGGCAATAATTTTTCTTACGAAGTATTTCTGGTATTAAAACCTATTTTTACACTTTCATAGTGTTTTTACCCCAGTTTCGGGGTTAACTATTTGCCCATAGCTGCGACCCTAACAGGTGCTACCACCCGGGTCAGAGTAGACCTGGGAACACCAGCAATTAAGAGGTGATTCCACTCTCCTCAAAACCTGATCAGTTTATCGTCTTACCCAGGACACGGATGCAGTTTATCGTCTTACCCAGGACACGCATGTAGTTTATCGTCATACCCAGGACGGTAATGCAATGGGGGATAGATAAATATATGCATTTGTGCCCGTGCATGTACGTGTATATACATATATATGTATACGCGTGTGTGTACATGTATGTTTAAACTAAACTAAAATTTTTTATGTAATTTCGTTCAATGCATAAGGTAAATGTAAACTTATCTGATAGTAAGAATAGTAAATATTTAGAAACGACTTCTCGCTTTTACAAATTTAGACTAATTTTTGGCAAAATATAGTTGCTAGTATAGGCAGATGATAGATTTGGGTTTGGTACGCGTGTAGGCGTTAGTTAAAGGGTTAGTAATCTTATGGAATTATTAATTTAAAACGAATGAAACATTTGGATTAAACTATACAAGAAAGAGGCCAGCTTACCGAGTTAGGAATCCAGGAATAGTTAATGTGAATCGAAACCGGAGAAAGTAACCCCCCACCCCAGAAAACAGTATATAGGAGTGTGGTGAGTGGAAAATCTTTTTTCATTGGCTGACGCTGACTGACGGATTTCAATAAGAACGGTTGAACTCTTGGCTATGTCACTTTTATGATTTTCAAGGCCTAGGTGCGTAACACGACGCTTTCAAGGAGGCGTCCTGACACGGTCGGAATCAGGTTGGGGTTGTCATTTGAGCCGATATGATACAAAACCCGAAATCGGCGATTATTATTATTATTTGTTTATGTTATGTTTCCTGCTTTGTATCCTGTAGAACCGGGTCAAAACAATGGTCCTTAGGCCCAATAGGAGAATTGTCATTTAATTGATAGCCCTTTTCTTAATATATGGGATGTTCCTAATAAGGTGATCTTCTGAGCAACTTGTATGCTGATGTTACCTGGGACACTGTTAGTAAAATTGTCCATTCCTTTTCTCATGAGTCCCAGTGTTCTGATTGCTATTGGTACAGTCTCAGTCTTCATTCCCCATCTCGATCTCCAGTTCCTTGTATTTGGACAATTTCTCCATAATTTTCATGGAGGTGTTTCTCTCAGATGGTACTGCTATGTCAATAAACATACACTTCCCGAATTTCTTGTCTTTTATGATAATATCAAATCTGTTGGCTTCTATTTCCTTGTCAGTTTGAATTGGCATGTCCCAGAGGATAGTTACA
The DNA here is from genome assembly GCA_903632075.3 of Acanthosepion pharaonis. Classification (NCBI taxonomy): domain Eukaryota; kingdom Metazoa; phylum Mollusca; class Cephalopoda; order Sepiida; family Sepiidae; genus Acanthosepion; species Acanthosepion pharaonis. The sequence continues at coordinate 708,700 of CAHIKZ030000714.1, read as the reverse complement.
TCGTTATTTTGGGTAACTGTGTCTGGTTGGTGGTCATACCATCTCTCAGTGGTTTCGATTTTGTGCTTCTTGAATATCTTCCCGTGCAAATATGTCACTACCTTGTTATGACTTGTTATCTCTGTGGGTATATTCATTTTTTGCCAGTTCCAGACATCTTGAGATAATATGGTCGACAGCTTCATCATATTTTCAACAGATCCTGCATTATTTCGGGTTAGTTCCATCCTCGATTATGTGACAGTGAGCAAAGTCGTACCTAGATGGGTGTCCGCTTAGGAAATCCAGCTGCTGTAAGCTTGGGTGTGCGGGTAGAAATGGCTTACGGTCATATAACATTGAAACATCGGTTATCATAAGTTCACCGAAGTTAAGCAACGTCGACCCTAGTCGGTACCTAGATGGGTGACCACTTGGAAAACCAAGTAATGTAATCTTGGGTGTGCGGGTAGAAATGGCTTACGGCCGTATAACATTGAAACATCGGTTATCATAAGTTCACCGAAGTAAAGCAACGTCGAACCTGGTCGGTTCCTAGATGGGTGACCACTTGGAAAACCGACTGAAGTAAGCTTGGGTGTGCGGGTAGAAATGCCTTACGGCCATATAACATTGAAACGCTATTTCTCGTAAGATCATTGACGTTAAGCAATGTCGACCTTGGTCGGTCTCTAGTTGGGTGATCGTTTGGAAAACCAGATGATATAAGTTTGGATGGGCGGGTAGAAATGGCTTACGGACATATAATTTTGAAACACTGGTTCTCGTACGATCACCGACGTTAAGCAACATTGAGAATGGTCAGTACGTAGATGGGTGACCACTTAGGAATACCAGGGTGAATTGTGTAATAGATAATGGCTCTAATTTTTCAGTCAGACAGCTGATTTCTAATTGAAGTTGGGTTTGTTGTATTCATTTACGTGCAAATAATCGTGGGAAAGGTTGGAATGCATTTCTACTCTCCCCCCGATATGGGTTAATTAGTAAGGTTTGTATAATTAAATCATTACAAATCTTACAATCTAAAAATATTTTCTGGCTTTAAATAACTTGAAAAGCAGTAGAAAACGTATGTTTTGAATTGTATGATTTTTTTTGAGATAATGATAATGTTCTACTAATTAACCTACAGCTATGGGGGGCAAGAGGTACATCTATACCTTTGCCAAGTTTATTTGCGCGTGATTATAACGAACTGGAATTGGAAACTCGACACCCGTGTTTTAATTCCCAGCTGTTATCCATTACACCAACTGCACATCCAAGCACCTGGTATTCCAAAGCGGTCACCCATCTACATAGTGACCAAGTTCGACGTTGTTTAACTTTGGCGATCGCACAATAACTGGTATTTCAATGTGATATGGCATTAAGTTCCAGATACTGAAATCAGCGTAACAAGTTCATATTCTGGTTAAGGGATCTAATCTTTAGAAAGGCATGAACCTAAACTTTCCTGGGATCGATCCCATCATTTTGATAATTTTATTAAGTGGTCAGGTGCATGTTTGAGTATCAGTATAGGCAATCAAATTTCGTAAATTTACATGACCCACCCATGCAGCGATGAAAAAAAAAACAAAAAAAAACAGGCTGCTATATCGATTTTCAGTGCTGGCCGAACGCACATTTCAGCAGTTGTTTATTAAATGCCGTTTGAACGTTGTCAAGTTGCCAAAGTTTTAAAACTTGAAAAGACTTCCGAAGAAAGTGTTAACGTGTTGGCCATTGCAGGTTCTTGGAAAACAGCATTGAAGATCATAGACGAAGATAAGATCGGATCTATGATTGTTTGGGCCATTATATGCATCTATGTGAAATGTTGGACACAAGAGAACAATGGAACCATTAAAGTCATGGAAGAATATTGCATGCCAAGAAGCAATAAGAGAAAGAAGGAAAAAAAAAAAAAAGACACATTGGCTGATTAACCTATTCCAGAATGAACTTTTGAAACTAGTTTACCCTCGCTCTCAAAAAATGTCGTCATATTTTATTAACCCCTATAGAACACTTGGTTGTGGCGAAGTGGTTACTACGCTAGTCTCGCTCAATCAATTCCGACTGAATAGTGAGTTCGATCCTCACTGGGTGCACCATACTTTCGGCCTTGTGCCACACCTAAGCCACGCTTAGAAAGTCATTTAGGACACTTTCTACGTGGTGTCATGGTCATAAAGCTTGTCTCGTTAGAGTTACGGCTGAATAGTGAGATCGATCCTCACTGGGTGCACCATACTTTCGGCCTTGTGCCACACCTAAGCCACGCTTAGAAAGTCATTTAGGACACTTTCTACGTGGTGTCATGGTCATTAAGCTTGTCTCATTAGATCAGTTACGACTGAGTAGTGAGTTCGATCCTCACTGAATACCCCATACTTTCGGCCTTGCGACACATATATAAGCTACACTTAGTCATTTAGGACCCTTCGACGTGGTGTCATGTTCAGCAAGCTTGTCTTGTTAGATCAATTACAATTGAGTAGTGAGTTCGATCCTTGCTGGGCGCCCCGTAATTTCGACCTTGTGCCTCGTCTAAGATATGCTTAGAATATCACCATATTTTTTTAAGTTCATTTGTCTTTTATTAAATCAATTCACTCCAATCAAGGCGATAAAGTCACTAAGACATAACGGGGTTTCTGATAGAGAAAGAAAGACTACAATCAAAGAACTGTGGCTGAAAAAGGCAGAAGTTCACGATTTATATAGTATTTACATGTAAATTGACAGGAAAGCAACGAGCTGGAAGAGAGTTACACAGGCGAGAAGTGCGAAGGAAGAAAGCATTTGAATAGAACTTACGGTTGCATCTTGCATGTTCATCAGTCGAAACGATGAGACCTCGTAGTCACCTAGAGAAAAGTTCATCAGTACAATTATCATGAAAGTATTTATAGAAAGGGGATACTGAAGCTACATTACGGCGGTGAAAAGTAACTGAAGTCGAGATGCCAGGTTAGGACCAATAACATTGAAGATCTATCTTCGTATTTAATCAAGAATATATTGTAGGGGGGCCAATTGAACAGATATGTCAGCAATATCAAAACAATAACGAATGGTAGACTTATAAATATGTATGAGGCGAAAAGTTCATAGGCTGAAAATGAAGGAATGAGGATACAGCTGTGAAAACTTGCATGCATTCATTTTGCACTCTTCTTAATAACTACATTGTTAACCAGGTCAGAGGAAGGGCTCGTGTTCATCACCTGAAAATGAAGGAATGAGGATACAGCTGTGAAAACTTGCATGCATTTATTTAAACTCTTCTTAATAACTACATTGTTACTTTCCGGGTCAGAAGAAGGGCTGAAAGATGTTCATAGGCTGAAAATGAAGGAATGAGGATACATTGAAATCTATCTTCATTTCAACTCTTCTTAATAATATATTGTTACTTTCCAGGTCAGAGATATGGCTGAAATGTTCAAAACTGAAAATGAAGGAATGAGGATACACTGTATAAATATGCATTCATTTCAACTCTTCTTAATAACTACATTGTTACTTTCCAGGTTCATAGGCTGAAAATGAAGGAATGAGGATACAGCTGTGAAAACTTGCATGCATTCATTTCAACTCTTCTTAATAACTACATTGTTACTTTCCAGGTCAGACGAAGGGCTGAAATGTTCATAGGCTGAAAATGAAGGAATGAGGATACAGCTGTGAAAACTTGCATGCATTCATTTCAACTCTTCTTAATAACTACATTGTTACTTTCCAGGTCAGAGGAAGGGCTGAAATGTTCATAGGCTGAAAATGAAGGAATGAGGATACAGCTGTGAAAACTTGCATGCATTCATTTCAACTCTTCTTAATAACTACATTGTTACTTTCCAGGTCAGAGGAAGGGCTGAAATGTTCATAGGCTGAAAATGAAGGAATGAGGATACAGCTGTGAAAACTTGCATGCATTCATTTCAACTCTTCTTAATAACTACATTGTTACTTTCAGGTCAGAGGAAGGGCTGAAAAGTTCATAGGCTGAAAATGAAGGAATGAGGATACAGCTGTGAAAACTTGCATGCATTCATTTCAACTCTTCTTAATAACTACATTGTTACTTTCCAGGTCAGAGGAAGGGCTGAAATGTTCATAGGCTGAAAATGAAGGAATGAGGATACAGCTGTGAAAACTTGCATGCATTCATTTCAACTCTTCTTAATAACTACATTGTTACTTTCCAGGTCAGAGGAAGGGCTGAAATGTTCATAGGCTGAAAATGAAGGAATGAGGATACAGCTGTGAAAAACTTGCATGCATTCATTTCAACTCTTCTTAATAACTACATTGTTACTTTCCAGGTCAGACGAAGGGCTGAAATGTTCATAGGCTGAAAATGAAGGAATGAGGATACAGCTGTGAAAACTTGCATGCATTCATTTCAACTCTTCTTAATAACTACATTGTTACTTTCCAGGTCAGAGGAAGGGCTGAAATGTTCATAGGCTGAAAATGAAGGAATGAGGATACAGCTGTGAAAACTTGCATGCATTCATTTCAACTCTTCTTAATAACTACATTGTTACTTTCCAGGTCAGAGGAAGGGCTGAAATGTTCATAGGCTGAAAATGAAGGAATGAGGATACAGCTGTGAAAACTTGCATGCATTCATTTCAACTCTTCTTAATAACTACATTGTTACTTTCCAGGTCAGAGGAAGGGCTGAAAAGTTCATAGGCTGACTATGAAGGAGTGATGTGAAAACTTGTATGAATTAAGTTCAACTCTTATTAAAAACTGCATTGTTTTTTTTTTCCAGGCACGAGGGTAGGCTGAAAAGTTCATAGTCTAACTATGAAGGAGTGATGCTGACGGTGTTAAATCTTGCTTGCATTAATTTCAACTCTTAAAAACTGCATTGTTTCTTTCCAGGTACGAAGGTGGGCTGAAAAATATATAGGTTGATTATGAAAGAGTAATGCTAGAGGTGTGAAACCTTGCATGCATTCATTTCAACTTTTATTAATAACTATTATTTCTTTCCAGGTACGAAAGTGGGCTGAAAAATATATAGGTTGACTATGAAGGAGTAATGCTAGAAGTGTGAAACCTCGCATGCATTCATTTCAACTCTTATTAATAACTATTATTTCTTTCCAGGTACGAAGATGGGCTGAAAAATATATAGGTTGACTATGAAGGAGTAATGCTAGAGGTGTGAAACCTTGCATGCATTCATTTCAACTCTTATTAATAACTATTATTTCTTTCCAGGTACGAAGATGGGCTGAAAAATATATAGGTTGACTATGAAGGAGTAATGCTAGAAGTGTGAAACCTCGCATGCATTCATTTCAACTCTTATTAATAACTATTATTTCTTTCCAGGTACGAAGATGGGCTGAAAAATATATAGGTTGACTATGAAGGAGCAATGCTAGAGGTGTGAAACCTTGCATGCATTCATTTCAACTGTTATTAATAACTATTATTTCTTTCCAGGAACGAAGGTGGGCTGAACAGTTCATAGGTTGACTATGAAGGAGTGATGCTAGAACCGTGAAATCTTGCATGCATTAATTTCAACCTTTCTTATTAATACCTGCATTGTTTCTTTGCAGGAAAACTGATATCCGACTGTTCAAAGAAGACTTAAAATGTAAATCGTAGCGACTTCTCTTGATAATGGGTAAAATTTGTCATCGTGATATCATCCTCTGCCGGCAGAAAAAAAGTTTTAAACCCCAAGGACATTGATGCTGACATGGTTGCCACCTTACGCGATGACGGTCTTGATTTATAAACTGTGCAAAAGTAGGCAGCGGTATTTAGGAGATGAAAGAGTTTTGAAGATGATGTAAGGTCTGAATATCAGGCAACTGTTAACGCGAAGGAAAACATTGGTCATGTTCAGTAAATGGGGGGGTGCAGTTGTCAAGCGATTTACTATAAATCAAATAGTCAATCTTAGTTAACTAAAAATCTTGTAACAGTCCACCAGCCTCATAAAAATTACATTACCACATGGAGTCGCTAATGTATTGGAGATAATTCAGGTACAAAGAAAAAATACAACTAAATATGGCGTCTGTCTATATTTCTGAGATGAGGTATTATGTACAGTATTTACATTAGTCGGACTATTGTCCTCATCTTTGTCGCGATATTTGTCACAACGTTTCGGCCGTTGTACGCTCCGGCCTTCTTCAGGTTGGTTTAAAGGACACATGGCACAGTGGATAAAG
>CAHIKZ030000714.1:695000-700000 GCA_903632075.3 Acanthosepion pharaonis | reverse complement strand
AGTAGTTAGTAGCATACTATTTACTATTTAGTGTATATATATATATATATATATATATATATATATATATATATATATATATATATATATATAGTATTTAAAATAAACGAAGATTAATATTTTATTTCATCTTTAAAATAAACGGGGATTAATGGTATTTATTAAAGATTATCGGGCTGAAAATTATATATATATATGTTAAAAATTTATTTAAAGTCAGGATTTATATTTTAAATTAAACACAAACGAGAATTAGTGTTTTTTGAAAGTAATATTGAAATAAACGGACTTAAACCATAAAAAAATAATTAGTATTAAAAATCCATTTTAATTGAAAGAAATTGCGATATAATATATATATATATATATATATTCTTCAGTTCAACCATCATGGTCTGTTTAATTTTCGATTATATTTTTACCAATTAACGAATAAGTTGTCACACACACAGTTAATCATTAGAAGTAAGAAAGAAATAACGTATACAAAGGCCTATTAATTACCGAAATTACTTTGTTTATGCCTTGGGCATGAAAATAAATTTAGCAGATATACATACTAAAAAGTCCCAACAGGAGAAAAAATATTTAATAAAAAGAAAAATTGATTCTAATCTTATTTTAATGAACCTCGTGGCCGAAAGTGTTATGGCACTACGAGCTGAAATGTAGTTCCCATTTCCTCCCCCCGACTATAATAAAGCAGTTCAAGTTCGATCCCTGCTAGGCGGTAGATTTTATTTAATAAGAATTTCGAAGATCTAGGCCAGGGGTCAGTAACCTACGTCTCACGTGGAACACCAAGCAATTTCCAATGACATCACAAAGTCCAAACCAATAACTAATACAACGCAAAGAAGATATTTAACTGTTTCAATTTTAATATATACTAATGTATATATACTATATATTACTATATAAAATATATTGTCGAACAGGTATATTGACCTTGACTTGTATAAAAAATACATATGCTGTTGGCACACTGAATCATTTTAAAACTCTAAGTTGGCACATATTTAGCAAATGTTGCCGAAGCCTGATCTAGGCTATTACGCGTTAATTTCATTTTGTAAAGAAACATAGAGTCTACTTAAATACATATACCCAATATATATATATATATATATATATATATATATATATATATATATATATATATATATATATATATATATATATATATATATTATAGTTTTAAGGGTTTATATATTTATGGGATAAAGTGCTCAATATCAGAGATAAAGCGTATGTAAATATAAATATAAAAGTGAACACTGAAGTCAACACTCAGAGGCGACAGGCTGTTCCATTTCATATCTATCTATCTATCTATCTATCTATCTATATATATAATTCTGTTCATATCTACCTATCTATATTCATATATATGCGAGTTTATTAAATTATGTGTCGTTCTCGTTTTAGAATAACATCTTAATGTCGGTAAAATTCAATGAATAGTCACAAAACCTGCAAACCATTCCGTCTGTAAGAATATTTTTTAGCATAATTAAAGACAATATGGCAAATAAAAAACTGTCTACTATTTTCACTTATCAAAATAATATGGAGACCGTAAGCAGAAGAGAACATTTGGAAGATCGTTATATCTTGAGAATTCATGGATAACAATATTAGCGAAGTGTTGGTGTAAATAATTGTTGATCGCCATGATATGCAAAAGCATCTATTTCATTAAATCTATTTGTACGAGATCGAATTATAAGATTGAGTTATAAAGAAATTTCCGTTTTTTGGAAAGCAATTGTAATAATCAGACGTGACAGTTGAGAATAAATTTGGAGTTCACCAACATAGCTTGGCAACCGACATAGCGGTTTAAGAGAAAAGTCAAGGTCGTAATACAGCAAGGAAAACACAGGAAGACATTTTGGACATTAGATGGGTTTTTCTACCTAATGATTATTACCTTATACCGATCTATCTATCTATCTATCTATCTATCTATCTATCTATCTATCTATCTATCTATCTATCTAATTATTCATATCTATCCTTATATATTCATATCTATCTCTCTATCTCTCTCAAGGCCGCATACGGCAAAGAAAACACAAGAAGACATTTTGGAAATCCAATGTTTTTTTCTACCAAATGATTATTACCTTATATCTATCTATCTATCTATCTATCTATCTATCTATCTCTATCTATCTATCTATCTATCTATCGCATTCTATTCATATCTATCCTTATATGTCCATATCTAAAAGTAATGGTCATCTTTGATAATTGCTTATGTAAACCGAAAGCTTAGATTGGATTTAAACATGTATCAATATGGTGATTTCCTTTCGTCTCTCAATGATAACGTTATTAAGCTTATCAGACAATATGAAAGGAAGTTATTTAAAATAGAAAAAACTTATCTATATTATTTAATGAAACATGCATCAATGAAAAATTGCTGCCTAAATATACACAATCAAAGACTCTCCCATCACAAGAACCTCGTTCTACTATCAACGAGCGGATTGGGACTCGTTCCGTGACTTCCTCCGCGATGTCCTCTGGGATGTTGTCTTTACACTCCCTGTCCAAGAATGTGCTTCTGAGGTCTCATCCTGGGTTAAAGCTGGAATCGACGCTTTCATCCCCTCAAGGAAATTTAAGGTCAAGTCGCACTCCCTTGGTTCTCCACTGCTTGCTCATCTGCCATCGCCCATAGGAATCACTTCTTTCACCGATTCCGTAGCGACATGTCTGACTGCAATAGACGTCTCTTTGCCTCTGCCCGTAACGAGTGTAAGCGTGTCCTCAACGAAGCTAAGTCAATATTTGCTGCTCGAATGAAGGAACGTATTGCATCTCACAAGTTTGGCTCCAAAGATTACTGGCGAGTCTGCAAGAGTGTCCTGAATAATCGAAAACCCTCCATACCTCCTTTATTCAACCAGTTCGAGGTCTTGACCTCCCCTACCGACAAGGCTGAATGCTTTGCTCGGAAATTCTCATTTAATTCAACGCTCGATTCCACCGGTGTTCCCATACCAGACTTCCCTCTTAGAACTGAGGCCTTACTGAGCGGCTTACACATAACCCCGTCATTGGTACTGGGCATTATCTCCACCTTAGACACCCACAAGGCTAGTGGTGGAGACGGCATACCAGCCATTGTCCTGAAGAAATGCGCGCCTGAGCTAGCACCCGCCCTCTCTAAACTGTATAATTACTGCCTCAAGGAATCATGTTTTCCTGACTGCTGGAAGTCCTCATCCATTGTTCCTGTGTTTAAGAACTCTGGAGACCCCTCTGACCCCACTAATTACCGTCCTATTAGTCTCCTACCCCTGTTCGGCAAAGTCTTCGAAGCCCTAATCAATGCCGAAGTGGTTAATCACCTCACATCCCATAATCTGCTCTCAGACAAGCAATATGGTTTCCGCTACGCCAGATCTACAGCTGATGTGCTTACGGCCATCACTGAAACCGTCTACCAAGCCCTTCAAAATAACGGTGAGGCTCGTGCTGTGGCCCTCGACATCTCCAAAGCATTCGATAGGGTTTGGCACGCCGGCCTTCTTCGTAAGCTCCAGGGGTATGGTGTTACTGGTCAACTGTTTGATCTAATACAATCATTCCTGTCTAACCGAGAATTGAAGGTCGTTCTCAACGGATTCTCCTCCAGTTCCTCTCCCATTAACACAGGTGTGCCCCAAGGCTCCATCCTTGGCCCCACTCTTTTCCTCATTTTCATCAACGACCTTCCTGAAGCTATAGATTCCCAGGTCGGCATCTATGCAGACGACACTAGAATTTACTCCTGCCTCAAAAACAAGTCTAGTGTCGGCGACAAAACTAACCTGGCCGTGCGTCTTGAAATGGACCTCCAATCGGTTGTTAACTGGGGCAAGAATTGGCTGATCAACTTTAACGCCACTAAAACTAAATTACTCTCCATTAACCACCATAGAGATCCTTCCCTGCCCCCCATTAAAATGTCTGATAGTCAACTTCCTGAGAGCAACTCCCTGCGTCTGCTCGGTCTCACGCTGACGGCTGACCTGAGATGGAACAAATACATTGAGTCAATTGCTTCTTCCACCGCGAGGAAAGTTGGCTCTCTGTGCCGCGCCAGAAAATTTTCTCCCTGAATCGATACTTCAAATATATAAAACAACCATTCGCCCTTGCATGGAGTATTGCTGCCATATATGGGCTGGAGCACCTTCCGCTTACCTCGGGTTCTCGACAAGATCCAGAGAAGGATATGTGATCTAATTGGCCCTGATCTAGCGTCTTGTTTGCAGTCACTCTCTCACAGACGCGCCGTCGCCTCTCTCTGTCTTTTCTACAAATACTTCCATGGTAACTGCTCTGATGAGCTGCTCTCTCTGGTTCCCAGACTCCATGAATTCAAGCGCCCTACGAGGCTGGCATCCCGCTCTCACCATTACACCGTAGAAACCTTCAAATGTAGCCGTCTCTTCTACTCCAATAGCTTCATACCTCGCACCTCTCGCCAGTGGAACACCCTCCCCAATTACTGTTTCCCTGAAAGCTATAATCTCCAACTATTCAAATGTAATGTCAATCGACATCTCAATTACCTTGATCTACCCACTATCCTTCTCCTCTTCCTTTCTCCTATCACTCTTATCTGCTCTCGCTCCAAACCCCCTGCATCCTAGTGGCTTCACGCCTTGCTTGGGGCACAATGCTTAAAATATATATATATATATATATATATATATATATATATATATATATATATATGAAGGAATATAGTTTTAAGTAAACCTAAAGAGCCAGACAAACCAACCTAGGTTTCAGCTACGCGGATCCTCAGGGTAAACTGGCTCTTATTTTGGAATCTGAACTTTCATTCTAGACGATTATTTTCGCGGGATGTTCTTAGTTCTTTCTTTTTTTTTACGCTTTTTTTCCCTTGGGTATTGGTTTGTTCATTTACAAGCTAAAACACCTAAGATTTTGCCGAACAGTATAGCTGCTTATATTTATAATATATATATATA
>CAHIKZ030000714.1:662500-692500 GCA_903632075.3 Acanthosepion pharaonis | reverse complement strand
TGTTTCTGTTGTTTCAAGTCTCTTCTTCATTTGTGCGGTGATTGTCCAGCATTCACTGCCATATAGGAGGACTAATATTACGTAACAGTTCAGTACACTTTTCTTTGTTTCTGTTGTTTCAAGTCTCTTCTTCATCTGTGAGGAGATTGTCTAACCTTCACTACCATATAGGAGGACTGATATTACGTAACAGTTTAGTACTCTTTTCTTTGTTTCACTTATTACAAGTTTCTTCTTAATCTGTGAGGAGATTGTCCATCATTCACTGCCATATAGGAGGACTAATATTACGTAACAGTTTAGTACACTTTTCTTTGTTTCTCTTGTTTCAAGTCTCTTCTTCATCTGTGAGGAGATTGTCCAGCATTCACTGCCATATAGGAGGACTGATATTACGTAACAGTTCAGTACTCTTTTCTTTGTTTCTCTTATTTCAAGTCTCTTCTTCATCTGTGAGGAGATTGTCCATCATTCACTGCCATATAGGAGGACTGATATTACGTAACAGTTCAGTACACTTTTCTTTGTTTCTGTTGTTTCAAGTCTCTTCTTCATCTGTGAGGAGATTGTCCATCATTCACTGCCATATAGGAGGACTGATATTACGTAACAGTTCAGTACTCTTTTCTTTGTTTCTATTGTTTCAAGTCTCTTCTTCATCTGTGATGAGATTGTCCATCATTCACTGCCATATAGGAGGACTGATATTACGTAACAGTTCAGTACTCTTTTCTTTGTTTCTGTTGTTTCAAGTCTCTCCTTCATCTGTGAGGAGATTGTCCATCATTCACTGCCATATAGGAGGACTAATATTACGTAACAGTTCAGTACTCTTTTCTTTGTTTCTGTTGTTTCAAGTCTCTTCTTCATCTGTGAGGAGATTGTCCATCATTCACTGCCATATAGGAGGACTAATATTACGTAACAGTTCAGTACTCTTTTCTTTGTTTCTATTGTTTCAAGTCTCTTCTTCATCTGTGAGGAGATTGTCCAGCATTCACTGCCATATAGGAGGACTGATATTACGTAACAGTTTAGTACACTTTTCTTTGTTTCTCTTATTTCAAGTCTCTTCTTCATCTGTGAGGAGATTGTCCAGCATTCACTGCAATATAGGAGGACTGATATTACGTAACAGTTCAGTACTCTTTTCTTTGTTTCTATTGTTTCAAGTCGCTTCTTCATCTGTGAGGAGATTGTCCAGCATTCACTGCAATATAGGAGGACTGATATTACGTAACAGTTCAGTAAACGTTTCTTTGTTTCTGTTGTTTCAAGTCTCTTCTTCATCTGTGAGGAGATTGTCCATCATTCACTGCCATATAGGAGGACTGATATTAAGTAACAGTTCAGTTCACTTTTCGTTGTTTCTATTGTTTCAAGTCGCTTCTTCATCTGGGAGGAGATTGTCCAGCATTCACTGCAATACAGGAGGACTGATATTACGTAACAGATCAGTAAACTTTTCTTTGTTTCTGTTGTTTCAAGTCTCTTCTTCATCTGTGAGGAGATTGTCCATCATTCACTGCCATATAGGAGGACTAATATTACGTAACAGTTCAGTACTCTTTTCTATGTTTCTATTGTTTCAAGTCTCTTCTTCATCTGTGAGGAGATTGTCCAGCATTCACTGCCATATAGGAGGACTGATATTACGTAACAGTTCAGTGAACTTTTCTTTGTTTCTGTTATTTCAAGTCTCTTCTTCATCTGTGAGGAGATTGTCCAGCATTCACTACCATATAGGAGGACTGATATTACGTAACAGTTTAGTACTCTTTTCTTTGTTTCTCTTGCTTCGTCTCTTCTTCATCTGTGAGGAGATTGTCCAGCATTCACTGCCATATAGGAGGACTGATATTACGTAACAGTTCAGTACTCTTTTCTTTGTTTCTCTTGTTTCAAGTCTCTTCTTCATCTGTGAGGAGATTGTCCAGCATTCACTGCCATATAGGAGGACTGATATTACGTAACAGTTCAGTACTCTTTTCTTTGTTTCTATTGTTTCAAGTCTCTTCTTCATCTGTGAGGAGATTGTCCAGCATTCACTGCCATATAGGAGGACTGATATTACGTAACAGTTCAGTACTCTTTTCTTTGTTTCTATTGTTTCAAGTCTCTTCTTCATCTGTGAGGAGATTGTCCATCATTCACTGCCATATAGGAGGACTAATATTACGTAACAGTTCAGTACTCTTGTCTTTGTTTCTATTGTTTCAAGTCTCTTCTTCATCTGTGAGAAGATTGTCCAGCATTCACTGCCATATAGGAGGACTGATGTTACGTAACAGTTTAGTACTCTTTTATTTGTTTCTCTTATTACAAGTCTCTTCTTCATCTGTGAGGAGATTGTCCAGCATTCACTGCCATATAGGAGGACTGATGTTACGTAACAGTTTAGTAATCTTTTATTTGTTTCTCTTATTTCAAGTCTCTTCTTCATCTGTGAGGAGATTGTCCAGCATTCACTGCCATATAGGAGGACTGATATTACGTAACAGTTCAGTAAACTTTTCTTTGTTTCTGTTGTTTCAAGTCTCTTCTTCATCTGTGAGGAGATTGTCCATCATTCACTGCCATATAAGAGGACTGATATTACGTAACAGTTCAGTAAACTTTTCTTTGTTTCTGTTGTTTCAAGTCTCTTCTTCATCTGTGAGGAGATTGTCCAGCATTCACTGCCATATAGGAGGACTGATATTAAGTAACAGTTCAGTACACTTTTCTTTGTTTCTATTGTTTCAAGTCGCTTCTTCATCTGTGAGGAGATTCTCCAGCATTCACTGCCATATAGGAGGACTGATATTACGTAACAGGTCAGTAAAAAAGTCTCTTCTTCATCTGTGAGGAGATTGTCCATCATTCACTGCCATATAGGAGGACTGATTTACGTAACAGTTCAGTACTCTTTTCTTTGTTTCTGTTGTTTCAAGTCTCTTCTTCATCTGTGAGGAGATTGTCCATCATTCACTGCCATATAGGAGGACTGATATTACGTAACAGTTCAGTAAACTTTTCTTTGTTTCTGTTGTTTCAAGTCTCTTCTTCATCTGTGAGGAGATTGTCCAGCATTCACTGCCATATAGGAGGACTCATATTACGTAACAGTTCAGTACTCTTTTCTATGTTTCTATTGTTTCAAGTCTCTTCTTCATCTGTGAGGAGATTATCCAGCATTCACTGCCATATACGATGACTGATATTACGTAACAGGTCAGTAAACTATTATTTGTTTCTGTTATTTCAAGTCTCTTCTTCATCTGTGAGGAGATTGTCCATCATTCACTGCCATATAGGATGGCTGATATTACGTAATATTTCAGTACTCCTTTCTTTGTTTCTGTTTTTTCAAGTCTCTTCTTCATCTGTGAGGAGATTGTCCAGTATTCACTGCCATATAGGAGGACTGATATTACGTAACAGTTCAGTACTCTTTTCTTTGTTTCTCTTGTTTCAAGTCTCTTCTTCATCTGTGATGAGATTGTCCATCATTCACTGCCATATAGGAGGACTAATATTACGTAACAGTTCAGTACTCTTTTCTTTGTTTCTATTGTTTCAAGTCTCTTCTTCATCTGTGAGGAGATTGTCCATCATTCACTGCCATATAGGAGGACTGATATTACGTAACAGTTCAGTACTCTTTTCTTTGTTTCTGTTGTTTCAAGTCTCTTCTTCATCTGTGAGGAGATTGTCCAACATTCACTGCCATATAGGAGGACTGATGTTACGTAACAGTTTAGTACTCTTTTATTTGTTTCTCTTATTTCAAGTCTCTTCTTCATCTGTGAGGAGATTGTCCATCATTCACTGCCATATAGGAGGACTGATATTACGTAACAGTTCAGTGAACTTTTCTTTTTTTCTATTATTTCAAGTCTCTTCTTCATCTGTGAGGAGATTGTCCATCATTCACTGCCATATAGGAGGACTAATATTACGTAACAATTCAGTACACTTTTCTTTGTTTCTGTTGTTTCAAGTCTTTTCTTCATCTGTGAGGAGATTGTCCAGCATTCACTGCCATATAGGAGGACTGATATTACGTAACAGTTCAGTACACTTTTCTTTGTTTCTGTTGTTTCAAGTCTCTTCTTCATCTGTGAGGAGATTGTCCATCATTCACTGCCATATAGGAGGACTGATATTACGTAACAGTTCAGTACTCTTTTTTTTTGTTTCTGTTGTTTCAAGTCTCTTCTTCATCTGTGAGGAGATTGTCCAGCATTCACTGCCATATAGGAGGACTGATATTACGTAACAGTTCAGTACTCTTTTTTTTGTTTCTGTTGTTTCAAGTCTCTTCTTCATCTGTGAGGAGATTGTCCAGCATTCACTGCCATATAGGAGGACTGATATTACGTAACAGTTCAGTACTCTTTTCTTTGTTTCTCTTGTTTCAAGTCTCTTCTTCATCTGTGAGGAGATTGTCCAGCATTCACTGCCATATAGGAGGACTGATATTACGTAACAGTTCAGTACACTTTTCTTTGTTTCTCTTGTTTCAAGTCTCTTCTTCATCTGTGAGGAGATTGTCCAGCATTCACTGCCATATAGGAGGACTGATATTACGTAACAGTTCAGTACTCTTTTTCTTTGTTTCTCTTGTTTCAAGTCTCTTCTTCATCTGTGAGGAGATTGTCCAGCATTCACTGCCATATAGGAGGACTGATATTACGTAACAGTTCAGTACTCTTTTCTTTGTTTCTGTTGTTTCAAGTCTCTTCTTCATCTGTGAGGAGATTGTCCAGCATTCACTGCCATATAGGAGGACTGATATTACGTAACAGTTCAGTACTCTTTTCTTTGTTTCTGTTGTTCCAAGTCTCTTCTTCATCTGTGAGGAGATTGTCCAGCATTCACTGCCATATAGTAGGACTGATATTACGTAACAGTTCAGTACACTTTTTTCTTGTTTCTCTTGTTTCAAGTCTCTTCTTCATCTGTGAGAAGATTGTCCAGCATTCACTGCCATATAGGAGGACTGATATTACGTAACAGTTCAGTAAACTTTTCTTTGTTTCTGTTGTTTCAAGTCTCTTCTTCATATGTAAGGAGATTGTCCAGCATTCACTGCCATATAGGAGGACTGATATTACGTAACAGTTCAGTAATCTTTTCTTTGTTTCTATTGTTTCAAGTCTCTTCTTCATATGTAAGGAGATTGTCCAGCATTCACTGCCATATAGGAGGACTGATATTACGTAACAGTTCAGTAATCTTTTCTTTGTTTCTGTTGTTTCAAGTCTCTTCTTCATCTGTGAGGAGATTGTCCAGCATTCACTGCCATATAGGAGGACTGATATTACGTAACAGTTCAGTACTCTTTTCTTTGTTTCTGTTGTTTCAAGTCTCTTCTTCATCTGTGAGGAGATTGTCCAGCATTCACTGCCATATAGGAGGACTGATATTACGTAACAGTTCAGTACACTTTTCTTTGTTTCTGTTGTTTCAAGTCTCTTCTTCATCTGTGAGGAGATTGTCCAGCATTCACTGCCATATAGGAGGACTGATATTACGTAACAGTTCAGTACTCTTTTCTTTGTTTCTGTTGTTTCAAGTCTCTTCTTCATCTGTGAGGAGATTGTCCAGCATTCACTGCCATATAGGAGGACTGATATTACGTAACAGTTCAGTACTCTTTTCTTTGTTTCTGTTGTTTCAAGTCTCTTCTTCATCTGTGAGGAGATTGTCCAGCATTCACTGCCATATAGGAGGACTGATATTACGTAACAGTTCAGTACTCTTTTCTTTGTTTCTCTTGTTTCAAGTCTCTTCTTCATCTGTGAGGAGATTGTCCAGCATTCACTGCCATATAGGAGGACTGATATTACGTAACAGTTCAGTACACTTTTCTTTGTTTCTATTGTTTCAAGTCTCTTCTTCATCTGTGAGGAGATTGTCCAGCATTCACTGCCATATAGGAGGACTGATATTACGTAAAAGTTCAGTACACTTTTCTTTGTTTCTGTTGTTTCAAGTCTCTTCTTCATCTGTGAGGAGATTGTCCATCATTCACTGTAATATAGGAGGACTGATATTACGTAACAGTTCAGTAAATTTTCTTTGTTTCTTTTGTTTCAAGTCTCTTCTTCATCTATGAGGAGATTGTCCATCATTCACTGCCATATAGGAGGACTAATATTACGTAACAGTTCAGTACTCTTTTCTTTGTTTCTGTTGTTTCAAGTCTCTTCTTCATCTGTGAGGAGATTGTCCAGCATTCACTGCCATATAGGAGGACTGATATTACGTAACAGTTCAGTACTCTTTTCTTTGTTTCTGTTGTTTCAAGTCTCTTCTTCATCTGTGAGGAGATTGTCCAGCATTCACTGCCATATAGGAGGACTGATATTACGTAACAGTTCAGTACTCTTTTCTTTGTTTCTGTTGTTTCAAGTCTCTTCTTCATCTGTGAGGAGATTGTCCAGCATTCACTGCCATATAGGAGGACTGATATTACGTAACAGTTCAGTACTCTTTTCTTTGTTTCTGTTGTTTCAAGTCTCTTCTTCATCTGTGAGGAGATTGTCCAGCATTCACTGCCATATAGGAGGACTGATATTACGTAACAGTTCAGTACACTTTTCTTTGTTTCTCTTGTTTCAAGTCTCTTCTTCATCTGTGAGGAGATTGTCCAGCATTCACTGCCATATAGGAGGACTGATATTACGTAACAGTTCAGTACTCTTTTCTTTGTTTCTGTTGTTTCAAGTCTCTTCTTCATCTGTGAGGAGATTGTCCAGCATTCACTGCCATATAGGAGGACTGATATTACGTAACAGTTCAGTACTCTTTTCTTTGTTTCTGTTGTTTCAAGTCTCTTCTTCATCTGTGAGGAGATTGTCCAGCATTCACTGCCATATAGGAGGACTGATATTACGTAACAGTTCAGTACTCTTTTCTTTGTTTCTGTTGTTTCAAGTCTCTTCTTCATCTGTGAGGAGATTGTCCAGCATTCACTGCCATATAGGAGGACTGATATTACGTAACAGTTCAGTAATCTTTTCTTTGTTTCTGTTGTTTCAAGTCTCTTCTTCATCTGTGAGGAGATTGTCCAGCATTCACTGCCATATAGGAGGACTGATATTACGTAACAGTTCAGTACTCTTTTCTTTGTTTCTGTTGTTTCAAGTCTCTTCTTCATCTGTGAGGAGATTGTCCAGCATTCACTGCCATATAGGAGGACTGATATTACGTAACAGTTCAGTACTCTTTTCTTTGTTTCTGTTGTTTCAAGTCTCTTCTTCATCTGTGAGGAGATTGTCCAGCATTCACTGCCATATAGGAGGACTGATATTACGTAACAGTTCAGTACTCTTTTCTTTGTTTCTATTGTTTCAAGTCTCTTCTTCATCTGTGAGGAGATTGTCCAGCATTCACTGCCATATAGGAGGACTGATATTACGTAACAGTTCAGTACTCTTTTCTTTGTTTCTGTTGTTTCAAGTCTCTTCTTCATCTGTGAGGAGATTGTCCAGCATTCACTGCCATATAGGAGGACTGATATTACGTAACAGTTCAGTACTCTTTTCTTTGTTTCTGTTGTTTCAAGTCTCTTCTTCATCTGTGAGGAGATTGTCCAGCATTCTGCCATATAGGAGGACTGATATTACGTAACAGTTCAGTACTCTTTTCTTTGTTTCTGTTGTTTCAAGTCTCTTCTTCATCTGTGAGGAGATTGTCCAGCATTCACTGCCATATAGGAGGACTGATATTACGTAACAGTTCAGTACACTTTTCTTTGTTTCTGTTGTTTCAAGTCTCTTCTTCATCTGTGAGGAGATTGTCCAGCATTCACTGCCATATAGGAGGACTGATATTACGTAACAGTTCAGTACTCTTTTCTTTGTTTCTGTTGTTTCAAGTCTCTTCTTCATCTGTGAGGAGATTGTCCAGCATTCACTGCCATATAGGAGGACTGATATTACGTAACAGTTCAGTACTCTTTTCTTTGTTTCTGTTGTTTCAAGTCTCTTCTTCATCTGTGAGGAGATTGTCCAGCATTCACTGCCATATAGGAGGACTGATATTACGTAACAGTTCAGTACTCTTTTCTTTGTTTCTGTTGTTTCAAGTCTCTTCTTCATCTGTGAGGAGATTGTCCAGCATTCACTGCCATATAGGAGGACTGATATTACGTAACAGTTCAGTACTCTTTTCTTTGTTTCTGTTGTTTCAAGTCTCTTCTTCATCTGTGAGGAGATTGTCCAGCATTCACTGCCATATAGGAGGACTGATATTACGTAACAGTTCAGTACACTTTTCTTTTGTTTCTGTTGTTTCAAGTCTCTTCTTCATCTGTGAGGAGATTGTCCAGCATTCACTGCCATATAGGAGGACTGATATTACGTAACAGTTCAGTACTCTTTTTTTGTTTGTTTCTGTTGTTTCAAGTCTCTTCTTCATCTGTGAGGAGATTGTCCAGCATTCACTGCCATATAGGAGGACTGATATTACGTAACAGTTCAGTACTCTTTTCTTTGTTTCTGTTGTTTCAAGTCTCTTCTTCATCTGTGAGGAGATTGTCCAGCATTCACTGCCATATAGGAGGACTGATATTACGTAACAGTTCAGTACTCTTTTCTTTTTGTTTCTGTTGTTTCAAGTCTCTTCTTCATCTGTGAGGAGATTGTCCAGCATTCACTGCCATATAGGAGGACTGATATTACGTAACAGTTCAGTACTCTTTTCTTTTGTTTCTGTTGTTTCAAGTCTCTTCTTCATCTGTGAGGAGATTGTCCAGCATTCACTGCCATATAGGAGGACTGATATTACGTAACAGTTCAGTACTCTTTTCTTTGTTTCTGTTGTTTCAAGTCTCTTCTTCATCTGTGAGGAGATTGTCCAGCATTCACTGCCATATAGGAGGACTGATATTACGTAACAGTTCAGTACTCTTTTCTTTGTTTCTGTTGTTTCAAGTCTCTTCTTCATCTGTGAGGAGATTGTCCAGCATTCACTGCCATATAGGAGGACTGATATTACGTAACAGTTCAGTACTCTTTTCTTTGTTTCTGTTGTTTCAAGTCTCTTCTTCATCTGTGAGGAGATTGTCCAGCATTCACTGCCATATAGGAGGACTGATATTACGTAACAGTTCAGTACTCTTTTCTTTGTTTCTGTTGTTTCAAGTCTCTTCTTCATCTGTGAGGAGATTGTCCAGCATTCACTGCCATATAGGAGGACTGATATTACGTAACAGTTCAGTACACTTTTCTTTGTTTCTGTTGTTTCAAGTCTCTTCTTCATCTGTGAGGAGATTGTCCAGCATTCACTGCCATATAGGAGGACTGATATTACGTAACAGTTCAGTACTCTTTTCTTTGTTTCTGTTGTTTCAAGTCTCTTCTTCATCTGTGAGGAGATTGTCCAGCATTCACTGCCATATAGGAGGACTGATATTACGTAACAGTTCAGTACTCTTTTTTTTTTGTTTCTGTTGTTTCAAGTCTCTTCTTCATCTGTGAGGAGATTGTCCAGCATTCACTGCCATATAGGAGGACTGATATTACGTAACAGTTCAGTACTCTTTTCTTTGTTTCTGTTGTTTCAAGTCTCTTCTTCATCTGTGAGGAGATTGTCCAGCATTCCAGCATTCACTGCCATATAGGAGGACTGATATTACGTAACAGTTCAGTACTCTTTTCTTTGTTTCTGTTGTTTCAAGTCTCTTCTTCATCTGTGAGGAGATTGTCCAGCATTCACTGCCATATAGGAGGACTGATATTACGTAACAGTTCAGTACTCTTTTTTTGTTTCTGTTGTTTCAAGTCTCTTCTTCATCTGTGAGGAGATTGTCCAGCATTCACTGCCATATAGGAGGACTGATATTACGTAACAGTTCAGTACTCTTTTTCTTTGTTTCTGTTGTTTCAAGTCTCTTCTTCATCTGTGAGGAGATTGTCCAGCATTCACTGCCATATAGGAGGACTGATATTACGTAACAGTTCAGTACTCTTTTCTTTGTTTCTGTTGTTTCAAGTCTCTTCTTCATCTGTGAGGAGATTGTCCAGCATTCACTGCCATATAGGAGGACTGATATTACGTAACAGTTCAGTACTCTTTTCTTTGTTTCTGTTGTTTCAAGTCTCTTCTTCATCTGTGAGGAGATTGTCCAGCATTCACTGCCATATAGGAGGACTGATATTACGTAACAGTTCAGTACTCTTTTCTTTGTTTCTGTTGTTTCAAGTCTCTTCTTCATCTGTGAGGAGATTGTCCAGCATTCACTGCCATATAGGAGGACTGATATTACGTAACAGTTCAGTACTCTTTTCTTTGTTTCTGTTGTTTCAAGTCTCTTCTTCATCTGTGAGGAGATTGTCCAGCATTCACTGCCATATAGGAGGACTGATATTACGTAACAGTTCAGTACTCTTTTCTTTGTTTCTGTTGTTTCAAGTCTCTTCTTCATCTGTGAGGAGATTGTCCAGCATTCACTGCCATATAGGAGGACTGATATTACGTAACAGTTCAGTACTCTTTTCTTTGTTTCTGTTGTTTCAAGTCTCTTCTTCATCTGTGAGGAGATTGTCCAGCATTCACTGCCATATAGGAGGACTGATATTACGTAACAGTTCAGTACTCTTTTCTTTGTTTCTGTTGTTTCAAGTCTCTTCTTCATCTGTGAGGAGATTGTCCAGCATTCACTGCCATATAGGAGGACTGATATTACGTAACAGTTCAGTACTCTTTTCTTTGTTTCTGTTGTTTCAAGTCTCTTCTTCATCTGTGAGGAGATTGTCCAGCATTCACTGCCATATAGGAGGACTGATATTACGTAACAGTTCAGTACACTTTTCTTTTGTTTCTGTTGTTTCAAGTCTCTTCTTCATCTGTGAGGAGATTGTCCAGCATTCACTGCCATATAGGAGGACTGATATTACGTAACAGTTCAGTACTCTTTTCTTTGTTTCTGTTGTTTCAAGTCTCTTCTTCATCTGTGAGGAGATTGTCCAGCATTCACTGCCATATAGGAGGACTGATATTACGTAACAGTTCAGTACTCTTTTCTTTGTTTCTGTTGTTTCAAGTCTCTTCTTCATCTGTGAGGAGATTGTCCAGCATTCACTGCCATATAGGAGGACTGATATTACGTAACAGTTCAGTACTCTTTTCTTTGTTTCTGTTGTTTCAAGTCTCTTCTTCATCTGTGAGGAGATTGTCCAGCATTCACTGCCATATAGGAGGACTGATATTACGTAACAGTTCAGTACTCTTTTCTTTGTTTCTGTTGTTTCAAGTCTCTTCTTCATCTGTGAGGAGATTGTCCAGCATTCACTGCCATATAGGAGGACTGATATTACGTAACAGTTCAGTACTCTTTTCTTTGTTTCTGTTGTTTCAAGTCTCTTCTTCATCTGTGAGGAGATTGTCCAGCATTCACTGCCATATAGGAGGACTGATATTACGTAACAGTTCAGTACTCTTTTCTTTGTTTCTGTTGTTTCAAGTCTCTTCTTCATCTGTGAGGAGATTGTCCAGCATTCACTGCCATATAGGAGGACTGATATTACGTAACAGTTCAGTACTCTTTTCTTTGTTTCTGTTGTTTCAAGTCTCTTCTTCATCTGTGAGGAGATTGTCCAGCATTCACTGCCATATAGGAGGACTGATATTACGTAACAGTTCAGTACTCTTTTTTCTTTGTTTCTGTTGTTTCAAGTCTCTTCTTCATCTGTGAGGAGATTGTCCAGCATTCACTGCCATATAGGAGGACTGATATTACGTAACAGTTCAGTACTCTTTTCTTTTGTTTCTGTTGTTTCAAGTCTCTTCTTCATCTGTGAGGAGATTGTCCAGCATTCACTGCCATATAGGAGGACTGATATTACGTAACAGTTCAGTACTCTTTTCTTTGTTTCTGTTGTTTCAAGTCTCTTCTTCATCTGTGAGGAGATTGTCCAGCATTCACTGCCATATAGGAGGACTGATATTACGTAACAGTTCAGTACTCTTTTCTTTTGTTTCTGTTGTTTCAAGTCTCTTCTTCATCTGTGAGGAGATTGTCCAGCATTCACTGCCATATAGGAGGACTGATATTACGTAACAGTTCAGTACTCTTTTCTTTGTTTCTGTTGTTTCAAGTCTCTTTCTTCATCTGTGAGGAGATTGTCCAGCATTCACTGCCATATAGGAGGACTGATATTACGTAACAGTTCAGTACTCTTTTCTTTGTTTCTGTTGTTTCAAGTCTCTTCTTCATCTGTGAGGAGATTGTCCAGCATTCACTGCCATATAGGAGGACTGATATTACGTAACAGTTCAGTACTCTTTTCTTTTGTTTCTGTTGTTTCAAGTCTCTTCTTCAT
Organism: Acanthosepion pharaonis; assembly: GCA_903632075.3. NCBI lineage: Eukaryota > Metazoa > Mollusca > Cephalopoda > Sepiida > Sepiidae > Acanthosepion > Acanthosepion pharaonis. Next base: position 680,186 of record CAHIKZ030000714.1, on the reverse strand, counting down.
CTGTGAGGAGATTGTCCAGCATTCACTGCCATATAGGAGGACTGATATTACGTAACAGTTCAGTACTCTTTTCTTTGTTTCTGTTGTTTCAAGTCTCTTCTTCATCTGTGAGGAGATTGTCCAGCATTCACTGCCATATAGGAGGACTGATATTACGTAACAGTTCAGTACTCTTTTCTTTTGTTTCTGTTGTTTCAAGTCTCTTCTTCATCTGTGAGGAGATTGTCCAGCATTCACTGCCATATAGGAGGACTGATATTACGTAACAGTTCAGTACTCTTTTCTTTGTTTCTGTTGTTTCAAGTCTCTTCTTCATCTGTGAGGAGATTGTCCAGCATTCACTGCCATATAGGAGGACTGATATTACGTAACAGTTCAGTACTCTTTTCTTTGTTTCTGTTGTTTCAAGTCTCTTCTTCATCTGTGAGGAGATTGTCCAGCATTCACTGCCATATAGGAGGACTGATATTACGTAACAGTTCAGTACTCTTTTCTTTGTTTCTGTTGTTTCAAGTCTCTTCTTCATCTGTGAGGAGATTGTCCAGCATTCACTGCCATATAGGAGGACTGATATTACGTAACAGTTCAGTACTCTTTTCTTTGTTTCTGTTGTTTCAAGTCTCTTCTTCATCTGTGAGGAGATTGTCCAGCATTCACTGCCATATAGGAGGACTGATATTACGTAACAGTTCAGTACTCTTTTTTCTTTGTTTCTCTTGTTTCAAGTCTCTTCTTCATCTGTGAGGAGATTGTCCAGCATTCACTGCCATATAGGAGGACTGATATTACGTAACAGTTCAGTACTCTTTTCTTTGTTTCTGTTGTTTCAAGTCTCTTCTTCATCTGTGAGGAGATTGTCCAGCATTCACTGCCATATAGGAGGACTGATATTACGTAACAGTTCAGTACTCTTTTCTTTGTTTCTCTTGTTTCAAGTCTCTTCTTCATCTGTGAGGAGATTGTCCAGCATTCACTGCCATATAGGAGGACTGATATTACGTAACAGTTCAGTACTCTTTTCTTTGTTTCTGTTGTTTCAAGTCTCTTCTTCATCTGTGAGGAGATTGTCCAGCATTCACTGCCATATAGGAGGACTGATATTACGTAACAGTTCAGTACTCTTTTCTTTGTTTCTGTTGTTTCAAGTCTCTTCTTCATCTGTGAGGAGATTGTCCAGCATTCACTGCCATATAGGAGGACTGATATTACGTAACAGTTCAGTACTCTTTTCTTTGTTTCTGTTGTTTCAAGTCTCTTCTTCATCTGTGAGGAGATTGTCCAGCATTCACTGCCATATAGGAGGACTGATATTACGTAACAGTTCAGTACTCTTTTCTTTGTTTCTGTTGTTTCAAGTCTCTTCTTCATCTGTGAGGAGATTGTCCAGCATTCACTGCCATATAGGAGGACTGATATTACGTAACAGTTCAGTACTCTTTTCTTTGTTTCTCTTGTTTCAAGTCTCTTCTTCATCTGTGAGGAGATTGTCCAGCATTCACTGCCATATAGGAGGACTGATATTACGTAACAGTTCAGTACTCTTTTTCTTTGTTTCTGTTGTTTCAAGTCTCTTCTTCATCTGTGAGGAGATTGTCCAGCATTCACTGCCATATAGGAGGACTGATATTACGTAACAGTTCAGTACTTTTTTTTTTTTGTTTCTGTTGTTTCAAGTCTCTTCTTCATCTGTGAGGAGATTGTCCAGCATTCACTGCCATATAGGAGGACTGATATTACGTAACAGTTCAGTACTCTTTTCTTTTTGTTTCTGTTGTTTCAAGTCTCTTCTTCATCTGTGAGGAGATTGTCCAGCATTCACTGCCATATAGGAGGACTGATATTACGTAACAGTTCAGTACTCTTTTCTTTGTTTCTCTTGTTTCAAGTCTCTTCTTCATCTGTGAGGAGATTGTCCAGCATTCACTGCCATATAGGAGGACTGATATTACGTAACAGTTCAGTACTCTTTTCTTTGTTTCTCTTGTTTCAAGTCTCTTCTTCATCTGTGAGGAGATTGTCCAGCATTCACTGCCATATAGGAGGACTGATATTACGTAACAGTTCAGTACTCTTTTCTTTGTTTCTATTGTTTCAAGTCTCTTCTTCATCTGTGAGGAGATTGTCCAGCATTCACTGCCATATAGGAGGACTGATATTACGTAACAGTTCAGTACACTTTTCTTTGTTTCTGTTGTTTCAAGTCTCTTCTTCATCTGTGAGGAGATTGTCCAGCATTCACTGCCATATAGGAGGACTGATATTACGTAACAGTTCAGTACTCTTTTCTTTGTTTCTCTTGTTTCAAGTCTCTTCTTCATCTGTGAGGAGATTGTCCAGCATTCACTGCCATATAGGAGGACTGATATTACGTAACAGTTCAGTACTCTTTTCTTTGTTTCTGTTGTTTCAAGTCTCTTCTTCATCTGTGAGGAGATTGTCCATCATTCACTGCCATATAGGAGGACTGATATTACGTAACAGTTCAGTACTCTTTTCTTTGTTTCTGTTGTTTCAAGTCTCTTCTTCATCTGTGAGGAGATTGTCCAACATTCACTGCCATATAGGAGGACTGATATTACGTAACAGTTCAGTACTCTTTTCTTTGTTTCTGTTGTTTCAAGTCTCTTCTTCATCTGTGAGGAGATTGTCCAGCATTCACTGCCATATAGGAGGACTGATATTACGTAACAGTTCAGTACTCTTTTCTTTGTTTCTGTTGTTTCAAGTCTCTTCTTCATCTGTGAGGAGATTGTCCAGCATTCACTGCCATATAGGAGGACTGATATTACGTAACAGTTCAGTACTCTTTTCTTTGTTTCTGTTGTTTCAAGTCTCTTCTTCATCTGTGAGGAGATTGTCCAACATTCACTGCCATATAGGAGGACAAATATTACGTAACAGTTCAGTACTCTTTTCTTTGTTTCTGTTGTTTCAAGTCTCTTCTTCATCTGCGAGGAGATTGTCCAACATTCACTGCCATATAGGAAGACAGATATTACGTAACAGTTCAGTACTCTTTTCTTTGTTTCTGTTGTTTCAAGTCTCTTCTTCATCTGTGAGGAGATTGTCCAACATTCACTGCCATATAGGAGGACAGATATTACGTAAAAGTTCACTACTCTTTTCTTTGTTTCTGTTGTTTCAAGTCTCTTCTTCATCTGCGAGGAGATTGTCCAACATTCACTGCCATATAGGAGGACAGATATTACGTAACAGTTCAGTACTCTTTTCTTTGTTTCTGTTGTTTCAAGTCTCTTCTTCATCTGTGAGGAGATTGTCCAACATTCACTGCCATATAATAGGTCAGATATTACGTAACAGTTCAGTACTCTTTTCTTTGTTTCTATTGTTTCAAGTCTCTTCTTCATCTGTGAGGTGATTGTCCAGCATTCACTGCCATATAGGAGGACTGATATTACGTAACAGTTCAGTACTCTTTTCTTTGTTTCTATTGTTTCAAGTCTCTTCTTCATCTGTGAGGTGATTGTCCAGCATTCACTGCCATATAGGAGGACTGATATTACGTAACAGTTCAGTACTCTTTCCTTTGTTTCTCTTGTTTCAAGTCTCTTCTTCATCTGTGAGGAGATTGTCCAGCATTCACTGCCATATAGGAGGACTGATATTACGTAACAGTTCAGTACTCTTTCCTTTGTTTCTCTTGTTTCAAGTCTCTTCTTCATCTGTGAGGTGATTGTCCAGCATTCACTGCCATATAGGAGGACTGATATTACGTAACAGTTCAGTACTCTTTTCTTTTGTTTCTCTTGTTTCAAGTCTCTTCTTCATTTGTGAGGAGATTGTCCAGCATTCACTGCCATATAGGAGGACTGATATTACGTAACAGTTCAGTACTCTTTCCTTTGTTTCTCTTGTTTCAAGTCTCTTCTTCATCTGTGAGGTGATTGTCCAGCATTCACTGCCATATAGGAGGACTGATATTACGTAACAGTTCAGTACTCTTTCCTTTGTTTCTATTGTTTCAAGTATCTTCTTCATCTGTGAGGTGATTGTCCAGCATTCACTGCCATATAGGAGGACTGATATTACGTAACTGTTCAGTACTCTTTCCTTTGTTTCTATTGTTTCAAGTCTCTTCTTCATCTGTGAGGAGATTGTCCACCATTCACTGCCATATAGGAGGACTGATATTACGTAACAGTTCAGTACTCTTTTCTTTGTTTCTATTGTTTCAAGTCTCTTCTTCATCTGTGAGGAGATTGTCTAGTATTCGCTGACATATATGAAGATTGATATTACTACAGAATTCTTTTCATTGTTTCTAATGAAAATGTACTGCCTTTTAATAATTTGTTGGATTTTGGGAAGGCATCTTTGACTATTTCTGTGCAACTTCGGATTTCGGTGTCACACTTTCCGTCATTTGTTAAAACACTTTCTAGATACTTAAATTTTTGTACTTCGTTGATTTTGACATCTCTATTTTGTAACATCTTGGGCTGTCCCTTTTGCTACCGAGAACGGCCATATATTCTGTCGTTTTACAATTGATAGTTAATTACATCTTAATAATGTTCACCCTGTTCAAGACACAAGAGCCACTCGAGACAGAGTATTACAGTGTGATAGATAAGAAGCGCAGTTTATGGGGATATGTGAAGATAACGGTTAATCGATGACTTGAACAGTTTAAGATCGGGAAGCATCCCGCCGGAGTTGTTTGAAAGAAATAGCGGTTCATGTGAAGAAACTGCTCGAGTGGAGCTTCTTCCTCACCAATGGAATACGAAAGGAATAATGGGAGTTGGTAACAATGTGCTTGACATGGTGGTGTCTTGTGGAACTAAGGAATTTAGTCCGTCTGAACACGTTACATGGAAACAAGAATAGAGTAGTGAGAAGCTTACAACATTTCGTCTGTGAGAAAGTGGTTGCAGGGTGGAAAATAATTCATCACCCACAAGGACGCGGAGAGGCTTTTGGACTCTATCGAAACTGGAAAGTGAAGATTGTGCAGCTCCTAATAATATATGACAGTAATACTCCATTTTTGGTCTGGTTTATCCCTGGCAAATGTAGAGAATAACAGGAGAAGTCTGAAACCATACAGGGAACTGACCATTTTTCCAGCATCTTTAACGAAACATTTAGCGCCAAACAAGAGATAGGTGATTCTGTTATCAATTTTCTTTTTCACGCTTATAACATTTATCTTTAACTTGGGAGTTTGGATTTATTAACTGAACGATTGATTTGTTTTTTACGGCTTATCAACCCTTTTGCAGGTTATTTAAAGCCAGGAAATATTTTTGAGAGTGTCAGAAATTTGGGAGTTAATGATTTTTACTAATACAATTTCTACTAGTCAACCCATAGGTAAAGAGAGAAGAGATATTTGCGCATCAAGGAATTTAACGAACCCAACGAAATTGAACTCTGCTCTCCGATTTACAATTCCAAGCCGTTATCCATAACACCACCCGCACATCCAAACTTACGGCATCTGGTATTCTCAAGCGGTCTCCCATCTAGATACTGACCAGGCTCGACATTGCTTAACTTCGAGTTGTGGGAAAGTTGCAAGGTTTTTGTCTGTAGGGTGAAAAATAATTCATCACTCACAAAGTCGATTAATCGCTTCTGAATACTGTCGAGGCTGGACAGGGTGGTTTGAATATCCTCAGCTCTGATATTATGACAACAATCCTCCATTCTTGCTGTAAATAATACATTGGTTTGATTTAAAATTTAAAAGAAAATGGCGAATAGAAATTATGCTGACAAGACAAGCAGAATTTGCGACAAAAGAATTTAAATAAATTTAAAAAAAACAAAAAAACAAACAAACCAAACAGCAGTCAAAACAGATGATACATTCTGGAACAATGTTTCTTTCATGAATATAATAATCGATTACCTCCCTTGATAGTCAAGCTGTTTGTTTCTTGAGAGTTCTTTAAAAAAGAAAATCTGAGAACTTGCAAGAATTAATCAGTATTGCTAATGAATTAATTTACTAATCAAAGTTCCACTCAGCATTAATCCAGAATTGATATCAGATTTTAAAACGAATCACAGAGACAAACAAGCAAAAAAAAAAAGAAAAAGAAAATAAATTGATAAAGAATAGCACAAAGAAACTAAAAAAGCAAAACTAACAAAAAATAAGTTTATTATAAAAGATAAAATGATATAAAAATATAAATATAGAAAAAAATAGGATAAAAATCGGTAAAAAGTACGTTAAGATAAAGGGATGAAGACTAAATTAAATGGATTGAAAAAGAATTATAAAATAACTTTAAAAAAATAAAAAAATCGCAAACAAAAAAAAATGAATAAAAATAAAATAAAAAAAATGTTGGTTCCAAAAAATAAATTCAGTTTTGGAATTCAAATAAAAAGGATAAAAAGAGTGGAAAAATCAATAAAAAATCAAATAAGAATAGAATAAAATTAAAATTAAATCAGTAGAAAATAAAAATAAAATTAAAAAACAAATAAAATAAAAACCTTTTATTATTCATCAAAATTTCATTAAGGAATAATTCAAACTTAACTTTAGATTTTAAAATGAATTCTTCTTCCATGTGCCATGTCCATTCAGGACGTTGGCGATAATAGCTCTCCACAATTTCCTGTCCTTACTTCCTTTCTATATTAACAGTTTCTTTTCTGGAACTTTTGGCTTGTGGAACTATTTTACGCCTTCTTGGTACCCAGTCAACTTGGATTTTTAAAGACTTAAATGCAATGCCAATCGTTATCTTCTGTTTTCTTAATCCTTGTTCTTTTATTGTCTTCTCTCCTTAATAATAGATTTTCTCATATTCTCTAACACTCAGTAACCCCCTTGCGTCCTAGTGGCTTCATTGCCTTTGATCTCCAAAAAATGAAATGCAATGTCAATCGTTATCTTCTGTCTTCTTAATTCTTATTCTTTTATTGTCTTCTCATGCTCTTTTCTCATTTAACAACAGATCGCAGGTCAGCTGCCATTTTAACTTTATCGAGACGATTAGACTGACTTACTATTAAGACAGGAGTTAATAGTTTTTTCGTCATCATTGTCACCGAGTTGAGAACTCATGACATCGGGAAGGTAGTTTTGAAAATTAGAAACAGCGTATGTCCGAGGACAGAACCTTGAGCAACACCTGCATTTATGCCAAAAGATCTAGAAGAGTGGCCATTCAAGATAACGTTCATTTCGCAATTTGATAAGAAAGCCTGAATCAGTTCAAAAATTCACCCAGAAAGATTTCTTGTGAAGAAGACCAGTATGTCAAAATCCTGTCAAATGCCTTTGAGATATTCAAAGCAACACTTGGTGTTTCACCATTTTTATCTAAAGCTTGATAGACCGTTTCAGTAATAATTGTTTAAAACATCAGTAGTTGACCTTGAGACACGAAAGACATATTGCTTATCTGAAAGAAGACAATGCAGTGTGCGATTCTTAAGCAATTCGGAAATAATTAACATCTCCATTCATGCAAATAGATCTATAAGGTCTGGGATAGAAATCAGTGAGACCGGGGAAACAAGGAGTTTGATTTAAATGTGTTTTCCCGCTCTAAGTGAAGATGGGCAAACGAAATTGAATGTTTTTTTTTCTGCATAGAATCAAATACGCCCATGTGATGCCATTTTTGATGATGCTCCTGCACAAGTGTGACGGATAAATAAATAAAGAACTGATTAATGGCAACTAGGGACAATAATGGAGCACCTGCGATGTCGGTATTTACTCACCACCCCACAAGCTAGGGTAAGGTACAAGGTCGATTTTTATGGGAAGGGAGGCACCCCATGCAGAAAATCCAGAAGTGCGTTGTTAAAGAGGAAGAACAATGTTTTTTTTTGTTCTATCGACGAGCGTAAAGCGTTTTTCGACCAAAGTTTCGACCCAACGTGTTTTTCTGAAAGAACGAAAGAGAAAGAAAGGAAGCAATGTAAATAAAAAAAAGCGGGAAATATATGTCAGAATAATCAAACGAAGGACGTGAATCGATGTTGCAACGTGATAAAGAAAAACTGGGATAGGCGGGTACAAGAGGAGGAGGACAACAACACTGAGAAAACAGTCTGCCTGCCTTATGTAAAGGGGTTATTAGAGAAAATACAAAGGATCTGCGGTCCATATAACATCAGGACAACCTTCAAAAGCTTGACGACACTTCACAGATATCTCTCCCGAGTAAGAACCCCCCATAGAGGAGAACATAACTAAAGACTGTGTGTACGCTATCCCGTGCAGCTGCGGAAAGGAATATAAAGGAAAGACAGGCCGCCCCCTCAAGGTAAGGCTTCAAGAAAGCTGTAACACGATGGGAGGTAGAAAAATCAGGCGTGGCTGACCACATATGGAGAGAGAAGGGAGATCACCGCCCTCTGTGGGACCTTGTTGAAATCATAGACAAGGAACACCATTGGAAAATTCGTAAACTTAAGGAATCAGCACATATGCTAGGCCAGAAAAATCTCCTGAGCCGACCAAGCATAGAAATAAATACAATATGGGAACAAGTAATAAGGAGTGTCAGAGAAAAGCAATGATAACAACAAAGTTGCAATATGAGCTCTGGTAAAAACATACAATGATATCAGCAAAAATTGCTATATGAGCACTGGTAAAAATGGTTGCTGAAGACATTAGGTTTATAATACCCAGAAATTCATACCCAGATGTCCTCAAGGACACATGACACAGTGTATAAAGGCATTAGTTAGATCCAGTGACAGGACCCAAAGAGTGTGAGTTCAATACCTGGTTAAGGCAGTGGAGAACTTTCAGAGGGGAATTAACAGGAGATAACTGATAACTGACATCCATTAAGCATGGCACATGAAACTAGAACAGTCTACCCCAGTGAGCGAAATAAAAGGTTCAGTCCGACATTCCAACCAACATGCGGAAAAATTTGCGATATGCACGGATTACAACACGTATGTACTTACAGATATTTAACTTTCTAGAAAAGAGAAAATTTTAATGTTGCAATGATACAAACGGCCGAAACGTTGTGATAGATATGGCGACAAAGATGAGGACAATAGTCCGAATAATGTACATAATGTACCATAATACCTCATCTCAGAAATATAGACAGACTCCAATGTTTGCATATAGACACAAGTATAAATTGGATCAATGTTTGTATATAGACTCAAGTATAAACCTGATTAATGTTTGCATATAGACTCAGGTATAAACATGAATAATTTATAAATATAGGCTCAAGTATAAACCTCACTAATATTTACATATAGACTCAAGTATAAACCTGATTAATGTTATCATGTAGAATTAAGTATTAAACCTGAGAAATGTTTACATGTAGACTCAAGTATAAATATGAATAATGTATACATATAGACACATGTATAAACTAATATATCAATGTCTACCAATAAATTCATTATAATTTTTGTCCGATATGATTTATAATCATCATTTAATAACATAACAATGGTTGATACGTCGTTAAATTGACCAACTTATCTTAAATAGATTTCTATTTCTTGTCGAAGAGAAATCAGCTGTTTACGTCGGAACAGCAACAATTAATCACGCCGACCAGTAACATGCTTCTTTTAATTTCTGTGGGAAAAGTTGAAGTCTCAAGATTTGAACCTGGATCGGCACAAATCGCCGCCCTTTTACTCTTGAAATTGTTACAAGTAACCGCCATTTCTACTCCAACAGTGTCTTTCCTCATACTTCCCGACTGTGGAACTCCCTTCCTCTTACTTGCTTCTCTAATGACTACTATCTTTAAAAATTTAAATGCAGTGTCAACTGCCATCTTCTGTTAACTTGATCCCCCGTTCATCTTTTATTCTTCCCTCAATCGCACCCTACCCCTGCTCTGTCTTTTCCCTCCCGTTCTCTGCATGTAACAACCCAGCGAGTTAGTCGCATTCCCGCCTTGCTTGGACAGAAATGTTTTAAAAAAATATACTTACTAACGTTTACGAACATGCTGTTATATAAAAAAAACGACTGTTTTTTTTCTCTCTTTTTTGACAGCACTTATATTTTTGGTTAATATTTAATATCGATCTTACTGATAATTTGTTCACCGTCTGTTGTGTAAGGCAGTCCTGCATTATCAAATTACTACCGTTTGTATCATTGCAACATTAAAATTTTCTCTCTTCTAGAAAGTTAAATATCTGTACGTACATACGTGTTGTAATCCGTGCATATCGCAAATTTTTCCGCATATAATCCAATCAGTAGGTCTAGCGTAGATATGAGTACCACATGGGAGCCTGTAATTGCCCACAGACAAACACACACTCACGCACATACATGCACACAGATACGTACGCACACACACACAGAGACACATGCTCACACTTACACACGCTCATACAGATACGCACGCACACACACATATACACGTACACATGCAAACGCATTCACACACAAACACACACACACACTCAAACACGCACACATTTACACAGACAAGATTTAAGAAAATAGCAGTCATTGCTACAAAATGCGATCTCTTGGATGGAAAAGGTAATAATGCCTATGTAGCTCCATGGAAATTGCAGTTCAAACCCTGTGTCAGGCAGTGTAGTAATACGGAGGTGGGATGAAAAGTTCATAGTCATATGTTAGAGTGATGCTTGAAATCTTGCATGCATTAATTTCAACTCGTCTTATTAAAAACTGCATTGTTTTTTTTCCAGGTACGAGGGTGGGCTGAAAAGTTCATAGGCTGACTATAAAGTATTGATGCTAGAACTGTGAAACCTTGCATGCATTCATTTCAACTCTTCTTATTAATAACTGCATTGTTTCTTTCTAAGTTTGAAGGTGGACTGAAAAGTTCATAGGCTGACTATGAAGGAGTGATGCTAGAGCTGTGAAACCTTGCATGCCTCAATTTCAACTCTTCTTATTAATAACTGCATTCACTATGCCGCCAAATTCGCAAAAGCCGTAGCAAACATAGAGCTTTAAACCTTACCTTGGCCGCTGATTAGTTTGCGACTGCTTCTGCTGCTGGCTGTCATGTTTTGACTGCTGCTGCTGTCGAGCCTTGGTGCCATTTGTCTTTCATTCTTTAGTAGCGGCTCCCAGGATTTTATGGCAAAATAGCATCATGGATTAGTTTGTAAATTTGGCGACATAGTAACTGTGAGTTCAATCCCTGATTCTGGCAGTGTATAGTTGCATTTATTGGAACCAGACGAGTAATCGATGCTTAAGAGCCGTGAAATGAGAACAATCTACCCACGTAGATTAAATAGAGGGTTCAGTTCGAAATTCCCTGAATGTTAATCGGATCGCGATGTACTGATGAACACCGGAAGGCACAACGATCGAAACATTGCGATAACAACAACAAAGATGAGGAAAATAGTCCGCATTTAATAGTGGGAATAATGATTTCAAAATTGTTTGCGCTCGTGCAGGAGACGATATATTCACCATTTCTGGCTTGAAACTCTGCGTTGCAGAAATCTTTTGCATTCTTCTTCTTCTTCTTCTTCTTCTTCTTCTTCTTCTTCTATGAGCAGATTATGGCTCTCCACAATAATTCCGTTAGCGATCCACTCAAGGACGTGAGGTAGGTTATGCGTTGATTTCTTTCTTTCTTTCTTTCTTTCTTTTTTCTTTCTTTCTTTCTTTCTTTCTTTCTCATTCCCTCCATTGATTCTGTCTTTCTTGCTCATGCCTCCCATTGATTCTTTCTTTCTCTCTTTCTTTCTTTTTTTCTTTCTTTCTTAATTCTCCTCTTTCTTTCTTTTTTTCTTTCTTTCTTTCTTTCTTTCTCATTCTCTCCATTGATTCTGTCTTTCTTTCTCATGCCTCCCATTGATTCTTTCTTTCTTTCTTTCTTTCTTTCTTTCTTTCTTTTGCCTTCAATTGTCCTGTGAGCAACAAATTTCCCAAATCCTTCTGCATTTTCTATAAGTTATACAAGGTGCGGCAGAAATACCTCCTACATATCTTCTTCTTATATGTGCCATGAACCTTCAGGATATTGGTGAACATGGCTCTCTACAATTTCCAGTTCTTTTCTAGCTCTTAATAAATGTTATCTTTTTGTCATCTAAATTAAACCTTTTCCGCCATCCATATACTCAAGCCCATTCTTCAAATATGTGTGATAATGGCTCTCCACAATTTCCTCGCCTTTGTAGCTCTCAATAGATTTTCTTTTTGTGATTTCTCCTAAACACTGTTCAGCCATCCATTTACTCAAGTTCACTGTGTTATGCGTGGTTTCCGTCTCTAAATCTTGCCTTCAATCTATCTGTCTCAATCCGTTCATATCTATCTATCTATCTATCTATCTATCTATCTATCTATCTATCTATCTATCTATCTATCTATCACAATCCGTTCATATCTATCTATCTATCTATCTATCTTAATCTGTAAAATTCCAGAAATGCAGACAGAAAAGATTTTAGTCACTTCTAACAGAACTAACAGGACAGTACCTAGTAATTTACTGCTGTAACCGCTTCTTACCTACCAAATTGTCTTTATTTTACCGATCGCCGAAAATCGGTCGTTTCGATGCCATTGAATCGATCTCAGCAATGAGATCGTCTGAGATGTATTTGCAAGGGCATTATCTGGAAGAAGAAGAAGAAGAAGGAGGAGGAGGAGGAGGAGGAGGAGATAGATAAGGGGGACGAGGAGAATGGGAAGAAGAAGAAGAAGAAGAAAAAGATGAATGAGATTAGAAAAAGGGAGAAAAGAAAATACGACAAAAGAGGAAGAGGAATAAGAAGAAAAGACGGATCAAAGAAAGAAAGAAAGAAAGAAAGAAAGAAAGAAAGAAAGAAAGCAATAAAGAAGAAGAAGAAGAAGAAGAAGAAGAAGAAGAAGAAGAAGAAGAAGAAGAACGAGGAGGAGAACGAGAGGAAGAAGAAGAAAAAGAAGACGCGGGAGATGAGGAAGGAGACGAAGGAGAGGATGAAGAAAAAGAAAAAGGAGAAACGAAAAAGAAGGAGAAAAGAAGGACTAAAGATTTAGTATTGCTCACTTATCGTTCTCCTCATTTCCACCAATTTCAACTACACCCTGCCCGATCCAGGGATTGAACACACAATTAAGATTTCTCCCTGAATTTCTGTGATGAGGAGTTTTATTTACACTATTTACATTCGGACTTTTGTCCTCATCTTGCATTTGGTGACACTAATTGGAAGTTCAATCCCTTGGCCGGACAGTGCGTACTTGGACTTAATGAAAACGGGCAAGCTTTACCTAACAACAAAAACTAGATATCGCTAGATGTTGGCAGTAGAACGAGAACAGTCGACCCCGTAGATTAAATAAAGGGTTAAGTTTAGAATGACAGGTTGTAATCAGTTTCTATTTTTTCCTCAGATTAGGTCATTTGCAGTGGTGGGCAGTAATATGAATCTATTTTCGGGGTACATGATGACATTTGTTTGGCCATGATTGCATCAGATTTTCATCACGCTCAGACACTACTGTCTGGACTGTCGATTAGTTGTTGCACGGCCATTGTCCGCAATGGACGTTACTCCAAGGAAGCTTATGAAAATAGTAACGCTACACAAACAAAATGGCAAGACTTAACAGTGAGCAAATCAAAGTATTATCGACTGGCTCGGAAACTCTCCTGATTTAAATCCAATCGAGAATCTGTGGCCAATCTGCAAGTAACGACGTCGTGGAATGGACATACGAAGTACTAACATGTGCCCTGGAAAAATAAGAAGAAAAAAGGTAAATAATAACGGAATTATTTACACTATTTTCAATGTTTGGCCTGCAAACAAAGTTAACCTGGCCGTTGGTCTCGAAAACGACTTCCAATTTGTAGTTTAGTGGGGCAGGAAATGGCTTTTGAAGTTTAATGTATCCTAAACGAAACTGTTGTCATTTACTCAGCATAGGGAAACCTCCCTGCCTCCTATCAACATGGTTGATGCTCAACTTCACGAGAGCGCCTCATTGCGCCTTCTTTGACTCACGTTTTCCACTGACCTGAGGTGAAACAACTACACTGAATCAATAGCTGCATCTACTGCAAGGAAAGTTGGTTCTCTCTGTCTCAGCAGGTTTTTCATGTCTGAGTCCATCCTTCACATCTATAAATATGCCATTCGTCTATGCATGAAATACTGTTGCTATATAAGGTCTGGTGTCCCTGCTGTTTGTTGACAAAATCTAGAGACGGATATGTAACATGATCAGTCCTGATTTAGGGTCTTGTCTCCAGTCACTACCTCACTGATGTAATGGGGCTTCCCTCTGTCTTTTCTATAAATATTTTCATGACATCTGCTCTGATGCCCCGACTGCGTGAATTTAAGCGCGTCACCCAGAGTTTCCTACATTTTATTTTAAATAATTTACCTTCCTGAACCACTAATTTCGTTAACGGATTTTGGCGAAAGAAATTTTGATAATTATATATTTATATTTTCGCTAAAAAGGTGTCGATCAAGATGATTGATATTACATAAGCCTAACGTTAACCCTAAACCAGCGCTCTTTTCTTTCTAACGAATTTTTCCTGTTGCTTAATGCTTCGTTTAGCTTTTCGAAGGCATCTTCTGTAATTCCAATGTGCCTCCCAATATCTGTGTGACATATTTCATCGTCTGAATATTTTTAGAATTAAATTAGAAGAGATAGTAGCTTTTAATCGACTCTTGCATGAGTTTGGGCTACCGGCGAGGAAGATGTATATTTATTATTAGCATAAATTCTGTTATTATACATCGGACACTGTTTTAATAAACAGTTTTATTAACCTCAGCACTCAGTATGCGATATATATATATATATATATATATATATATATATATATATATATATATATATATATATATATATACAAAACACTGAGGTCTATCTCAATGCGTTGGAATCTATCTCTCTCTACATATCTATCTCAGTTCAATCCTATCTATCTATCTATCTATCTATCTATCTATCTATCTCAGTCCAATCCTATCCTATCTATCTATCCATCTATCTATCTATCTATCTATCCATTTATTTCAGTCCAATCCTATCTATCTATCTATCTATCTATCTATCTATCTATCTATCTATCTATCTATCTATCTCAGTCCAATCCTATCTATCTATCTATCTATCTATCTATCTATCTATCTATCTATCTATCTATCTATCTATCTCAGTCCAATCCTATCTATCTATCTATCTATCTATCTATCTATCTATCTATCTATCCTAATCTTTTATGTATCTTTATTACTCTTTCTCTGTCTGTCTATCTGTCTCTCTTTCTCTCTCTCTCTCTCTCTCTCTCTCTCTCTATATATATATATATATATATATATACTAAAGTTTTCTGAATACAAAGCTCGAGATCAACTCAATATAAAGAGTTCCTAAATGAGGTATTTCATATGAATGTAATAGGAAGTGATGATTATGAGAATAAAGAGGATAGACTGATGCGGTTCAAGTTTTAAGGAAAGGATCCGTATGCAATGTTTTTTCCTGAGTAGAACTTCCTCCTTACAAATGGAAAACGGAGAGAATCTGGTTAATTCGTCTCTGTAGACATCGCATGATGTGGCTTCCCTGCAATGGTCGGCACCAGTGGAACTGAAGAAACAAATGACACCCGAAAAAGTTAAGAGAATTTCAATCATACAGAAGTATCCCGACTGAATAGTGCAGCAGATCACAGGAGTGGAACAGTTTGGGCCCGCGTAATGCCGGGAATGATTGCTAGTAGATATAGCTGAATGTATTTCGTGTTTATACTCACGCTTCGTCAATCAGTCAAAAAAGTTCAGTTCGAATTTCCTATCATGTCTTCATTTCCTATCATTCAAAGTTTCTCATGTCATTAGCGATATCATTAAAACCTTAATTAGGCAGACGCAGCCTAGTTTACGATTGCAAATAGGCTAACGAGGTGGTTATCTTGGTTTGTTAAAAATTCAATAACTCACTGACCCCCTCTCGCTCTCTCTCTGCACACACACACACACACATATATATATATATATATGTATGCAGGAATCCCTCTATTAGTGCGGTTAATGTTTATATTCGTCACTATAAGAAATCGATTTTCAATTACTATTGTTAAACTGAAGAATGTTTTACTGCACTAATCGAAATTTGGTATGTAAACATTTTAGCGCACTAATCGAATATTATGTATGCAGTAATCGAATTTTGGTTTATAAAAATTTTAACACTAATCGAAACCGATGCCTGTATATATATATATATATATATATATATATATATATATATATATATATATGTCTTATTCAATGAAATGTATATATATATATATATATATATATATATATATAAGTGTGTGTGTGTGTGTGTGTGTCATACTTTTTATGGATATGAAAATGGTAAGACCAATTTTACTCTTAATGATAAGAAAAAAAATCAGCCGACTGGTTACGCCCTCACTCAACACAACTGGAATGGAGGGAATAAATATCACAATATAAAATATGATGTACAATACTAAAGGTGGAACAATCTAGATTGAAATAATGTCAAGCCCTGACGGACACTCCCTCTGTTTACAGAGGTAAGGGTGTATGGACCTGAAATAATTTGTATCTAATGCTTTCAAATGTAAAAGTGAGTGAGCATGACTGAAGATGGTAAAAGAGCCCGTACTGAAATTGATGGCACAATTTGTACTTTTTATGAAGTGCTCCGTCATGGCAGAACTATACGTATTGTTGACAATGTCACTCAAATGGAATATACCATTCCTAATTTTCTTAGGTACATTCTGATGCATTCTAGTGTTTAGCCGTAGAGTAGTTCTACCTATGTAGGCAGCTCCGCAACATATATATATATATATATATATATATATATATATATATATATATATATATATATATATATATATATATATATATGGGTCAGAATCGTGAATGCCATACAACTTGATACTTCGTTCAATATGCGGTTATACACGGCGGGACAAAGTCTCTAACCCTGATCTTTTCATCAAATGTGACGTCGGTGGTATTGAATCCTTTCTGATGCAATCACTGTTCAGATTGGCTGGTCATGTCATCAGAATGAGTGATGATTGGA
Source organism: Acanthosepion pharaonis (assembly GCA_903632075.3). Classification (NCBI taxonomy): domain Eukaryota; kingdom Metazoa; phylum Mollusca; class Cephalopoda; order Sepiida; family Sepiidae; genus Acanthosepion; species Acanthosepion pharaonis. Next base: position 663,148 of record CAHIKZ030000714.1, on the reverse strand, counting down.
TGCCGAAAATCCTCATGTATAGACAACTTTTTCATGGTAGGCGTAATGGAGACCATCCTTAGTTACACTTCAAGGATAAAGTTAAATACAATTTAATTGTTGCAAACATCCCTAGAGAGGAATTCGAACTTGCTGTTGAAAACCGAACAAACTGGGAAACAGCTGCTACCGAGGTATAACTAACTTTGAAAAGAATCATCTCAACGATCTGAGAGAATTAAGGATTAACACTAAATCTCGGGCTAATACAACAATCTATATGACGGTCAACCCTTCAGTATGCCCTTCGTGTGGATTTGTTTGCAAATCCCGTGCAGGATTTTTGTCTCATACGAAACATAAAAATAGAAACTGAACTGAAAGACAATCATACGTCGAAAACGACGGGAGAGTCCATAATCATCATCACATATATATATATATATATATATATATATGAATGTGTGTGTGGGGTGAGACGAATTATTTTCCACTCTACAACCTCTCTGTCACAGAAGGGGTGTGGTAAGCCTCTCATTGCTCTATTGGTACTTCCATGGAAAATCCTCAGACCTGCCATGCTACTTATATTGTAACAAACCACCCATATTCCCTCCGTATTTGATTGGTGAGAAGTAAGTTCCACTTGAACAGCTTCTTCCCTCGAAC
>CAHIKZ030000714.1:547500-657500 GCA_903632075.3 Acanthosepion pharaonis | reverse complement strand
AGGGGTCACTCTCCCAATACTATAAATACTGGGCGATTCTCGCCTCGTTCTCGTTTTCATTTCTTCATTTCAGCGACTATAATGTAAGCTCTCTTAGAAGATCCGCGTCTTCCCATTTGTGGGAGACGCCATGAACATTATACACAAATACCCGTACGTACGAACATTCACCAAAGAACAGACACAAGCGTTCACACATACAAATGTTATTGTCTATATCCATTGTAAAATTGTTTTACATACTTACACACACACACACACACACACACACACACACACACACACACACACACACACACACACACATATATATATATATATATATATATATATATATATATACAAGTATATAATTGGTATATACGAATGAATTCCAATAAACAACAATTACTATTCTTAAAAGAGTGCTCAATACAAAGTAGAGCAGATATAATTATTATTTATAAAAAAGTTATAACATAAGTATGTTATAAAATCACTACAAAAACAGCCATTTTGTTTCAACACACTCGGTGTCTTATCAAGTGATGATGTTGAAGATAAAATAAATGGTTTTAAAAGTTTCAGATTAATTAACGATCATCACTTTTTGTAGTGATTTTATAACATACTTATGTTATAATTTTTTTTATAAATAATAATTATATATATATATATATATATATATATAGAAAGCGGACAAACACTTGTTGCCCTGTGTGAGTATAATTTCGCTCTGCCGAAAACTCATTTTCATTTTTCTCTATTTTAAAAAATTTATTTTTTAATCTTTAAATTTTATTTTTTTATATTTATTTTTTTGTCTCCCCCTATCCGTCAGTGTGTTTGACCATAGTTACACATTTTTGTTCTAATCATTCTAACCTATTTGATGGTTTAGTTACAAATCCCGGTTCGAAAGAAAAATCAGAAAAAAAAGGGAAAATTGAATGTCTTTGACTCGATGCGAAAGTGTCTCGTCAGTATTCTCATGATCTAGTTGGCCGAATCTTCTTGCTTGATAAATTGTCTGAACTTGGAATTGTTTTTGCCGTTTCTTTCTTCTGTTGTTCTAAAGCTTATTGAAAGCATGCCTCCTAAGCCCACTATTTGGTGAAGGCGGAGGATCGGCCGTTGATAACCCCCACCCACCGGGTCGATGCTTGGACTTAAGGTAAGCTGTACATTCACTTGTTATCATGAGGAAGAAAGCGGACAAACACTCGCTGCCACGTATGTTGGGGAATTTACAATGACATGGCAATAAATCCGGATAACCTTATTTTCTTCAATTTCTTTTTAGAATAGACAATGGGACTTATACTAAGTTAAAACTTAATGTTGCCAAGTGTCAGTCAGGATTCTTTGCAAACTACCTCCTCCTCTTATCGTTCCCTCTGTTTTTGTCGTTCTTGTATGTGTTATATGTAATAGGAGTAGGTAGGCTTTCCTACCGCTCGGTCAACACTCCTCTCCCTTCTCTTGGACATGAGTAGAGACTTACGCCTTGTTTCTTGTTTAGGAAGGGGTTCCCGGTACTCTCTCTCTGGCCTCTGTATTAGTGCAGCTCTGTTTCTCCCGTGATGTGTGCAGTCTGTGGCATCACCTCTTCATTCTGAGGGTACACGGTTGACAGTTCTCTGGTTGCTGTTTCCGACTGGTAGTTAGGAGCCCTAACTCTTGCGTAGCGTCTTGAGCGGCCGCTCTGATCAACAGTTGTATAATACCGGGGTGTTTGTAGTGCCATGTCACGCATGGAAAGGTGTCCCTGCAGTCACCTCCGGTGGGAAACCCTGAGGCCACATTATGATGCAGGTGTGTCAACTCCTCTCTGCCCACGTCACGGTCGAAACTGTCTGCTTCTTTTACTTCGGGCCTTCTCATCTTCCAACCAAAATTCCACATGACTTACAAAGAGCAAAAAAGTATTCCTAAACCAGCCATTCAAAAATCACCTAAACCCCTCAACATTTCGTTCTCCAACATCCGGGGCATTAGAACAAAATTCTGCAGTATGGAATCTTTCCTCGCTGCAAACTGCCCGGATATACTGGCTCTCTGTGAGAGCAACCTTGTCTCGTCTATCCCCTCCTCTGATCTCTCGATCCCAGGCTACCTTCTTCTCCTCAGATATCCCCTGGGATGTTGTCTTTACGCTCCCCGTCCAAGAATGTGCTTCTGAGGTCTCATCCTGGGTTAAAAGTGGAATCGACGCTTTCATCCCCTCAAGGAAATATAGGGTCAAGTCGCGCTCCTCCCCCTGGTTCTCCGCTGCTTGCTCAGCCGCCATCGCCCATAGGAACCACTTCTTTCACCTATTCCGTAGCAACATGTCTGATTGCAAAAGACGTCTCTTTGCCTCCGCCCGTAACGAGTGTAAGCGTGTCCTCAACGATGCTAAGTCACTATTTGCTGCTCGGATGAAGGGGCGTATTGCATCCAAAGAATTGGCTCCAAAGATTATTGGCGTTTCTGCAAGAGCGTATTGAACAATTGCAAACCCTCTATGCCGCCCTTGTTCAACCAGTTCGAAGTCCTGACCTCCTCTGCCAACAATGCTGAATGCTTTGCTCGGAAATTTTCATTCAACTCAACGCTCGACTCTTCCGGTGTACCCATACCCGACTTCCCTCTTAGAACTGAGGTCCTATTTAGTGGGTTACATATAACCCCGTCTTTGGTATTGGGCATTATCTCCAATTTAGACCCCAACAAGGCTAGTGGTGGAGATGGGATACCAGCCATTGTCTTGAAGAAATGCGCGCCTGAACAGGCGCCCGCCTTTTCTAAACTATATAACTACTGCCTCAAAGAATCTTGTTTTCCTGACTGCTGGAAGTCCTCTTCGATTGTTCCTGTCTTCAAGAACTCTGGTGACCCCTGTGACCCTTCTAATTACCGTCCTATCAGTCTCCTACCCCTCTTCGGCAATGTCTTCGAAGCCCTAATCAATACTCAATCTAATCTGCTCTCAGACAAGCAATATGGCTTCCGCTTTGCCCGATCTACAGCTGATGTGCTTACGGCCATCACTGAAACTGTCTACCAAGCTCTTCAAAATAACGGGGAAGCTCGTGCCGTGGCCCTAGACATCTCCAAAGCGTTTGATAGGGTTTGGCATGCCGGCCTTCACGTGTGTGTAATACAACAACACGTAAATATACCCGGTCCACAACGCAAGGGAGGAGATTATTTTGAAACATGTGTTGTATCAAATATTTCTCTTATTAGGTTGATGTCTTAGTAGCAAATCTGACAGATCCAACAAAATAAACCCACAAAATTAGAGAGAACCAACTGACCACTCATCAATCAATTGCTTTTCTCCATGGTGGACCCTTTCAAACAGAAACTAGCAAGAATGCGTCTGTTATCATATATCCAGACATTGTGTCATCCATCGTCCTAGTGCCATACTCTGTACACACTCCTCCAAAGAGGGAGCAGTTGTCTCCAGAAGAGTACAGCAATTCAGAAAAGAATGAAGTCATTGAACCAGATTACAAAGGTTCAGCAGAGGACCGATACTACTCTAAGCAAAAAGATCTGACAATGGATAACATATTTTTTTTTTGGAACTAATTACTCTCATTAAAAATGAATGAAATCAGAAAACTTCAATGAGTTCACATCTTGACATTAGCTGAATAGTGATATAAAACTTTTTAGTGTATAATATTTTATTTGCCGTATATACTTGTGTAACACGTAATCATGCGAGCTCAAATTTTCACTTCTAAAAAATGATTGTATCAAGTATCTTGCAAAATTCTTTTTTGAGAGACCAAATTACAATAGACTAACTTTTTTTTCTCTATTGCTTTATCCCACCTCGTTAAATAAGTTAAGAAAGTAAAAGAGAATGATAAAAGTATAACACTTTGGAAAAAAAGAGTCTGTAATCTCGATCAGCTAAACATCTTATAAACGTAAACAATGAAAAAGATGCATAGTCGCAATGTTTTTATTTTATAACACGATCCATATATGAATATTACATGCATTATTATTGGATACAATTAAGTAAAACATCAGTTTTATCAAAATCATATTTATTTTAAATACAGCTGTACTTTTTGACTCCTGTAAATGGATATAAAGTTTGGTCAACAGTGTATCCATGGCCAGCAGTATATGCGTTAATTTTATATCTCATGTAAGATGCGACACCCTTAAAATTAGCTACAAAATAAGCTCTTAAAATGTAGCATATATACATATATATAGATAGATACGAACATATACGATACATGCATATACTCGCGTATCATGTGACCTTTGAAGACTTAATTTTGAAGCTAATTTGAATACAGTAAATGTATGTATAGAATGGTCACCGGCGTAGCCAGGGCCAGCAGTGCATACGCTAATTTTATATCTCATGTATGATGTGACCCTCTTAAAATTAGCTTCAAAATTAGGTTTTGAAATGTTTGTATTCTATGACATGATCCTAATATGTGAATATTACATTCATTATTATTGAATAAAGTTATGTAAAACATTAGTTTTATTAAAATTATAATTATTTTGAATGCAACGTGAGTTTTTGACTAAATTAGGTTTTGAAAATCGCATGATACGCGAGTATATATATATATATATATATATATATATATATATATATATATATATATATATATATATATTATGCAATGGACAAAAGTCTGACAATTATTTTAAGACATTTTTTATGCTTATAATGAACAGTACTAACCCCATTTACCGGCCTATTTATTATAAACAAAGCATTTACTTGAATATTTGTATCTATAAAAAGAACGTATAAACATAAAAATATCTTAAAATAATTGTCGGACTTTCTCCAGTCCATAATGTGTGACGTCATTTGTTTACATTTGGATACGCATCGAGCAGATATGAATGTTTGAGAGAAAATCATGGAGAACTGTGGTTTAAAAACAGTAAAATCGACCTGGCTAACCGAAACGCTCCTCTGTGGGACGTCAGGCTATATGACGGTTCCGTATAGGATACAGGTTCGATTCCTGTCGGAGGACGCATATTTTCTATGAAAATGTCTCGGACATTCAGGCCGGTAATGTTCCAGTCTTTTATATATATATAACTAGTGAGCCAGTCCAAATGACTTGACTCATTTTATAGTCCACCAAGAGAAGGTTTAACCAATCAGAAGACGTAGAATATTCAATCCGTCGTGTATAAAGGCGGCCATTTTGTCTACTCTACCCGAATGTCCAGTGCCAGCTTGTCAGGCGAAAAGAAACAGAAGGAAGAACTACGCTCTGCTACTTTTACCAAAATATCCACTGCTAACCTGAACTACGCTTCCCTACTGTCTACGACATATTCACTGCTAACCTCTGGATTCTATACTCAGACGACCGTCATCATGAACAACAGGTAAATGTTGTTAATACTGTTTATTATAAACAGAGCATTTACTTAAATATTTGTACCTATAAAACGAAGGTATAAACATAAAAATGTCTTTATATATATATATATATATATATATATATATATATATATATATATATATATATATATATATGCGCAGGTATGCAGAAAATAGAAAAGAACACGTTGGGTGCATAATCCGGAGTTCCTTAGTATTTTTGTTTTTATTTTTAAGAAGACAGTGCTCCATACAGAAGTAGAGTTTATATTATTTTTTTGTTTAAAATATGATTCCTTCGCAATCATATTTTTTAAACAAAAATATATATTATATATATATATATATATATATATATATATATATATATTATATTCGGTTTGGTTTGCTGGCCTTCACATAACAAACACAAGAGCTATGCTATCTTTGGTCGAATATTTGGCTTAAACCAATCGCTCTTAGCAAATCGTGTAATAAAAGTCGAGTTGAACAGATACACTTCAGCATCATTTCACATAAATGAGGATTCCTCCTTCCCCAGGGCTCTATCCTTGGACCGACGTAGTTTCTTATCTTCATTAACGACCTTCTCGATGTCATCAGTTCGCAACAATGTATTTATGCTGATGGCACATCTATTTATTCCTGGCTCAATATTAAGGTCAGGTCAGGTCCAGGAAATTAAAACTGGCATGTGAATGTGTAAATGACTGGCGATCCTTACCCAGGAAGTGTTTTTTTTGTTTCTTTTAAATGTAGGATACGGTGTTTAAGGTTAGATGGTCACTGATGTTTCATTTAAATTTTTGAAGGTTGTAGTTATCAGGGAAGCAAGAAATCGGAAGGGAGTTCCACAGGCGGGAAGTGCGAAGAAAGAAACTGTTAGAATAGAACAGACGGTTTCATTTAGCTAGTTCAAATGTAAAACGATGGATCCTACATGGCAATCTAAAACCACGCTTAAATTCATGCATTCAAGGCTCTAAGGTAAAAAAGCTCACCAGAATAATTGCCATGAAAATATTTGTAGAAAAGGCAGAGGGAAGCCACGCCATGTCGATAGGAAAGTGAATGAAATCGAGAAGCTAGGTCAGCATCTTTCCTACATATAGGTGCTGAATATAACATCAATCAGCTAAGTGCCAAATTTGTATTTGTATTAATCATATATATATATATATATATGTGTGTATATGGGAGGAATATATATGACAAAGTAGAAAAAAGGTTTCGTGTGACGTTTTTCGTTCTTTAGGCGTTCATCGGACTAAATTTACTAAAAACTTAATCGGACTAAAATTGTAACAAATTTAGTTTGATGAAGTCCTAAAGAACAAAACGAGTCAAACGAAAACCTTTTTCCACTTTGTCATATATTTTCCTTCCATATATATATATATATATATATATATATATATATATATATATATATATATATATGCAACTTTGAGTGCATGAGTAGTCACAACATAAAAAATCATTTTATTTCGATGAAGTCCTAAAGAGCGAAACGCGTCACACAAAAAACATTTTTCACTTTGTCATATGTATTCCCCATTATTGTTTTTGATATATAAAAACTTATATATCGTCAGCTCCTACACACACACACACAGACACACACACACATTCATATATATATATATATATATATATATATATATATATGCGCACGGTACACATTCCTTCCCTGTCTATTGAACATGAGTAGAGGCTTATCCTTTGTTTCTGTTTAGGATTGGGTTGCCAGATCCTTATAAAGTTTCTCATTGTCCTTCAGTCCCAGCATCCCCTTGCATCTTCGTGGCATTATTGCCTTGCTTGGGGTGAAATTATTCATACATATACATGTGATAACTTTTACATATCAAGAACAATATTGGGGAAAAATGTTTGACACAGGGAGAAAAGTTTCCGTGTGATGCGTTTCGTCCTTTAGGAGTTCATCGGACGAAATATGCTATATTGGTATAACTATGCTAAATATGTTATTGGTACGATTAAATATGCTATATTAGTATGACTAAATATGTTATATTGGTACGACTAAATATGTTATACTGGTATGATTAAATATGTTATATTGCTAAGACTAAATATGTTATATTGGTATGACTAAATATGTTATATTGGTACGATTAATTATGTTATATTGGTACGACTAAATATGTTATATTGGTAAGACTAAATATGTTATTAATTATATTATATTGGTACGATTAAATATAAATATGACTTATGTTATATTATGGTAAGACTAAATATATTTATATTGACTAAATATGTATAACTAATTATGTTATATTGGTACGACTACAGATGTTATATTGGTACGACTAAATATGTTATATTGGTAAGACTAAATATGTTATATTGGACTAAATATGTTACATTGCTACGACTAAATATGCATACGAACAGTGGGTGCTGTGTATTGAACATTTAAAATTCGTTTTTTTTAAAAATTTAGCTGGTTTCATTTAGATTCATTTTCTCCTCATCACTTTTGTTATCAGATATCCCACAATGTAATAATAGAAGAACTGTCAGGAATGGTGAAATGCTGTTAGAGCACGGGCGCAAATTTGCGATCAAGACAATCTAGACATGTCTCCATTAATCATTTTCACATTTAAGATATATATATATATATATATATATATTAAATGTTTAGATACAAAGACAACAAGCTGAAAAGCAATGTGTCAACTGTCAATATACCACATAAGACCCTTGAACACTTAGCTTTGGAGCCGGTAGAATGGAGATCAACGTATTTTAGTGGACTCAGCAGTTTTCAATCTGCTTCTCTGAAATGTCTTCAAGAAGCGAGAGCAAGATCTAAAAAGTAAGCCAATCTAACAGTGGTCTCATCTCAAAATCCTCACTCTCGCTCCATATGTGGCCTCCTTTGTAAATCACTGGCTGGTCTTAATTGCCACTTAAGATTATCGCACAAAATTTCATAACTGAATCAATTAAGTTGTTCTGATACGTCGAAACCGACGGGAGAGTCCATTATATATATATATATATATATATATATATATATAATCTGATATATATATATATATATATATATATATATATATATATATATATATATATATATATATATATATATATATATATATATATATATATATATATATATAGTTGACTGATGTGAGATTGTGACCCTGGTTGTCACGCTATTTACGATCGTCAGACAAACCGTTTGGTGTAAAAGAGTTTATCTGAGGATCGTAAATAGCGTGAAACCCAGAGTCACATACTCACATCAATCCAATTAAATATGTCAGCTCTATCACTGATATTGAGTGCTTTCCAAGAAGTACCGCGCATATATAATATATAAATAATATACATATAAAAATTGCACCTTTGGAAAGTGCCTGAAAACCATACCAATGGTTGACTCAAGGCTTGTGAGTGAAATTAGGCAGATTGTACCTCTGGGGGCCGTCGCTAGCTGTGCTAGCACGACGTCCCAAGTCATCGTGGCCGAGGGCTTGAGCGTGTTGGCATTGTTCAAATTGTTGATCACGCCAGATAACACGCTCTTTCCCAGAAACTGTAACCAAGGTCTGCTCAGCATAGTTGCAGTATAAACCACAGGTGGGCTCTGTGGATGTTGAGCAAACACAAATGTGCCTGAGTGGGCGTCTGCATTAAGGATCGGATAGCCGCTCTAGTAGACGGGCATACTCGAATACGAGTGGCCAGCTATACATATATATGCAATAATATAATAAATATACATACATATGCAATAATATAATTCAATTTAATTAGAAAATAGACAACTTTAAGGGTTCATTGATTATAATTTATTTCCTCAGGTATGTGGTTTTTACCTGCTTTATCAGATCACACTTCCAAAGGTGAAAAAATGCTTTAAATTTACGTATTATTTTTATACACTTTTGAGGGGTAGTTTTAAGTTGATGCAAAGTGATAGAAAGAGGGGCAGAGGGATGATGACAGATATGATCGAAATTAGAGAGGGAAGGGAGAGATAGAAATAATTTCATATATACAATATTATATATATATGTATATATATATAACGTTATATACTTTATATATTATATCGCCTCCCTCTGTCTTTTTATACAAATACTTTCATGGTAACTGCTCCGATGAGCTGCTTTCGCTGGTTCCCAGACTTCATGAATTTAAGCTTTCTACTAGACTAGCATCTCGCTCACACCCTTTCACTGTCGAAACTGTTAAATGTAGCCATCTCTTCTACTCCAATAGCTTCATGTCTCACACTCCTTCCCCTTTTCCTGTTTCCCTGATAGCTATAATCTTCAACTATTCAAATGTAATGTCAATCGACGTCTCCAGATGCCTTGATCTATCCCCTATCCTTCTCTTCATCATTTTCTATATCATATATATATATATATATATATATATATATATATTTTGAACAATAAGAAAATAAAAAATTAAAATCTTTAGACACACTGGGTTGTAGATTAATATTCTTTCGTTTTTTTTATTATTATTCCATTTAGATTCCTCGACTAGTTTCGACCGAAATGGCCATCATCAGGAGAAGAAATATTTCTGCTTGCTGGTAGCAGTGAACTACAGAAATGAATGTCTTTTGCTGGAGAAAATGAACTTTTGTCTGTAGTTTTCATTTGTTTTTTTTATTTTTTATTTTCTTATCTTTTTCACATGAATCTTTTAACATTCCTTGCGTTGGTCAAACAGTCTCTTTTAAGTTGTTATTTGAGATAAGAGCTGGATAGATACATTTTATCCTGAATTCTCTGGTCAGTTTGACAGTTTTATTGGACCTGGTGAGGGGATGTGTCTCTGTTTAGTGTTGTGTGTGTGTTACTTGGTTCTTAGGGAGTGAGTGAGTATGTTATGTGTAAGCGTGTGTATTGCTGTGGGTGTGTGTTATCATTTGGCTCCTTAGGGAGTGAGTGAGTATGATGTGTGTAAGTGTGTATATTCGTGTGGGTGTGTGTATAAGGTGAGGCCTCCACACCTCCGTAAGCATGTCTGTCTTGTGTGGGTGAGAAGTGTAGGTAGGTTTTTTGATTTCTATATATTGTTAAATTTATGATTTAGCCCGGCTGGATATTGTGTTTTAGACGTTGTATCCACTTATTTTCATGGGACTCTAAAATCTTTCTAATGTTATCTGCTCTGAACTTTTCTATTCTCTCAATTATAGTGAATTTGGCATGGGTTTTGAAATCATGTTTTTCCAGGCGGAAATGTTGTTATATATATATATATATATATATATATATATATATATTGCTCTCGTTCCAACTCTGTGTCACCCCTTGCGTGCTAGTGGCTTCCCGCCTTGCTTGGGGTGAAACGCTTATAAAAATAATATTATATTATTATATATTATATTATATATAAAATAATTATATTATTACTATATATATATAATGTTCAATGTTATATGTATATACCTATATACACATTGCAATGAATTTTGTAGAAAAAATAATTTGTAATAAATTTCTATATTTGGAATATAATCATGTATTTGATCGTAATCGGGAATAAAATTTTGGATGTATTTTTTTTTTTATTTGTGGTATCACAGTTCTCATAAATTGAATGAAATTTCGATTCGTCCTCTGAGTTTGAAAGATGAGATGGATTTAAAATATTCTTTGTTATATCTTGCATAATTTTATCATTAAAAAGGGCCGCTCAATTGGCGGCAAGAGGAAGATAGGGAAGGGCGTTTCCAGGATGGCTGAGATCAATGTGTTTGATTTTGTTTGATTTTAGAGTTTTCTATATTTGAATTGAGAGCAATCGATATCCAAAGAAAGCGTTTCTGATGCTAGCAGTCAATTTGAATTTCGCTATGGGAATATTTCGAGGGACGAAAAACATTAGATTTTATCAACTCGAACACACGTACACGAAAATACAGCAAAACCTGTAGACATCACAAACCTTTAACACACTTATCAACAAAGAGAAAATAGGATATACACAAAGCCACGCACGCTTTAATGTTTTTTCTGTTATGTTCCACGCAATACAAGGCCCAAGACTCACTCAAGGTAGTGTGTTACTAATTGAAGTTGTTTTATCGACAGAAGAATTGTAGTTTATGAAGAGTAGATAACGATTGATCTTAGACGTGAAGACGCTAAGATTGTAGTAGTTGGGGAAAGCATCTTCTCCGGAGTTTGTTCCAAAAAGCTGCGGTTCTGGAAGAAGATACTATTTACATTATTTGTCCTCATCTTTATTGCCATATTTATCACAACGTTTCAGCCGTTGTACGCTCCGGCCTTCTTCTTGGAATGTCGAACTGAACCCTTTATTTCGCTCACTGAGGTAGACTGCTCTAGTTCCACGTGCCATGTCTAATGGATGTCAGTTATCAGTTATCTCCTGTTAATTCTCTTCAATTTCTCCACAGCCATAACCAGGTATTGAACTCACACTCTTTGGGTCCTGTCACTGGATCTAACTAACGCCTTTATCCACTGTGTCATGTGTCCTTGGGGACAATCTATACTCAACACCTGAAGATTACGTTGCGCTGTCAGTAGAGCTAATATATATATATTTTTTTTTCTGGTTATATATATATATATATATATATATATATATATATATATATATTATTTCTGGTTATTATAAACCTAATGTTATTATAAAGCTAATGTCTTCAGCAACCATTTTACCAGTGCACATATTGCAATTTTTGCTATTATCATTACATATTTTTACCAGAGTTCATATTGAAATTTTTGTTGTTATTATCGCTTTTCTCTGGCACTCCTTATTAGAGGTTCCCATATTGTATTTATTTCTATACTTGGTCGGCTCAGGAGATTTTTGTGGCCTAACATATGTGCTGATTCCTTAAGTTTACGAATTTTCCAATAATGTTCTTTGTCTATGAACCCAACCTAATCCCACAGAGGACGGTGATCTCCCTTTCCACTCCATATGTGGTCAGCCATGCCTGATTTTTCCACTTCCCCTCGTGTTACAGCTTTCTGGTGTTCTTGAAGCCTTACCTTAAGGGGGGCGGTCTGTCTTTTTCTTTCCGCAGCTGCACGGGATAGCGTACACACAGTTTTTAGTCATCTTCTCATCTATGGCGGGGGTCTTACTCGGGAGAGATATCTGCGTAGTGTCGTCCAGCTTTTGAAGGTTCTCCTGATGTTATATGGACCGCAGATCTGGAATAGCGAATGGTGCCATTAGAAAATCAAAATGGACGCTTCTACTTAAATTACATTTTATATTTTATCGGAAATACAATGATAATTTCTAATGTCAATTGTTGTAGCTTAGCTATGAACGATAATGTGTATGTCCCCAGTCTCATAAATACAGTAGTGAATACTGTATGTTGGTCTGCAGTCAGAGATTCGTCTCCAGCTGTGCTGGTCAAACTCTCTGCCTGATCCCCAGACGAGGCTATGTCGAAGGACAGAGCCTCGTCTCGGGAAACAGCTACCCGACCCCGTTTTATACGGGGTATGCAGGGAAATTTTGGCCGAGGCTACGGGCTCGGATACCCTGTATTAAATTCGGCCTTGTGCCACATCTAACCGCTTGAAGCGGTTGGTAGATATCTTACATTCGGAGATTCGTCTCTAGCTGTGCTGGTAAATTTCCCTGCCTCCGGACAGAGAGGATTCTAAGATGAGGCTATGATGAAGGCTGAATCTCGTCTCGAGAAACAGCTAACCGACTCCGTTTTATACGGAGTCTACGGGAAACTTTTGGCTGAACCTATGGCCTCGGTTACTCCATATTAAATTCGGCCTTGTGCCGCATCTGATTGTGTGCGGCGGTTGGTAGATATCCTGCAGTTGGAGATTCATTGTGGAATTCACTTGACTCGCTTCTAACAGTTTACTACTTCTTCTACACGCCGCTGGCGAATCTTATATGTGTTGTTCTTGTTCTAAGTATTATCGTTCATTACCAACCTACGTTTGATTATTCTATTCATTAATCTTCCCTTGGTTATAACCTTAATTTAAAGTGAGTTCGACTTTTTTGCTTGCAAGTTTGACGCAACACTATCTTCTAATTCGATTGTTTTATCTATTTACGTTGAATTTAACTAAACTTATTAACATCGTATCTCTCTTTCAAAATCTTGTAGCGTCGACTTATGTGCAATTTCTTAGGAATACCATGATTACAATCATATTGTTTGTTGTTTATCGCTACAACTCACTCCTTAAACAAGGTTTGTAGAATTTGACACAAAGATATATGGCCAATATTTACCAAGTAAATTCTGATAGACTCAAATATTTACCTATCGCTAAACAAAGTAAATACGTATAGACTCAAATATGAGAAACCAAAATTTACCTATTCCAAGATCAAGTAAATGCTTGCAGAATCAAATATTTGGAATCTCGACTTCAATCATTTTCCCACCGCCTGAACATAGCTTCCCTGTGTCTTTTTTATGAATAATTTCATGGCAATTGTTCTAATCGGCTTTCCTCTTTGATAGCTCGACTTTATGAATTTAAGCGCAGTACTAGATTGGCGGTAAGGTCTCATCATTTTACAGTTGAAACAACTAGATGCAATCATAAGCTGTATGGTAACATTTTCCTCTATCGCACTTCTAGCTTGTGGAAATCTTTTCCAGCTTCATGCTTTCAAGTCAACTTTGATCTTCAGGAATTTAAATGTAATATCAATCATTATCTTCTGTCTTCTTAATTCCAGTTCTTTTATTGTCTTCTCTCCTTAATAGTAGTTTTTCTCATATTCTCTAACACTCAATAACCCCTTACGTCGTAGTGGCTTTATTGCCTTTGATCTTCAAATATTTAAATGCAATGTCAATCATTATCTTCTGTCTTCTTAATTCTTGTTCTTTTATTGTCTCCTCTCCTTAATATTAGTTTTTCTCATATTCTCTAACACCCAGTAACCCCTTACGTCGTAGTGGCTTTATTGCCTTTGATCTTCAAATGTTTAAATGCAATGCCAATCATTATCTTCTGTCTTCTTAATTCTTGTTCTTTTATTGTCTTCTCTCCTTAATAGTAGTTTTTCTCATATTCTCTAACACTCAGTAACCCCTTTCGTCCTAGTAGCTTTATTGCCTTTGATCTTCAAAAATTGAAATGCAATATCAATCATTATCTTCTTAATTCTGCAGCTATGAAAATTGTTTCACTCTGTTGTGCTAGACAAAATTTCAATCTATATTAAATATGGCGATTTTCTAAGCATGGCTTAGATGTGGCACAAGACCGAATCTTTGGGCATCCAGTGTGGATTGAACCCACTACTCAGTCGTAACTGTTCTAACAAGACAAGCTTGCTAACATTACTCCACGCCAATATATATATATATATTATTTCCATATTACCATTTCGGTGGGTGATCTGGAGTGATAGTGACTGTTTTAATGGGTCCCAGCTATGGGTAAAATAACAAATTTTTCCACTTTTTTTGTTGTGATCACAACCCAAATTTGTAATATTGTTGTTAATGTTTATTAACCTGAAGTACTTAACTGTGGACAAAGTGATATGACTAATTTTTGTGGATATTAATTTTCTTTACAAAAAAAAAAAAAAAACAATAAAGAAAAAAAAATAAAATAAATTTATTTTATGAATGCTAAAAAAAAATTCGGAATACTAAACTATTTGTTCCATATTAATACTGACTTTACTAATATGTTGAAAGAAGATTCCATAATATACCCAAAAATAAGGGGAGGTGTTGCAGCTTTTTGTGTATATTGTGTACTAGTGAGCCAGTCCAAATGACTTGACTCATTTTATAGTCCACCAATAGAAGGTTAACCAATCAGAAGACGTAGAATATTCAATCCGTCGCGTATAAAGGCAGCCATTTTGTTTACTCTACCCGAATGTCCAGTCCAGCTTGTCAGGCGAAGAGAAACAGAAGGACGAACTACGCTCTGCTACTTTTACCAAAATATCCACTGCTAACCTGAACAACGCTTTCCTACTGTCTTCGAAATATTCACTGCTAATCTCTGGATTCTATACTCGAAGACGACCGTCATCATGAAGAACAGGGTGATCATCACTGACGATCTCATTGCTCTCATCAATCGCGATGAACGGATGTTCCGTCAAGGAGTCTCTGGACCTTGAGCGCCCACTAGACTCAATCCAGACCCCAAGTAGAGCTCATACATATGAGCCATCGCTAAAAATACTGGAAAAATGGTTAGTTTCCTGTACCGGTCCAGTTCTGACTCCTCCTGATCTCCTTTACCTTTACAAGAGCCAGATCAGGCCTCAAATAGTGTACTGCTGCCAAATATGGACAGGAGCGTCACTATCGAGTTTCGATAGAGTTCAAAATCGTCCCCGCCTTTTTGTGGGTGACAAATTATTTTCCCCGCTGCAGTCCTTTTTTCAGAGACGAAAAGTCGCAACTTTTTCACCATTTCCATGGAATTTGTTCCTTATTTCCACAAGTTCTTTCATTCACGGTTGCTCTTTTAATAGAACGATAATAAAGGTTAAATGAATCCGGCGTAAATACAAATCCTTGTCAGAGCCACTTCTTAATTTTGTGTATTTGCAAAATACATTTTCGGTCTATATACAAGTATTTAGTTCTCAGCAAATTAGCAGTTCAAATATCTCTTTGCGTCGTCTTTTTGTTTTTATCATACTTATTATAAAACCCAGGTTGTGTGTGTATGTGTGTGTGTGTGTGTGTGTGTGTGTCTGTTCGTTTATATATTGGATCGGATTTCATACATTTTTCAACCGATTTCAACAAAACTTCACAGGACTACGTAAAATTACCTTGCGGTGGTTCTGACAGCCAAAAATTGGAAAAACACAATTGTTTTTGCACGAAATCAATTTGAAAACACGATTAAGAGGCATCGCTGTCGCGAGAATGAAAGGAGACAACTCATATCGAGTTATACTTATTATAAAACCCAGGTTGTTTGTGAGTGTGTGTCTGTGTTCGTTTATATATGGGATCGGATTTCCTACATTTTTCAACCGATTTCAACAAAACTTCACTTTTTTTTTTTTTTTGCAGGTAGTGTTTCTTACTGTCTTGCACACTTTTTTCTTATTTTTACATTCAGAATGCTTGAAAAATTACATTCACAAGACAGTTGTTTATAATAAAATTCTATTCAATCGGTAGACTCATAAAGATTGAAAACAATGTTTTTGTTTGAGTTTGGGTTTGACCAATTCGTAAAAAAAAAACAAAAACAAAAAAACAAAACAAAAAAAACTAATTAAGACATGCATGTCCGTCAACCTTAAACAATAATCTTTGTCAATTTTATTTTTCAGTCTTTATGATGGTCGATACTTGATCTATCTCTTGCTGTTACATCCCCGGACAACGCCGGGCTCTACTGCTAGTTTAAAATAATCTGCATTACAGGCAAAAAGGCATTTGTCTGATGTTTGAATTTTCCTTTTCTACTACTCTCTTGTATATCAGTTTTACTAAAGACGTCGCTTGTTCGTAAATAACATATTACGATTAATAAATAGTATCACTGAATTTCAAATCACATACCTACCAACCGGATCGACTGCGGTCTGACATTTATAACCATCTTCCTCTTCCATACATTATGCTCTTCAATTCCTGCTTGCAATTGCTCTTTTAAGAAGTTGGTATCTTCAATCAATTGGTCAACGTCACCAGAGTAAAACTTTGGAAATCATTTCTATATTACTCTCCTTTCAACAATTTTGGTCGTCAGCTTTGGCAAGTCACCATAGAGAATTTTGGTTAGTCATGTGTTACTAGCAACTGCCATTTTTCACTCTGCTTAACATTTTAGTATAAGTAACAACACATTTCTTGTTCAATACCTTCGTTAGAGTCTATACAGAAGTTCAGAACAGAAGGACTGTTTCTACTGTTCTGAGGAATTCAATTTTGATTTCAAATGATAGACTTGGTTTTCTATATAGTCTCTTTAAATATTACCCGTATGCAGGCAGTTTGTTCCCAGATAATATTATGGATTATTCTAATATCTTTCCCTATTAAATCGAGTTTTCCGAGCAGTTCAAATAGTTCTTTGGTTCATGCCTTACACTATTTCAATAATGTTATTTAATAAATTGTATCATTGAATTAAAATTTTGATTATGTCTACAAACCGAATCAGCCACAGTTAGACATTCACAACCAACCTTCTCTCGATATTACGATCTTCCATTACAGTTTCTTTAATAAACAATTAGTCAATGAAGGTACGGGCGGGTCACCCACAAAATCATTTCCCTTGTGTAGGTTCCTAGATTAACAGTTTATGAATTGTTTCATTGTTTAATTTCAAATTTCAAAGTCGTAATCCTTTGATTCTATCCGCGCAAAGGTGCCTAATTAGTAGATCGGTGGCATATCATTGAATTATTATTCCAAGACATTTATTGATCCGAGAAGTTGGTTCATCAGGCGCTGTTCTGGAAAGAAGATTGTCAGAAAAGATCTTGCATGGTTGTAATTCCGTTTTTGGTAGTTTTTTGCGTAGGTTCCGAGAGTAAAACTTTGAGAATGATTGGGAACTTTGGAAAAGATTTCATTCTTCTTTCCACAGCCATGTCCATAAATTCTTACTCTCCTCTCAGCAATCGTCGCCATCAGCTTTGGCAAGTCATCATACGGCATTTAGTCAATCATATATTGGCGCCAACTAGGACACCTCGAGGCGGTGTAATGGTCAGCAAGCTTGTCTCGTTAGAACAATTACGACTGAGCAGTGACTTCGATCCTCAGTTGCTGCCCCTTACTTTCGTCTTGGAAATTCCCTATATTGGCGTCAACTAATATTTTTCACCACTCTTAGAGCGTTGGTATAAACCCTATCAAGTCTCTTCAATGCCTTTGCTAGAGTTCATACACTGGAGGTATACAGAAAGACTTTTTTTCACTGCTGTCGCGAAGAATTCGACTTTGATTTCAGAGAGTAAAATCGATTTTCCATATTGTCTCATATTGTCTCTTTAAATCCTTAATTTCTTGAGTTGTCAATAGAATCCGAAAAATATAATTTTTATTCATCAGTTATTATTTTCTTTGTTCTCCTGTGAAAAGAAGTTCCGTTCATATAATATATTTTTTATTAATCTTAAGTTACCACCATATGAGAGTCGTTCAAAAAAGTTATAAGCCTCACCAAGAAAGAAGATTCATTGCTGAACATTTTTGTTATGGCAGCAGCCGACCACTTCTTATAAAACTAGAAAACCTCAATCACTGATGAACAAGTGGATGCCATTCCCCGTATGTTTTTAGATGACAGATGGCTTGCTGTCTAGCAGATAGCTAATTCCATAGCTATTACTTCTGCTTTGGTCCATACTCTTTTAACTGAGATCTTGGAGATGAGCAAGCAAGATGAGTCCCAAGAATGCCGACACCAGAAGCTGAAAAGGTTGGAAATTTCTTGGACACAGTCGCTTCCAGGTTGACCCTGAGAATTTCCACCGCAGATCAGTAACTCAAAATAAAACCTCGGTTCAACGCATTGAACCTAAATCAAATATCCAATTCAAATTCTGGTTCTTCAACTTTAAAGAGTTCAAACAGTTCTGTTGGCAATGTGGTAGCTTCTGGATTTTGGATCCTGAAGGCGTAATAGACTGTCTAGTAAAGGGGGAATGGGCATTACTATGCATCAGAATTAAAACAACTGAAGGAATCAGTCAAGTCGAAACGCAGAGGGAAGCTGAGGGTAGGTGTGCTCTTTCTTCGGGATAACCATTCCGTTCACTCTGTTAAGGTTGCTGTAGCTGAAGTAGTCAATTGTGGCTTTGAATTTGCTACCTCATCCTCCTTACTCACCTGAGTTAGCTCCATCTGACTTCTTCCTGTTTGCCATTTTGGAACCAATGACTGCTGTGGAAGAGTGTTTAGAGGACCAGGACGTCAACTTCTTTCGTGATAGTTAAGCATCGTTGGACCAAGTGCATTGTTATCAAGGGGAATTAAATTGAAAAGGAGCGAGAAACTGTCTTGTTTCTCCAACTTCTTCTGGGTGAGGCTTAGAACTTTTCGAACAACTCATGTAACTCAGCGCCTTTCGCCATGTTTGTTTTTGAACATTTATCGGAAGTGTCGACACCATATCACTGGTAAATTAATATTACAAATTTCAAGTCAAGATCAATAGTCATCAATTAGCAATGATATTCACATTCATAAGGTTAATTTCAAACACACTCTCGTAAAATATTCGTATATGAATTAATTTTTAAGCAATTAATGGATTTCTTTTCAATCCAATATCATTTTTTTATAAATATATGCAGAGTGCGATGGATAAATTGTCCTCTAAATTATGCAAAAGTGAAATTGGCATCTCATTTTAACAGATATATTTACCAATATGACAATAGTTTCTTGAAATACTAAAGAGTAAATTTATTCTATTTACATTATTCGAACAATTGTCCTCATCTTTGTTGCCCTATTTATCACAAGGTTTTGGCCGTTGTAAGCTCCAGCCTTCTTCAGGTGGTTGGAATGTTGAACTGAAGCCTTTATTTCGCTCACTGGGTTAGACTGTTCTAGTTCCACGTGCCATGTCTAATGGATTTCAATTATCAGTTATCTCCTGTTAATTCACCTCTCCAATTTCTCCACTGCCTTAACCAGGTATTGAACTAACAACTCTTTGGATCCTGCCACCAGCGACTTTATCCACTGTACCATGTGTCTTTAAGTAGATTTATTCAATAAAATCGCCAATGGGGCCATCACGGCCAACTTCGGAATCGCCTGCAACTCTTTTGGACGCTTTCCTTGTATAAGTTGGTGAATGCTGCCATAATCCTTGCCTTCAGTTCATCTTTGGTGTTACAGAGAGTTTTGTTGGGCTTTCGATCAACTGCACCCCCACATAATCAAAGGGGTTGCAGTCTGGGGAGTTGGTGCTCAGATGTAAGAAGTGATGCGGTCGTAGAAATTGTTTGACAACCATGACTTAGTTCTTCTGCTTGTTTGGCATGGTGCAGAGTCCGGTTGCCAGACATAATTACTTCCAGCAGTCATTCTCTTGGCCCAGGGCAGCGCTAAGTCCTCATGGCTGTTGAGGTGAGCCTCGGTGCGACAATTTACCCATCGCACCCTGTACAGTACTATTCAAAGTCTTCGGTCATTTTAACCAATTGTAAATTGCTAATAATTAAATGTCTTTTGTTGTGTGCTGTCTACAGATGTCACTTTGATGAGACTTTGGCCATTTTGGAATCATTTTCCCAACTTTCTGTCACATTTATTTATCGGGGGTTCTTAATGAGAAAAGAAGAATTTTAGAGAACTGTTCTTAATGAAAAGATGTGTCTTACCTCTGGATTCGAACCTGTGTCGCATAGCTCGGGAAACCGTCGATAGATCCGATGTGCTCTAGACGAACTCGGACAAGTAGGGTCCCGCCGATCGATTAAAGCTCTAAGCACAAATTTCTTCAAAGATTCTAGAAGCATTCATATCTGCTTAGTTTCGTATCCTAACCTAAACAAAGCAATTCCTAAAGCAGTAATGACGTTGGATCTAACGACGGTTCTCTCTACCCAGAGGGACGTAGGTTCGAATAATGCCGGAGGGCGTGTCTTTTCTTTAATAATACTTCTCTAATATTCTCTCACGTACATTCATATCTGCTCGACGCGTATCCACATTACACATTATAAAATGGACAAAGTTCGACAATTATTTTGAGACATCTTTATGTTTATACATTCTTTTTAGAGATACAAATCATGGAAAATTGTCGTTTAAAGGCAGTAAATTCGACCCTGCTAAGCGAACGCTTTTCTGTGGCCCAATCGGTTAAAGGCACGTCAGGCTAAATGACGGTTCCGTATAGGGTACAGGTTCGATTCCTGTCGGAGGGCGAATAATCGAAAATTTCTGTCATTCAGGCCGGGTTGTACGTTTATTATAAACAGAGCATTTCTATAAAAGAATGTAAAAAAATGCCTTCTCTGGTTCTTTTCAGGATGCGTGTTACAACGGATAAATTAAAATTTTAAGATAATAATTCACTGTTTTTTTTAATTACCATAAACAATCAGTCCATTTTAATGTAAACGTCATTTGTTTCTATAAAACGCATCGAGCAGGTATGTATGAAAAAATCATGGAGAATTGTGTTTAAAAACAGTAAAATGACCTTAAAAAGACACGTAATTGTTCCGTATGATTCAGGCCGGTAAATGTTGTTTAATACTGTTTATTATAAACAGAGCATTTTAGCAAACATTTGTATCTATAAAAGAATGTATAAACATAAAAATGCCTTTAAAATAATTGTCGGACTTTGTCTATTCTGTATATATATATATATATATATATATATATATATATATATATATATATCATGTTTTTATGCGGTTATATATGTAGTAGTGGAAGAGATATAAACGCGAGTTCCCACACTCGTTTGATTAAAAGAAAGCGAAACAATAATTTTAAAAATTAAAATTCAGCGTTTCCCCCTTGTTACTTCCTTCCAACTGACGCTCACGTTTACATCTCTAATGGTCCGCCAGTGGTAACGTAGCCTAGACGAACCAGCACGCCACCTAGTGGCAGATTGGTGGCTTGAGTGTAGAATAGCTAGTTCAACAGTAAAAAGGTGAGACCTAATTGCCAATCTAGTAGTACATTTAAATTCATGCAGTCAAGGCACTAAGGGCCAAAAAACTTATCAGAACGATTTCCATGAAAATATTTGTAGAAAAGACAGAGGGAAGCCACGTCATGTCGGTGGGAAAGTGAATGAATTCAGGGTCCATTAAAGTTCAGTTCACAAAGTTTTATGCAATCTATTGAGTAAGATCTTTCATTCCAGCTGCTCAGTTTCGACTATCTGATCTAACGGGGGTGGTTAATTCACATTTGAAGCCTCCAAATTTTAGCAGTCATGCAATTTTGAGGAATTTACCCTGTCCCATGATAGTGGTACCAGCAACATCTCAGTTTTGACAATTTCAAACTTATTACCTTGTCAACCATTTAGTCAAAATAAATGTTTCAGATCACGGTTTCAACTTTTTTAAAATTATCCAGACCTCACAGCTGAGAGTGAATACACTATTCTAGCCATGGGAATTGATATTTTTGTTTTAACCCTTTTAGCATAGTTTTCCAAAATCTGCAATATTCTCGAGTCACCATATTGTTAATATCTAATTGTCTGATGCCCACCCACTTCTAAAAAAAAAAAAAAAAATTTTTCATTCATCACAACCATTTTCTATCCGAGTGGCTGTCGAGCCTTATTATTTGGTAATTGAGCATGTCTCACTCCCTCTCCAACCATTTTCTATCCTTTATAACTCTAACCAATTCTGGCACCGTCTTTGAATTGATCGATGAAAGTTCTTCCTCTTGATTTTCTCCTAAAGTTTGGATCCCCTTGTATAGGCTGACGAACAACCTTTTGTTTCCAACAACGGCAATCAAATTGTAGTCTCCTTTCACAGACTGTACCCGTAAATAAGTGGTCGGTTCTAATATAGCTATTCATTGTGCATATGTTTATTCCAGCGAACATTTAGGGCTGCTCTCAACACTTTCAACGTGTCGTCTGATATTTTTCCCGTGCTTTTGTTAATGTCCTTCTTCTTGAGCCGTATAAGACAACACTTCTCTACACTTAACAAAAAACTTCATGGAACTTGGACGTCTTTTTTTTTTTTTATTAGGACAAAGGTGTGCAAAAGACGGTCCGTCGGCCACATTGTCAGTGTGGCCGGCCATTTTTATGTCTGGAAGTACGAAAAGCTTTGATCCCTGACCTCACTTGTACAAAATATATTGTAAGTATTCAAAAATTGAGAGAAGAATTCGCCAACAGGTTTGTGGATTTCAGAAAATATGAAAAGAGGTTAAAACTGTCTTCTCAATCATTTGAAATGGCAGTTGAAGACTGTGCTGACTTCTATCAAATGGAGCTTATGGATTTGCAGTCAGATATGTACTTGAGGGGAACATACAGTGAGAATGATTTGGTGATGTTTTGTTCAAAGTATCTATGCGGAAAATATACAAATTTGACACAAGATGCCATTAAAATGATCTCTCTTTTTGGAAGCACAAGGTTAGGAATATTTTTTTCAAGGATGAAATTTACCAAATGCTGGTTGATGATAATTTGGCGCTTCAGCTACGTGTTGACACATCTGAAAAAGCTGACATTGAAAAGTTGCACAAAGATAAAAAAAAATAAGTGTCACATTAATAAAATTGCCATCAGAGCAATATAAAAAAATTGGCGTGTCATCTACGTGTTGCCACGATATCTGTAAAAGCTGACACTGAAAAGCTAAAAAAAAAAATGTCGCCTTAATAAAATTATGCATTCTTATGCTTAT
This sequence comes from Acanthosepion pharaonis, assembly GCA_903632075.3. NCBI lineage: Eukaryota > Metazoa > Mollusca > Cephalopoda > Sepiida > Sepiidae > Acanthosepion > Acanthosepion pharaonis. Next base: position 633,775 of record CAHIKZ030000714.1, on the reverse strand, counting down.
TTAAATAATAAAAATATGAAAATGCATCTATACACGCTGTTGTTACAATCAGTCGCTGTACGTTAAAAATATATGTTCTGACTAAAAAAATATAATATTTTTGAAGATGACTGGCCCTCTTTATTCGTTAAAGTTTTGAAAGTGGCTCTCCAAGAAGATATGTTGAACACGCCAACAATTCAAAACACAGAGCCGACCAAGCGAAATAATCGTACGACCTGGGCGTCCCGCAAGGGTGGACGGTGAGAAACCTACGTGGAACAATCCCATCCATCCTCACAGACGCGCGGGCACACACACACACAAAAAAAACGTCTTTTTAAATCAAATAAAATAAAAAAAAAAAAATAACGTCGAATTACGGATGAATGAGATAAGGCTTAATATCTTTTATTCAAACAGTACAGCTAGTTGATAATAATGGCGATGATGTTGCATTGTGGGTAAAAAAATAAAAAATAAGGCACGCTAGGGGCTTGGTAGCAGTAGAGATAATTCCAATGGCAAGAACATACCGTCTCTAAAATATTTAATTTCTCGACTTGTCATCAGAGTTATATAAAAAAATGAATGGATTCCATTTTTTTATCCAACATATTTGAATTAACTCAAACTTTATTTTTAGTGGATACGCGTATTCGAGTAGACGCTCCGTTTTATTTTATTTATTCCGACTACCGGTCTGAACAATCCCTGAAATTTTTTTTTTAAATAAATTTTAATTTTTTAATCTGTGACTCTTTCCTTAAGCCTGTGAGATTTGCAACTTACAGGAAAAATGTATGTGAAACAGAAGGAAGACTTGGCCTCAGAACAATATATATATATATATATATATATATATATATATATATATATATATATATATATCTTCTCCATTAAGACATTTATTTCTGTAGTTCACTGCTACTAACAAACAGAATATTTTTTCTCCTGGTGATGAATCTAACTGAAATAATAAAAACGAAAGAATATTAATATACAAACCACTGTGTCTGAAGATTTTAATTTTTTAATTTTCTAGTAGTTTTTATTTTTCAAAACACACACACACACACACACGCACACGCACACGCACACACACACACACATATATATATATATTTATATATATATTCTCGACTCTCCCGTCGAATTCGACGTATGAGGGTCAAGCAGATAAGTTCCCAGGAAACCGACAGCGCGACAACAGCACATGAGATTTGATTATAGTGGTGAAGGCCTCGTGCAGGACCATCCACACTTTTTGAAGGGCCGAATATAGAGATCTGGTGCACTATGTGCCACAAGGTTCCCAAACGACCTTTCGAAGGTTTTGAATTCAGAGTTGTCCTTCTCCTAGACCAGTTGCCATCCAAGGCTATAGAACCCAGTCTGTCCTGCTATTTACCCATAGATGGAGGGAGAAGAAGAGGATTCACACCTTTCCCAAGGGTATTAGCACGTAAGTGAATGCAATGGATTCGACTAGAATTCGAACTCGGCTCACCGATTCTTCAAACCAAGCCGCTATCCTCCTTTATATATATATTTGTGTATTTAGGCAGCAATCCTTCTTTCATGCAAATTTCATTGAAAACGACAGACAAGGTGCTTTTATTTAGTTTTTTTTAATACAATTTCTCATGCGAGCTAATAATTTTTTTCTTTTCGGATGATAAATTATATAAAAACTGTCCGAATGTTCTTTTTATCCGAGCGATTTCGGCTATACATTTAGCCATTTTCAAGGATTATATTTTAACTGTTAAAATAAGAAATAGTTTGTTGTATGTATGTTTTATGAAATATTTTCATTTTTTCAAAACACGGTCAAGATATTATGTCCATGTTCAAAGTTAATATTATTAAGTGTTGTTTTTTTTTGTTTTTATTAATAAGGCTTCCATTATTTTTAGCCTTTTTTTGCATGTAGATGATGCTATTATATTAGTGTTGTCAACAAGTATGTTCCGAATAGTGTCCGGTAGGTCTCCATGAATATTTAAATGAGATCTAATTGAGCTATTGACAGAAAAGTGTAGAGTGAGTCTGCGTGTCAAACATGTTGTAGTGTGGCCTATATAATTATTTACGAATTTTGATTGATCAGGAATACAATCCCTTAATGGGCATTTAAATTCGTAAATAATATTTGCCTTATTTAATTTTGATTTTAATGTCAACTGATGTTATGCTTTTTTGCATAATGTTCTTAATTCTGCTTTCATCCTGTTTATAATTTTCGTTCATCTGATTTTTATAAAAAATATTAATATTATTGTTAATGTTTCTATTCTCGCCGTTGATATTAGCTACCTTAGACAAGAAACGCCTAATGTGGAAATCCAGCAATTGATTAGGAAATCCGTTATTCATCAGCGTTTGCTTAACATTGTTTAATTCTTTAAAGAAAAGCGTGCGAGGGGATGAATTCTCGTGCGCTCTCGTGAGGAAATTTTTAATAACACTTATTTTATATCTAAGAGGGCATTCACTAGAGAAATTAAGATGGCAAGAGTCTTTACTAGTTGTTTTTTTATAAACAGAAGTTTTAAAAGTATTATTACTAAAATCGACGAGAACATCTAAGAAAGGAAATTTATTCTTTTTCACTAAGTTCATAAATAAAATTTAAGACGGAATTTTGTTGAAATGTAGCTTTCAGATTTTCTATTTCTTTCTTGTTTTCAGCCAAAATAAATAGGAATTTATTTAATTGTTCTTGTGTTCGTACAAGTGGTTTCTCTTCTGGGCACATAGTGAGTACAAACATTCAACATATCCGACCGCTTTCGGCTATTCTTCTACTCATTATCAAAGACGATTTTTATTTTTAACTGAATGTGTGGCTTGTTTTGTGCATGCATTTGAACTAATAAGAATAGCCGAAAGCAGGTCGTTTCTTTCTACCACCTTACCTTTCTCTTTCAATTCCGGTGACCCCTTTCATTTCTTGGGGTGGCGTCTCTTACTTTGCAACCCTCTACATCGAGTGGTTCTTGGACCTTTTACAGGGTGAATATCATTGTGAAAATAAAATTCAATAAATGTTAGGGTTGAATATAAAACCTTCTAAAATTAATTACTTACCTAAGGAGATTGACTGTTAACATGAATAACATTTCAGCAACGTAAGCAATCAAGTCGTCCCCAATTGCAATGCTTTGTATTCCTTTGGATCTTGTCGGTACGGCCGAAGGGAAGGCCATGTTGTCTGGGCAACACAAGGCCTGCATATACCATCACCAGTAAAGCAGAAAGAAAATTCTGAAATTCAAACCCACTTGCTGCCTTTTAGATCTCGCCTCTTTAACCTCTGAGAAGAGAGATGGGATAAAATGAACATCCCCCCAGTGCAAAAAGAACTGGTAAGCTATTGCACTATTCTGCCTTGAATGAGACCATAAACTACAATTATGGGACAGGTTTTGAATTTAAAACCTTCTGATATTAATTACTTACCTAATTCATTTCTTTAGTTGTCAGTAGAATAAGAACATTATGATTTTTATTTATCAAGTGATACATTTCATATGGCCTCGAGAAATAACGATTTCTATTCAGACATTATCTTTCTCTTGTAAGTTAAATTACTTAACCCTAAACGCTTCTTGCTTTCTTACTTTTCTTTTTTATAAAATTTGGCGGGAAGCGTAGATAGCAGATCCGTAATGAATGAATAGTTTTAATTTCAATTAATAACTAGATATCAATTAACGATATTACCATTTATGGAATTAAAACACATTCCATCATAAAATAACTTTAGACAAATTAATTTCTAAACAATTGCTGGATCTTTTATAGTCAGACATTATTTGTTATTATTATTGTAGGAGAGAAGGCACGGTGGAGGAATTGGAGAGCCGAGTTCGAATTCCAGTCAAATCCATTACATTCAACGTACTAATCCCTTGGAAAAGGTATGAATCCTCTTCTTCTCCCTACCAGGCATAGGGAAATAGCAGGAAAACCGGGTTCTATAGCTTTGGACGGCAGCTGGTCTACTAACCTATTGCGGGAAAAAAGGAGTAATGGATAGCGGCGAGGAATCGTAGAGTCCGAATTCCAGTCGAATCTATTATATTCACTTACGTGCTAATACCCTGAAAAAAAGTGGAATCTTTTTTCTATGGGTAAATAGCAGGGCAGAGAGGGTTCTATAGCCTTGGATGGCAACTGGTCTACCGCAAAAAGAAATGGCAACCTACTCCGGGAAAAAAGCTGTTTGGATTGAAGAAACGGAGAACCGAGTTTGAATTCCAATCGAATCCATTTCGTTCATTACGTATCCATTGAAAGGTATGAATCATGTTCTCCTCCAGCTATGGGTAAATCAGGACAGACACATGGCAACACATAATTGACCAATCATGGGGAAAGATAAATGATTGCCTAAATTGTATCAAACCCATAACTGACTAGGGGGAGTAAATAAATTATTAACATCGTAAAATTTATTCATGCAACAATAATTATCTGAGATGAGGTATTATGATTACTTGCATTATTTACATTATTAAGGCGTAGATGATCCCATATAGAGGGAAAAAGGAGACCCCCTTAGGATGAGGTTGAAATAATAGAGAACCTCACTGGAAAATACGAAAACTTAAGGAAACTTATGGAATCAGCTCATATGCTAGGCCACAAAAATCTCCTGAGCCGGCCAAACATAGAAATGAATTCAATATAGGAACCAGTAATAAGGAGTGCTAGAGAAAAGCAATGAATAACAATAGCAACTGCAATATAAGCTCTGGTAAAAAAAAAAATAATAATTTCATAATAACAGAAAAATTGCAATATGAGCACTGGTAAAAACGGTTGCAGAGACATTAGGTTTATAAGTCCCAAAAGTTCATACACAGATGGCCATTCAAGGGCACATGGCCCAGTGACTAGATGCAAAGAGTTGTGAGTTCAATACCAGGCCACAGATTTAAGGGTAAATAACTGAGACATCCAGAAGAGGCATGGCGCGTGGAACTTGAACAATCTACGCTGGTAAACGAAATAAAGGCTTCGGTTTAAAATTCTAAACTCTTGAAGAAGGCCGAAAATATGGCAATGAAGATGAGGATAACAGTCCGAATAATATAAATAATGCAAGCCAAAAATCTTTGTAGAAAGAAACAGCAAGAGTTTTGAAGCCAGAAAACGAGTTTTATTTATTATCTACTTGACGATGGCTGTTATGTGATGTTAGTGACACGAGAGTTGCGATCAAATATGGATTGGAATTTGACAGAATGATAAGATAAAAAATGATTAAATTGTATACAATCTTTCTTGGACATTTTTTATATAATGTTTGTAGCGAATGTCCAGATAATTTTGTTGGAAAAAAGAAGTGACTGTAATTTTCTTAACTTGAATTTTCTTTATGAGTTTTAAGAGACAAAGGTTATCGTTGAGGATTGTAAAGGAAAGGAGCCGAAATTTTTGTCAACTCACGTGTTCACGGCTTGACCTGAGAGAGTCACTTGTTTATGTGTGTAGAGCAGAAGAGTAGTGTTGATTCTCATTGGTTTAAAAATGGGAAATCATATTAATGATAATTATAATTAGTATAATTATTTTATCATAATTATTTGTGATAGCTGTAGAAAGAAATATAAAAGGGAGACAGGCCGCCCCCTTAAGGTAAAGCTTCAAGAATACCAGAGAGCTGTAACACGAGGGGAAGTGGAAAAATCAGGCTTGGCTGACCACATATGGAGAGAAAAGGCAGATCAGCGCCCTCTGTGGGATCAGGTTGTGATCATAGACAAAGAACATTATTGAAAAATTCGTAAGCTTAAGGAATCAGCACATATATTAGGCAACAAAAATTTCCTGAGCCAACCAGCGTATAGAAATGAATACAATATGGGAACCAGTGAAAAGGAGTATCAGAGAAAAGCGATAATAACAACAAAAATTGCCAAAAACAAAAACATAAATGATTACAGCAAAAATTGCCAATATGAGCACTGGTAAAAAAATGGTGGCTGAAGATATTATTATAATACCCAGAGATTCATTTTTTTTTATTTTTGAAATGACATTTTAATTTCTTTTCTGATGTTTATAAAAAAGATATCCAAGACATTCATAACAAGATGCAGATGTCCTCAATGAAATATTTTTTCACTTTTTGCATTAAATGGATAAAAATGGTGTTAGTTAGATCCAGTGACAGGACTCAAAGAATGTGAGTTCAATATCTGGTTAAGTCGGTGGAGAACTTGGAGAGGGGAATTAACAGGAGATAACTGATAACTGACATCCATTAGACATAGCACGTCGAACTAAAACAGTCTACGCCAATGAGCGAAATAAAGCGTTCAGTTCGACATTCCAACCACTAAAAAACGGTGACAAAGATAGGACAATCGTCCGAATAAGAACAGAAATTAATTTTTGTTAAGATAACGATTGATATTATGGATTTAAATTTTTATGCAGACATCTTTTTAAAAGAATTTTCTATTACCCAGAGTTTACAGAGTGGGATAGAGAATATTAAAAAAAGAAAACATTATTAAGGAGAAAAATCAATAAAAGAACAGAAATTAAGAAGATAGAAGATAACGTTTGCTTTTTGCATTTCTACTTGTTTTCTCATAAAGAGGATTTGTATTTAGACATTAAATTTCCAATAATTTCAAGTTACTTTGCTTAACCCTCAACGTCAATCGCCATCTTGTTTTTTTAATATTTGTCCGGAAGCGTCGACGCCATGATAATTTAACACCACTAATTTCAATTAACAGATAGTTATCAATTAATGATGTTAACACTGATTAAATTAAAACATACACCTTCGTGAAATACCTTTAGACAAATGAATTTCTAAGCAATTTCAAATCAGACATTATTTCTTATAAACGTTTTATTTTCTTGATATACGTATTTGAGCAGACGTCTTTTTAAAAGAAGAGTTTCGATTAACCAGGCCAGTAGACATCTTTATACAAATTTAGCGACTATTGTGGAAATTAAATTTTATATTACAAGGCTCCCAACTCATACAGATCTCTAAACTTTCAACCGATAAAGACATATATCTATCAAACTGATCGTCCTCAAATGAACACTACAGTTCACGACTTTCAAATCATTTCTTTTATTCGTAGTTCTGCGCAGTTTAGCCTTTTTGATCCCAGTGTCATTTCTGAGTTGTTCAATGAAAGTTTCCGGTTCATCCACCACTTGACCTTTTCCATAACTTCGATATTATTCTTCCAATAATCTAAAGTTACCTTATTCCATCTTCATCGCCTTCAGCCATGTTTGTTTTATAACATTGCGCGGGAAACATCGACGCCATATTCGCTGGAATTAATATTACAAATTTCAAGAGATTCATCAACAATGATGTCGCCTTTAAATTTTAAATTTAAACGGATCCCTTTTTAAAATATTTTCACACTAATTTCCAAGCAATTAATGGGCCTTTTAAAATCAGGCATCATTACCATAAAAGTTTTATTTAGTGGGTAAGCGTTTTTGAGTAGACAACACCGATTTTTATTTTATTAAGACTACCGACTGCCCAGGCCGGCAGTCCTTCACACATTATTACTTATTACTATAAATGTTATATTGAGTGGATACGCGTTTTCGAGTAGACAACACCGATTTTTATTTTATTAAGACTTTCGATTGCCCAGGCCGGTAGACGTCCTTTATAGATTATTACTTATTACTAAAAATGTTACATTTAATACGTACAGGGCACTTTGATTTAAATCGATCTGGAATTGAACTCGGCACCTTTCGTGTCGAGAATCGTTACACCATCCATGTCTCCTCTTGTATATTTTGCTAAAAACACAGCTTGGTTATAAATGTTACTTTTAATAAATGTAATTGTAGAATTAAAAATCTTTTCATGTTGTCTCCATAAATATTTTATTTCTTTAGTTGGAATTCGAACGATGTGATTTTTATTTTTCAATTGTGTGTGTGTTTCATGACCATCCCTGACTGGGTTCTCCTGCTTGTGTGACATGGTTCAGAGTCCGGTTGCCAAATATAGGATCTTCTAGAAGCCACCCTTTTGATCCAGAGCATCACTTCCTCCTCAAGACATTTGATATAAGCATCTGTGTTGAGTTTGAGACCCTCACCAACAAATTCGGGAGTTCTTTTCTTATCAGAATTCAGTTTTCTGAGCTGCAGTATCTTCGTAAACAGCACTAGATTCATCCAGATCTTTCCAGATCTTTCCAGATCTTTCCGAATCCTTTGCCCTGTCTTGATTTATTTAATTTTCCCCATTGTTCTGTAGTAAGAAAGATTTGCCTTTCAGACATCTTCCCCGTAATTTTACCTTACCTTACCTGTCAGTTCCCTTTTTTTAAATTTTAGCGGGAAACGTCGTCACTATAGCCGTCGTAATTTAATATCTCTACTGTTAGAAGGCAACGTGGAAATAATAAAGAAAGAAGGTTTGGAGATTGAAACACCCACAGGACATATTGAAGGAAATACAAGCAATGGCTGAATAGCGAGAGAACTACTTAGAAAGGTTATATATATATATATATATATATATATATATATATATATATATATATATATACAAGAAGGATGCCCGTGCTTGTTCAAAAATCGTAAACAAAGCAATCGCTATCACTTGACTTAAAATATTTTTGAACTTCATTGCCTTTAAAGGGGTTCCCTTTGGTCTGATGTTGCTACATGCCTTCTTTTTGCCTATCTCACACTGCGAATTTTTCTAACGGTACATTAAATCTGTTACGAAAAAAGAACTAAACAAAATGAACACAAAACGATCAACTTTAAAAAGGACTCGTAACTGGAAAAACCGAATGAAAAAGAATGGAACAACAAATACTTTTTTCACAAAAAGTTCTGCGGAATCAGAATCAACATTGTGTTTAAGCAGGACGAGTCAATTGGAATAAAGTGCCCATTTAAATTTTTCCACTTGTTACGAATGCAGCTATCGATTTTTTTTTTGCATGCTAGCATTCATTCGTGTCAGTCAGCTGTTGGCTCTCACGCTGGCCAATAGAATCTTCCTGCCTATTCGTGGCAGCCAGCTATAGGCTTAAGGCCAGTAAAAATTAAACTACATAAAACTGCCGTCGAAGCATGAAAAATCGATTATTTTCACTATCGATGGGGAGTTGGGAAATGTTTGGTTTTTCATGTGCATGTAAATTTTGGTGAAATCCGTCGAAAATTGCGACCGTGCATTCGTTACACACACACACACAATTCATCACACACACACACACACACACACACACACACACACACATATGCATTTTTTCTTTTATAATAGAGATATACATGGCGGAATATGGACAAAGAAGAATGGTAAACAATTACAAAGACAGGAAGCCACATGCCGATCATTCTTCTGTAGGCTAACGGTACAAAAAAAAAAGGTTGTAAAACTGATGAGATGACGGAATATAGAAGTTCAAAAGTAAAAATTTTGGACGTTGTGGAGAAACCATGTTTGTCCAAACTTCATTCGATATTTTGGTTCTTGTTCAGTTATTAATGATTTTCAAATCTTAAGTAACATTACAAACCGACAACGTTTCTCGCATTTAAAATTTTTTCTCAAAATTTGGCGGGAAATCATTCAACAAATTAAGTTTTATTTTTTCTAAAAAAATTGGACAAATTTAGGGATGCGTATTATGCAGTAAAAAACTTTTAAAAATTGCCGTTTCATTTGTCGATCTCAAAAAAATAAAATTTGACACTTATTTTCGGCGCTAGCAACTTTTTAATGATGTTAAATATTATTTTTCCTAACAATACTTTCAAATGTAAGATAAAATAATAATTATTTGAATTAGAATAATATTATTTTTTTTAAAACCATTTTTATATTGTATAAACTTTAATAAATTGGAAATTTAAAAAAGAAAGGCTTTGATTACCAAACAAAAGGTGCGTATTATGGATTCGAACCCGCATTTTCAGCCAATTATTATACGTATTAGGATGAAGGCGTATTATTGGGGAATTACGAATTCATCAGTTTCTGTTCTTTAACAAAAGTGATTCGTTGGCTGGTAAACAATTACTGAAGCCACATGCCGACCCTAACTGCAAATAAAACATTTTGACGTTCACTTCGATTTTGCTTGCAAAGAAATGGCGCCAAACTTCATTAGATATTTTGGATCAATTATGCTTGGAATGATTTTCAAACGAAAGACAAATTGGCATTTAAAATTCTCATTTAAAAATCATTCAACGAATTAACTTTTATTTGGGGTCTGTAGAATCCGGCAGTAAATTTAAATTTCTACATTCGTTTGTTCTAAAAAAAATAAATGGAGATTTATTTTTAAACGCTCATATTTTTATTATTTCAAATATTATTTTTTAGTGGATACCCGTATTTGAGTAGACGCCCTGTAAACAGCATTTATATTGTATACCGGTTTGCGCATTCAAGTAAATTTAAGAAAGAAAATGTGCCCGGTGCCAGGATTCGAACCCGCGTCCTCCTTCGAAGGGAAGGACCACTGTCTGAACCGAGATACTTAGATAGATAATCCTGAACGTGGGGCGCATTTGTGGGGACGTCTATTTTGGTGGGACATTTGTAGGACGTCCATCCTTCGGCTTACTATAGCAACAGCATAAGAGGGTAATTCGAGAATTAGCTATTAACACTGAATTGTTTTCTAGTGAGTCTCAGGAAAAGTGTTAATGTTAATGCGTGGTAATACATACGATGTATATACAGTATGCATACATACAAATATTTGGTGTGTATTTACGTACATGTGATTGGCATACAGGGTATTTTCCCGTCTCCCCCACTCGCATGTCTCAGTCAATAAAGAAGAGGGCGTAATGCATCTCGCTGGAAGAGCCCAATGTTTTGTCAGCCAATCAGGGCGTGTGAGCATTCAGTTTGCTTCTCAATTAAAATATTAAAGGGGACACCAGAATTTTAGAAATACCTAAGTGGGGCATGGCCCAAATTCGGTTGTCAACCCCTGCTTTAGATCAAAAGCCAAGCAAAGTTTTTCTTTTAAAAGGTGATTCATACTACAAAGACGATCGCCTAATAAAAAAATTAAAATAAAATATTCGTATGTCAAAAGGGTGCATATATATATATATATATATATATGAAGAAAAATATACGGAAAACAAACAAAAATCCTAATATGCAATTATGCTGTTTTAATGTTAATATAATGTCAACGTCGGACGTTTCGGTCTAATAGACCATCTTCAGGACATATTCATAAAACATAATTAACATTAGACTATATTCTTGCTCTTGTGTCCATCGTCTTTTTCATGTTGAATTGAATATAGTCTAATGTTAATTACGTTTTATGTATATGTCCTGAAGATGGTCTACTAGACCGAAACGTCCGACGTTGACATTATATTAACATTAAAACAGCATAATTGCATATTAAGATATATATATATATATATATATATATATATAGGTAGTAATCCGTTGGTATAATCCAGAGGAGTCTTATTAACACAACATAGAATTTGAAATCTGTTAAAACTGACTCACAAAAGAGCACTCCATGTTTATTTTCATTAAACAGAACAAATTTTCTTTACAATTGGAATTAAGATACCTTTAGTAAAAGACTATTTTCACCTACAAATTTTAATTTTAAAATTCACAGGATTTTTCAAACTATTTCTGGTATCAGTTTGTAGTGTACTGTTTATTTGGAGAAAGAGAGAGAGAGAGTGTGTGTTATTGGAAACCTATTGGGAGGTAAGCGGGAAAGAAAAAGGCATCATATTATGGAGATAGGAGAGCCTGGTTACGGGAAAGGAGGGGGAGACCGATGAGCTGACCTATATCCTAATGGTCACACGGTCAAAATTTAATTTGACGGAAAATCACGGAAATTAACGAAAACGAGAAAGAAAAATCAAGAGTTAAATTTGGTAAAATGAAAGAGAGTTAATTTGGAATTACTGGTATTAAACTCGTATATATATATATATATATATATATATATATATATATATATATATGTATACACAGATTGAGTCAACCATTTGTACTTGCTTTGGGTATTCTTGTTCTTTTAATGTCTTCTCTCCTTAATAGTAGTTTTTCTCATATTCTCTAACACTCAGTAACCCCTTACATCCTAGTGGCTTTATTGCCTTTGATCTTCAGAAATTGAAATGCAATGTCAATCATTATCTTCTGTCTTCTTAATTCTTGTTCTTTTATTGTCTTCTCTCCTTAATAGTAGTTTTTCTCATATTCTCTAACACTCAGTAACCCCTTGCGTCCTAGTGGCTTTATTGCCTTCGATCTTCAAAAATTGAAATGTAATGTCAATCGTTATCTTCTGTCTTCTTAATTCTTGTTCTTTTATAGTCTTCTCTCCTTAATAGTAGCTTTTCTCATATTCTCTAACACTCAGTCATCCCTTGCGTCCTAGTGGCTTTATTGCCTTTGGTCTTCAAAAATTGAAATGCAATGTCAATCGTTATCTTCTGTCTTCTTAATTCTTGTTCTTTTATTGTCGTCTCTCCTTAATTGTAGTTTTTCTCATATTCTCTAACACTCAGTAACCCCTTGCGTCCTAGTGGCTTTATTGCCTTTGATCTTCAAAAATTGAAATGTAATGTCAATCGTTATCTTCTGTCTTCTTAATTCTTGTTCTTTTATTGTCGTCTCTCCTTAATAGTAGTTTTTCTCATATTCTCTAACACTCAGTAACCTCGTGCGTCTTAGCGGCTTCATTACCTTGGTTGGAGTGAAAAAATCTTATTACATGTATAAGTTACTGGATACTATGTGTATAATTCTATAATTATTACGCAACTTCTGTTGGTCCAGCACAATTCTGGGTCCAAAATAGCCTGAAAATTGGTATTGGATGCGTTTAAATCATAGTTTAAAAAAGCGGTCAAGTCTAAACGGACTGACCAGTACAAAATCTTTGAGGTTTATTTTGGACTTTACGTTGTTTTTGAGGGCCAATTCAGCATGCAGCCCGGGTAGCTAGCCAAATTTGAAGCGTTCGTCCTGATCTGAGAAGGGTATTATCAAGCATTGAATTGATCTTTGAAGACGAAACAACGCCCAAAATGGCAGAATTAATGCTTATACTTTATCAATCAAGAAACATAACAAACGATGTCTGGGATAATGAACTACCAGTCGATTGGTGAATCTTTTGCTGACTTTAAAATTCGTAGAATTTGTACTTCCACTAGCAGCATGGCCCGGCGTTGCCCGTGCTTGATTAAAAAATCGTACGACTCATACAGCAATCGCTATCACTTGACTCAAAATATTTTTGCCTTCCTTGCCTTTAAAGGAGTGCCCTTTGCCGTGCTGATGTTGCTACATGCCTTACTTCTTGCCTATTTCACACTGCGAATTTTTTCTAAGCTCTATACTAAACATTAAATCTGTTACAAAAAAAGAACTAAACTAAATGAACACAAAACGATCAGCTTTAAAAAAGGACTCGTAACTGGAAAAACCGAATGAAAAAACAAATAATTTTTCACACCCAACCCGGTTCTGCGGAATCAGAATCAACGTTGAGTTTAAGCAAGCGAATGAGCCAATTGGAGTAAAGTGCCATGCAGAATTAAATTTTTCCCACTTGTGACGAATGCAGCTATCCTATTTTAATTAAACTATATATTCATTAATAAATGACCTTTATTAAATGAATTAAAACCATTCCCCAAAATGTTATTCAACTGGAATAAAAATATGAAATATTCGTTTTAATAAATGTTTTCTTTTTTATGAATATATAGTTTAATTGTTGATTGTCTGGAATAAATATTATCTTAGAGGTTCACTTTTGTACAGCACTGTACCGGGTGCAACAGCAAAATTGTCCAATTCTTAGATTAAGCTCCGAATCATTGTATCTTAGAAATGATTAAAGATATCACACTGGAATTCTTCGAGGTTTTGATAACACTACTGGAAATAAGAATGCATATATATATATATATATATATATATATATATATATATATATATATATATATATATCTGAAGATTTTGTGCAAGCACATGAAACTTAAAGTAGACACCAGTCATTGCGTACCTGGTTATTAAAATAATATTCAAATGCTCTGTCATTTTTTATGGCATAGAGCACTTTTATGCTAGAAAGCTAATTTTGGACAGACTATTTAGAGCTGCTTATTCAAAGTTTGGAATTATATATATATATATATATATATATATATATATATAAAAGTGAACATAAAGTCAACAGGGATGCAATCGTCAGACCACGAGCACTCGTGGCCTGAAGATTGCATCTAGCATGAAACAGACTGTTGCCTCTAAGTGTTGACTTCTATGTTCACACGCTCTATCTCTGATATTGAGCACTTTATCTCATAAATATAGCACATCTTAATACTATATTTCTTCATATATATATATATTATTCCAAGTTCATTTCCGAACGTATTCAAGATGGTTTTCGCCCTTGATACCTTCTAATGTTCTTTCCTAGAGTAACAAGGTGTCTCAGACGCTTCACGTACGATTTCATTTTCAAGTCTTTTTTCACTGCTCTTTGGGCTGTCATAGCTAAAACTCTTCTCTCACGTGTCAAACGTCTTATTGATTGAGTTGGATCTTTTCTCATTGATCTCTCTAGCTGAAATGATAATCCTTCTTCCTGTTGTGACATCCTGATTCAGTTTTCCTCTCTATTGTTCCCCCTTTTTAAACTTATTGACCGTTCTCTTGATGGCATGACACCGTTTCTCCCTTATTCAGTGGAAATAGAATCAATTCATACTTTGGTTTTATCCATATATCACTACATAAATGCCCTTGGAGAAGGCATGAATCAATTTCTCCCTGCATTCATGGAAAATAGAATCGATTCATGTTCTGGCTAGCACTGTTTATATTCACTTTACATTAATGGCTTTGAGAAAGGCGTGAAATCATTTCTCCCTGAACTAATGGTTATATTATGATATCTAGTTTATTTTCAAGGCTATTTTTGATAAAAATTAGTTTATAAACAGAATTTCATCTTTTCTCTTTCTAAACATAACTTTATTTTCTATGTGTGAAGATTCGTTTTTATTCCACATCTCTTTTCAATTTTTATCACTATTTCAATGGCTGTAAGCACTTTTTCACATTTTCAAAGTCGACACTTTCATAGTTGCCTTTTAAAACTTGTTGCATTTTGAGTCGTGTCTCCCTACACGCATCTAAATTCTTTGAATCTTAAATCTTTACCTCATCCTTCACCCCCGACAATTGATTCCCCTGCCTTTGTATTTCTTGAGGAAGCAAAAACATGGGAGACTTATGTTTTAAAACATAACTTCTCTTTACGGTGTGTGTACAGAATGGATTTTTTCTAGACTAATAAAAGAATGGATGAGTAATTTTTTGACTAATAAGCAAATTAAATACCGTAATTTCTCAAAAATAATGCGCATTTTCTTGACTGTAAATAGTAGGGGTGCGTATTATAAATAGGTTTAAACAAAAACATTTTTTCGTTATTAATTTATAATAATAAATACGTACTTGTTGTTCTAAAATAAGAAAGATACTATCCCAATTTTCATTTTAAATCCAACAATAATAATTTTAACATTTTTTTGTCAATAAATTTATGTTTATCAGTAACCGCATTTTTATTTGGCGAAAAGATTGAAAAAATCTATAAAAAAGGCCAACTTCGAAGAAAAGATATCAAGTTAACAATTTATTGAAATTTTAATCATCATCATCATCATCATCATCATCATCATCATCATCATCATCATCACTTTCTATTACAGAATCAATATCTAAATTGTCATTAAACAAATTATCATTCACAATATTATTTTCGTCCTGTTCAAAATTATCTTCGGCCTCTTCATTCTCTTGCCAAAGGATGTCATCTTCAGAGCCATCCATGGCTGTCGTGAGACAACACTTCCTGAAACCTCTCTTTGTAATATCCTAACTGATGGAATTTCAAGATTCCTGAAGCCATTTTACGATAAGTTCCAACTCTATTTTTTTTTTCCTGTTGCCACCAGCAGTGAAACTTAGAACATCAGAAAACATCCAGTCATTCCATTTTTTACGCATCTCTTGTTTAAATGGACGGTTGCAGACAACATCCATCACTTGAAGTTGGTTAGTCATTCCTTCTGGTATAATAAAAAGTTTGGGCCTCTTCTCCTGAAGTATATTCTTCATGCAAGGCATCCCTATGGCAACGAAAGGCAGCAAGAACCAACATTCATCTACTTCTTTGAAATTCTGTTCTGTGTTTACACCAAACATTCAGCAGAGAGTCCTTTTGTGAGATTCTCATCTATCCACACTTTTTCATGGCATTTTAATATCATACTGGTTGGGCACTGAACGTTTCTTGGAAGAGTTTTCGTTTAAAAATTACGTAAGGGGGCATCTTCTTACCATCACCATATGCACCAAGAACCAAGCATGACTCTGAACTTATTCTTCTCATTTCCAGTTGTTTTTATTGGAACCAATTCCAGAGCTTGAAAATCAAAAGTCAAGGATGTTTGATCAGCATTTCCAATACAGCCTAAAGGATAATCGTGCTTTTTTTCTGAGCTGAATAACAAAACGCTGAAAAATCAAAAGCTTATCTTCGTAGTCATCAGACAAACACTGAGCTATGGATGTTCTTTTCCTAATCGATATATCAAACCTTTTCATAAAAATAAAGCATAATTATTCGGACTATTGTCCGCATCTTTGTCGCCATATTTATCACAACGTTTCGGCCGTTGTACGCTCCGGCTTTCTTCAGGTGGTTGGAATGTCGAACTGAACCCATTATTTTGCTCACCGGGGTAGACTATTCTAGTTCCATGTGCTGTGTCTAATGAATGTCAGTTATCTCCTGTTAATTCCACTCTGAAAATTCTCCACTGCCTTAACCAGGTATTGAACTCACACTCTTTGGGTCCTGTCACTGGACCTAACCAATGCCTTTATCCACTGTGCCATGTGTCTTTGAGGAAATATAGACAGACAATAAAGCATATGTTTGCTGAAAATTTAAATGTTTCCAGAATACATGATTTTCTTTTGTCGTTATCCTTATTTCCACAGAACTTATAGAACATCCATTTGATCATTTTTCTTTCACAAATTTAACTCAACTTTTTTTCATATCTGGATATTGATGTTTTCTTCCTCTACCTACAGCTTTGGCACTTGATTTACACTTTTTTTCGTTCATTTTTATTATTTCTCCATAAACATATGTTAGCCTCATTCAACTCATATTCTCTAGTTGCAGCTCTGTTTCCTATTCTTTCTGCTAATTCTGTTACTTTTTGTTTAAAATTTGCACTATAACTCGCACATTTTGACTACATTTCGGCCTTATAATAAAATGTTATATTTATCTGGAAAACCGCATCTTAATTTTTCAACATTATTTTAGCAGCTTAGTTTCGATTTTATTCTTAATGTCAACGTCGACAAAATGTCTTCGTAATTCCTCTTTTCTTTTGACAAAATTTATAGATGCGTATAATACATAGGGATAGATATATTTCTTAATTTTTGGATCATTTTTTGGGTGCGTATTATTTATCGGTGCGTAGTATTATTTTCGAGAAATTACGGTAATATTTTTTAGTGATAATCTGTAATATTTTGTTTCGCATGAATGTTTTTTTGACATTGAAAACAAAATAAAATTGAAACATAAAATAAAAAATATAGTTTTATTACACCTTGTGGAGTTCTGAGCTGCAGTCCAGGCCCCCGTGGAAGCAGAGGTATTTGCAGAGTTACATATTGAACTGTCGACATACGACCGGCTCTTGTGTTTTTTCCTGTTCCGGTTTGAGTAAACAGCGCAATCTGGGCGAGGATTCCTGCTACATTTCAGAGACTTGGGGTTGATAACAACGTAGTATTTTGCTGACACCAGCCTTTCTGGTATCTTCCATCCTCCTGTGGGATACAGCTGATTCATAGCCTTTCCAGTAGAGTATGCATTATATTTTGACGTAATGTTTTATGTTCTGCATGCAAGAAAATGTGTTGGCATATTTTTATCACTGTCTATGGTGTTTTGGGATGCAGTCTACCTTTTAATCCGTCGAACTGTGTGTTTGAAGGCTGATATCTCAATAAAATCACCAGTGGGCCATTACAAATCAGATGATTTATATATGTACCACTGACCCGTATATATATAAATAGCCGAGAATAATAACAGAACTCGTGGCCTGAAGATTGCGTCTAGCATGAAACAGACTGTCGCCTCTAAGTGTTGGCTTCTATATTCACTTTTATATTTACACACGCTTTATCTCTGATATTGAGCACTTTATCCCATAAAATATAGACTTAAGACTATATTTCTTTATATATATATATATATATATATATATATATATATATATATATATATATATATATAAAGTGAACATAGAAGTCAACATTAGAGGGCGACAGTCTGTTTCATGCTATATGCAATCGTCAGGCCACGTGTGCTGCTATTTTTCTCAACTATTCTACATATACGGGTCAGTGGTATTGGGGGTAATCTATTATGGCGGTTATTTTACCGGAAGTCGTTTAGTTATTTATTTGGGTTAAATTATTTTTGCTTGTTTTTATTTAATTTTTTTTTCTTATTTTATTTATTTACTTATTTTTTAATCGGTGTTTTTTATTAACGTAGTAAAAATTTGTTTATATCACTTATTTAATAATTTTGTTTGGGTTTGAGAATTTAATTAAAGCTATTTGTTCCGTTTGGGAATTGGTTGTTGTAGTTTTATTCGCAGAAACAGTTTTTAATTTGTGTTTATTTGGGTTGATTATCTTTATTTGTTTTTTCTAACGGTAACTTTATCGGGATTGGTTAGTTTATTTATTTACTTGGATGAATTTAGGTCAATTTATTTTACTTCTATATTTTCTCTTTTCTGTTTTCGATTTTTAAGTAACGTAGTATTTATATATTTATATTTATTTATTTATTTATTTTTTCTCGTTATATAACAGTTATAGCTATGCTTTTCGTCCGATTTTTTGGTTTGATTATTTAGTCTAACTAATATTTTGGTCATAATGGTTTGCTACTTTGTTTATTATTTACATTATTTATTTGGGTTCGTTGTTTTTTTTTGTTATTATTATTATTATTATTCTATTTCGTCTATTCTAACAGGTATGATTTGGTAATTTGTTTGGATTAATTAATTTTGCTTATTTTATTGTTATTTTGTTTACTTGTTTATTTATTTGTTTTTATTTTATTTTTTCCCGTTTTCAATTTTTAAGTAACGTAGTAAAAATTTGTTTTCACGTCTGCATTTTGAGATGAGCTCGGATCGTTTATTTAATAATTTATTTTGGTCTGGGAAAGTAATGATAGCTATTTTTTCCTTCAAGCAAAGTTTGCAAGTTTTTGATTGGTTGTTGTAGGCTGGTGATCTTTTCCTTATTTTCCAAGATATTTTTGGTGTGATGTGGGTTTTGCTTTTAATTTCCCAGATATACTTAGAAAGCATTGTACTGTTCGCATATTTACTATTTGTGAAAGATGTTTTGTGTGTATAATTTCTTTGTTTCCAGATATTCCAGATAAATAGCCGAGAAAAATAACAGCACACGTGGCCTGACGATTGCATATAGCATGAAACAGACTGTCGCCTCTAAGTGTTGACTTCTATGTTTCACTTTTATATTTACACACGCTCTATCTCTGATATCGAGCGCCTTATCCTATAAATATAGCACACCTTAAGACTATATTTCTTCATATATATATATATATATATATATATATATATATATATATATATATATATATATATATATATATATATATATATGTCCCATTAACAAATAAATTTATTATATAATCATTCATGAAGAAACAAAGAGTTGACCCTCAAAAATGTCATGAGGTTCATACTTAGCGCCAGCTTTTTTCATAAAATCAATGGATGATAGTATCCACTCTGTACATCGTCCTGACTATCACAATCATCGTCCTCACTACCACCTCCTTACATTATTTACATTATTCGGACTGTTATCCTCATCTTCATTGACATCTTCACAACGTTTCGGCCGTTGTACACTCCGGCCTTTATGTCTATGTCTCTCTATATATCTGTCTATATCTCTGAGATGAGGTATTATGATTACTTACTTTATTTACATTATTCGGGCTTTTATCCACATCTTCATTGCCATATTCACAACATTTTGGCCTCTATATCTCTGAGATGAGGTATTATGATTACTTGCATTATTTACATTATTCGGACTGTTATCCTTATCTTCATTGCCATATTCACAACGTTTCAGCCTCTATATCTCTGAGATGAGGTATTATGATTACTTGCATTATTTACATTATTCCGACTGTTATCCTCATCTTCATTGCCATATTCACAACGTTTCGGCCTCTATATCTCTGAGATGAGGTATTATGATTACTTGCATTATTTACATTATTCGGACTGTTATCCTTATCTTCATTGCCATATTCACAACGTTTCAGCCTCTATATCTCTGAGATGAGGTATTATGATTACTTGCATTATTTACATTATTCCGACTGTTATCCTCATCTTCATTGCCATATTTACAACGTTTCGGCCTCTATATCTCTGAGATGAGGTATTATGATTACTTGCATTATTTACATTATTCGGACTGTTATCCTTATCTTCATTGCCATATTCACAACGTTTTCGCCGTTGTACGCTCCGGCCTTTATGTCTATATCTTTCTAAATATCTGTCTATATCTCTGAGATGAGGTATTTTGATTACTTACATTATTTACATTATTCGGACTGTTATCCCCATCTTCATTGCCATATTCACAACGTTTCGGCCTCTATATCTCTGAGATGAGGTATTATGATTACTTACATTATTTACATTATTCGGACTGTTATCCTCATCTTCATTGCTAAATGTTAATGAAGATGAGGCTAACAGTCCGAATAATGTAAATAATGTAAGTAGTCATAATACCTCATCTCAGAGATATAGACAGATATTGAAGTTTTGAAGTACCCATTACCTAACATACATTGTTTATTAATATACTAAATTCCCCGCTGTTATTAACCGTATTTGCAGTTTCGTTTTGTTATTCCAAATTAGTATTGGTGGAAACTAAATATCTTGGTATAACTGTTGTTAATGAACTGAAGTTTAAAAGAATATTTGTCATTTCCCTTAATATTAATCATGGCTACCCTATAAACTTATCCATATAAAAGTACAGAATATGTAACTTGGTTCAACATGGCCGCTTACTGAACAGAACACTTATGACCTCAACTGAGTCGGGGAGGTTTAAAACCCGTGGGAGTGAAATGCTGACAGCGAGGAATTATCGAGGTTTTGATATAAGAACCAAAAGGTGAGAAGACGTGAAGACGGCTGTAATAATTTGAAGGATCAATTCTTTACTGAAGCAAGCCACACGTATTGATGTGGTTTTGGCTAATCGGATGACATGCGTCGTGTATATATCTCACTCTTTTTTACTTCTTAAAAACAAAGCTACAACTACTGGCCATCGTAAAATAACGTGACATAAAGAGAAAGTTTTCCGTTGTTTCTGTCGTCTGTGGCGTCGAGTTGATATTTGGAGAATTGAAATCAAGGACGGCATCATCATTATTTAGACTTTTATAACCAAAGGGGTAGGATTCGAATGCAGAAGCCATATTGAATCTCCTCCACAACGGTTTATCAATGAGAAACAATCAGCAATTCTAGTACAGTCATATTTGTCCATTGTTTTAAATTGTCCAACTAGTTTTTTTTTTTTTGCGTTGGCGTCCTCTTTTACGCCCCTCCGTCACCGGTACCTTGCATGATGTTCTTGCACAGGCTTTGTAATATGTCCAAACCACGCCATTATTCTCCGTTTGACACTGGCGAGAAGAGGTTCCTGATGGCCCACAAAACTTTAAATCATTTTCCGCACAAAATCATTAATTTTAAATTCCCAATAGAAAATACCAAGGAGTTTTCTCATGCATTTGTCCTCAAACGCTTGGATCCTTCTCTCTGGATCTGCCAACAGTGTCCATGTTTCACATTCATATAATTAGAATCTAATATAATAATACTTCAACGGTACCTTGCATGATGGCATTGCATAGGCTGTCGTGCTTTGTAATTTGTCCAGACCACATCATTGACAGTGGCGGGAAGAGTTTCCGGGTGTCCCACAAAACTTTCAACCCTTTTCCGCACAAACTTATTGATTTTGAATTCCCAATAGAATATGTCAAAGAGTTTTCTCATGTCCTCAAACATTTGGGCCCTTCTGTCTGTTTCTGTCAACAGTGCCTACGTTTCACATCCATATAGGAGAATGGAGACTGCCAGAGATTTGTACAGTCTGTACTTCGTTTGAAAGCCGATTTGGCTCCTCCATATTCTTGCTAATTTGGCCATCGCTTCCATAGCTGAGGTATCCTCTGGGTGACACGTGACGCAAAAATGTGAGGAGGAAATATATTTGCGCAATATTTTACGTGTGAGACGATGTCGTGTTTCGGAGTCAGGTTGTCCTTGGTTGACCATAATGATCTGAAGGCAATCGTCCAGAAACAATCAAATTGGCCGCGCCATATGAAGAACTATCCACAGTAGTTCGCTGCACACGCTGCTGCAATTAACGAGGACAATTCGCCTTCATTGACCACTTAATTGACTTTTTGTAACCTTTGTTCCTTCATTCGGATTGCGTTTCATGTTTCCAGCAAGTGGACATATTTGCGGATCTCAAATTTACCATAAATGCATATGTATAAGTCAACCCCTCACTTCGGGTCAATAAATTGTTAAATCGTTATAGGCTTCGTGTTAGGCCAAAAGTTATTTTCTACCAAAATAACATTAATTTATCTTATGTTTCGTGTATAAGTCGAGTATGCATTTTTCACAAGAGTTCATACGCGTTGTGTAGAGCACATCTTGATTATTGGTAAAACCTTATTCATAATATGACTTGTATTTAATTTGAAAATTAGGTCTTGCGTATAAGTCGAATTTTCATTTCTAGAAACTGTTTATTATAGGCCTCGTGTTTATGTTAAAAGCTATTCATCATCCATTTATATTAAACTTCGTGTATAAGTCGAACGTGGATTTTTCACAAGTCAGTTACTTAATATGCTTTTTGTGTTGGTTATATCTTGGCCGTTTGGCAAACATTTATTCGTTTAGGATATGCATCGTGTATAAGTCGAATGCTGGCTTTTGCCAAGGCACCATTCATTTAACATGTGTTTCGTGGGAAAAGTTTATGAAAAGCGAAGAATGTACAAATACAGGTGAACCAATTTCAAGTGCGAGATCAACAATGTTCTCTTTTCCAGAAAAATGAGGGATGATCGTGGAAAAATTGTGAAATTTGTGAGTCAAAACTAGCTTAAAAGCCTCCCTCTTGAATGGTATTTAAGCCAGCTCCCGCGGAGAGCTCTTAATTGGGTCTTCATCACAGTTGGTAAGAAGGACGTTTCTAGGAACATTCGCCTTAAACATTTCTGCCGAAGGAAACTCGCCTCAGGAATTTTCGCCGTAGAAAACTTTACCGAATAGGATTTTTGCCGTAAGACAATTTCACCGCATTCTTTTTTAATATGCGAAGTACCTTGTTATCAAATATATCTGGCTCACACTATTGTTACTTAATTTTAATTAGCAAAGTTATAGGATCAAAATCCCACATCATTCATCCTCATCAGTGAGGAGCGCAAGAATTTCAACTTGACACCAGAATCTATCACACAATTTCATATTTCAGAATTAACATTAAACTTTCTGTTAACATAATATCAGGCTGCTAATTATTCTCACTCAAGCGATATATATTATTTCAAACAAACGATTACAAATTGATTACGCAACCAACTTCAATATAAAATATCTGATCAAAGATAGATAACCTTTTCAAACTCTCAGTAAGTCTTTTCGAAATTTACACAAATTATTTGCAAACATAAACTCTTTTAAATTCACTATAAATATCTAAATACTGAAATATATTTTCTTATATTTGAACAGACAAATATATATTGATATCAATGCAAGACTTCAACGGAAAAAGCTTCATTACAGTCCAACGCAATATATATATATATATATATATATATATATATATATATATATATATATATATATATATATATATTGATATCAATGCAAGACTTCAGAGGAAAAAGCTTCATTACAATCCAACGCATAATATATAGATATATTTTTATATATTGATATTAATGCAAGACTTCAACGGAAAATGCTTCATTACAGCCCAACGCAAGAAAAACATTATTTATGAAGCATTGCTTGGAATTTGCACACATTTTAAATTATTTGTTTGTTAATTTGATATATTTTTAGTCTTTTATTTTTTAAATAAATGTTTATTTTTTAATTTCTTTTCTGATGTTTGGTCCTGTAAAAAAGATATCCATATATACTTGATAACAAGATGACGTATTTCGTAATGAGAATATTTTTTCACTTTTTGCATTAAATGGCACAATGGAAAATGGTGTTGGTTAGATCCAGTGACAGGACCCAAAGAGTGTGAGTTCAATATCCAGTTAAAATAGTGAAGAACTTGGAGAGGGGAATTAACGGGAGATAATTGATAACTGACATCCATTAAAACATGGCTCGTGGAACTAGAACAGTCTACTCCAGTGAGTGAAATAAAGGGTTCAGTTCGACATTCCAACCACCTGAAGAAGGTTGGAGCGTATAATGGCCGAAACGTTGTAATAAATATGGCGACAAAGATGAGGACAATAGTTTGAATAATGTAAATAGTGTATTTAAACTATGCAAACTGACTTATAAAAATACTTTAAAAGCGAGAATTAATTAAAAAGAAACCTAGTTATCAATAACTTAATTTGGAATTTAGTATTCTTTATAAATTTAATTATACTGACGGCTACATTTACATTACGCTATTTATAAGAAAAAATCGGATTACAGGAAGTCAAAAGTTAGAGTTACTAAACTCAAAAGTTTTACTTTTTATCCCTTTATATGATGCAGGACATGTGCCCTTAATATCCGTGCATTATATCGATTAATAGAGTATTAAAACTAAGAACGCTTAAGAAAAGACTCTAGTATTGGGCAGGATATCCGAGGAAAGGCCTAATCTAATATTTTATGTATCATATACGACCACAGTACGCTTGACTGATAATATAAGGTCTCAAATGAAAGATATCTATTTTTCCACTTTATTGAAATGATTATTACTTTTACATCACATTTGATGCACAGAGTAATAACTGATGATTTTTTATGTTTTTTGTATGTGATTGTACGCAAAACACTATATATCAGTCCATTGTATTTGTCAAATAAGATGAGTTGCCTTGCAATAGTTATAAATTTATAAACAAGCATGGTACCCTGGACAGGCAAAAGGTTAAGAAACAGAAAAACTTTGTTAGAAACAAAGAAAAGAGTACTGAAGAGTTACATGGTATGTCCTCCAAATTGACAGTGAGTACTGGACAATCTCCTCAAAGAGGAAGAAGGGACTTGAAGCAACAGAAATGTGGTTCTACAGAAGGATGCTGAGAATACCATGAACGGAATATGTGATCAATGATGAAGTTTTAGATAAAATGGAAACAAAGACCAAACTAAGGACACTTTAAAAAGTCTACTATTGAACAGGACATTTAAGGAAAGGCCTAATCTAATATTTTATGTATCATATATGACCACAGGATGCTTGACAGATAATGTAAGGTCACAAATGAAAGACATCTTTTTTCCACTTTATTGAAATGATTATAACTTTTGCAACCACATGTGATGCACAGAGTGTAGTGTAAATAACTTATGAAGTGTACGTTCTGTTACATTCTGCATAGGTTTTTATTACGTGGAACTATATATCAGCAAATTCTATGTACCAAATAAGCTGAGTTGCCTTGCAATATTTAGACATCTGAAAACAAGCATGAACGTTTGAATAATACACACGAAAATGTTCTGGACATGCAAAGGGTTAAAGAAGTCTACAGGAACCACCATATGTGGGCTACACAAGCCATGATTTTAAAAGAGACGCTTAAGAAAAAGAGTCTGCTACTGAGAAGGATATGTGACGAAATGACTAATCTAATATTTTATTTTTGGTCTGGTTTGGTTTTTGTTTTACGGCATATCAACCTCAATGGGTTATTTAATGTTGACAACATTTTTAGGATAGATTCGTATGAATAGAATATGTATTCTTTGGTTTAGATTGGTTTGGTTTATTTTGTTTTACGGCATGTCAACCTCAATGGGTTATTTAATGCCGACAAAATCTTTATTGCTGGTAATACGTTTTTCTTCAAAAATTTATTTCTGGGAATATTTTTCCTTGAAGAAATCGAAAGCTGGTCATATTTTTTTCAAAGAATGTATAACTGTTTGTCGTACTGGTATTTTGTTAAAGTATTGCTGATAATAATTTTTCCTTCAAAAATATTGCTGGTAATGATCTTTTTTATTACAAAGTATTTCTGTATATTTAAGACCTATTTATACACAAGTTTGGGTGCTTACTATTTGCCCATAGATGGGACCCTAACAGGTGCTACCACCCCGGGCCAGGGTGGACCTGGGAACACCAGCAATTAAGAGGTGGTTCCATGCTCATCAAAATCTCCTGATCAGAGGCCTTGCTGTCTTACTCAGGACGCGGACGTAGTTTATCGTCTTACCTAGGACGCGGATGTAGTTTATCGTCATACCCAGGACGATCTAATATTTTATGCATCATATATGACCACAAGACGCTTGATAGATAACATAAGGTCTCAAATGAAAGACATGAATTTTTCCGCTTTATTCAAAGGATTATAACCTTTGCATCTCATGTGAACACATAGCGTCGTGTGAAAAACTTGTACGTTGATTTGTAGTTTTTTTTTGTACGTGAAACACTTTATATCAGCACATTCTATTTGCTAAATAATCTGAGTTGCCTTTCAATAGTTATAAATTTGAAAACAAGCACGAAGATTTGGATAGTACACACGAAAATGCCCTGGACAGGCAAAGGGTTAATATTACTTAAAGAAAGAAGGGAAAGAAAAGAAATGATTTGCATTTATTCTTAGCGTAGTCAGGCCGAAAACGTACTGTTGCCATATTTGGGATTACTAACCAGTCCCCACATTCCAGTCTTGATAGATTTCAGTCTACGAATCCTTTTTTGGAGAAGAATTATTTTGGTATCTGTCTATATTTCTGAGATGAGGTATTATGTACACTATTTAAATTATTCGGACTATTGTCCTCATCTTTGTCGCCATATTTATTACAACGTTCCGGCCCTTCAGTATCTGTCTATATTTCTGAGATGAGGTATTATGTACACTATTTACACTATTCGGACTATTGTCCTCATCTTTGTCGCCATATTTATTACAACGTTTCGGTCGCTGTACGCTCCGGCCTTCTGCAGGTGGTTGGAATGTCGAACTTAACCCTGAAGAAGGCCGGAGCGTACAACACCCGAAACGTTGTAATAAATATGGCGACAAAGATGAGGACAATAGTCCGAATAATGTAAATGATGTAAAGAATTATTTTTCACCCTCCAACCTCTGTCTTACAGGTGGAATGTGGCGAGCCACTCACTTGCACTATCGTTACTACCATGAAAAGTTCTCGGACGAACTACATTCTTTGATTCCGCCATCACGGTTAGAATCCGACATGTCACTTACATAGTAGCAAACCACCGCCATTCCTTCTGTATTCCATCGCTGAGAAGCTTCTTCCCGCTGTTATCCTGTGGAACCGGCTTCCAACAGGATGTTTCCCCGATCACTACAGATATCCTGCCCAATAGTAGGCTCTTTTCTTAAGCGTCCTTAGTTTTAACACTCTTTTAAAATCATGGTTTGTGTAGACCACATATGATGCACGGTTGTGGAAATCACATGTCCTGTACATCACAAACAGGACAGGCTTAAAAAGTCCACAGTGCTTAAAAATCATGAGTTATTTGCACTACACACTGTGTGTCACATGTGATGCTCAGGTTTTTATTATGTGAAACACTATATGTCAGCACATTCTATTTGCCAAATAAGCTGAGTTGTTTTGTAATAGTTAGGAATCTGAATACAAGCATGTGTTTTTTGATAGCATAGATAAAAATTCCCTGGACAGTCAAAGAGTAATAAATATATTCCGCAAATTTTAATTTCGATTTTTAGGAAGGAAAAGATCATTTTCTGACTGTAAGCTTTCAATTTTTAAGGCGAACGAAAATAATGTCAGTTTTTTTTTTTAAACTTTGAATAGTTTCTTCTGATTTGTTTGTTTAACGGCATATCAACTCCTTCATGGGTCATTTATTATTGAAATTTAATTTTCTTGGGAGCTCTGTAGTAATAAAAATATGATACATATTATGCTGCTTTCACAATTGTATACATGGTAGATGATACTCAGCTTTTGGGCATATACATACAGTTCTCTATAGTACTGGTAATTTTTTTAAAATTGGCCCTCAGAATATTTTTTTTTATTTTGAATAAGAGAAAATTATTATACAGAGTTAAAAAAAAATGAGACATGATTTTTTTTTATTAAATATTTCATTATGACAAAAAGAAAAAGCATTTCATGATTAAAATTTGCTCTTCTCAAAATATCCTCCTTTAGTCTGGATTACTGTAGCACAAATTTTTGGCATTCCTTGCATAATTTTCTCAAAGTATAAGTTTGACAATTGATTCAGTTCTTTTTTGAATGATTCTAAGATGTCTTTTTCATTTTTTGAATGGAAACTTTCATCCCTTGTTAATTCTGGGGGTAGCTTCAAACTTTTGAAATGTAGTGTACATGTTTGTGTGGGCATACTTACTCAAGACAGTGATATGTGTGCTTTATGTTGTAGTTTTCTTGAAGTTCTACTTTGGAATACAGTTTCGTTTCTTTAAGACATTGTTTGATGTTATATGGATGAATTATTTCACCTTGATTGATGTATTGGTAATTTTACTATAAATAAGTATTTTTAAAAAATAAAAATGTATTGCTGGTATTTTTACTATAAAAATGTATTTTTATACTTTCATAGTGCAAAGTATTTTGTTTTTGTTTGGGGGTTCACTATTTGCCCATAGCTGGGACCCTAACAGGTGTTACCACACCAAGTCAGGGTACAGCTGGGAACAACATCAATTAAGAGGAGGTTCTATGCCCTTCAAAACCTCCAATTTCCTGATCAGAGGTCTTGCTGCCTGGATGTAGTTTGTCGTCATAACCAGGACTAAGCAAGTAACGTCACTGAATGGTTAAAAATGCTAATTAATCAATGCCAATGTGGAAGTATGAATTTGAAGTTCGTGTGAGTCTATTTCGGTGCAAAATTGAGGTGATGTCTATGTGACCCTCGTTTGCCATAGAATAGAGAATTTAGTGATACGATTTAAATCTACTAAATTTCTTTCTCCAGTGTTCAACATATGTCTTATGTATAGATGGAACCGAAAAATGAGAGAGCCGAGTTCGAATTCCAGTCGAATCCTTTATATTCACTTAAGTGCTAATACCCTTGCGAAAGGTATGAATCCTCCCCACCCACTCCAGCTATGAGCAAATATCAGGATAGACCGGGTTCTATAGCTTTGGATGGCAACTGGCCTACCGCAGAAAGAAATGGCAACCTATTGATGGAAAAAGGAGTAATGGATAGCGGCTCGGATTGAGAAATCGGAGAGCCGAGTTCGAATTGCAGTCGAATTCATTACATTCACTTACGTACTAATACCCTTGGGAAAGGTATGAATCCTCTTCTTCTCCCATCAACTATGGGTAAATAGCAGGACAAACCGGGTTCTATAGCTTTCAATGGCAACTGGTCTACCGCAGAAAGAAATGGCAACCTATCGAGGAAAAAATCTGCCTCGTCAGTCATGTAACAAAAGATACATGATCGTCTAAGCATGTATCACGAATGGCACATAACTGAATGAAATTCACTTACATGCTAATACCCCTGGGAAAGGTATGAATTTTCTTCTCCCCCCCAGCTATGGGTAAATCGCAGGACAGACCGGGTTCTATAGCCTTGAATGGCAACTGGTCTACCGTAGAAAGAAATGGCAACCTACTGCGGGGAAAAATCTGTCTCATCAGTCATGTATCGAAAGATACATGATCGCCTACACGTGTATCACGCATAGTACATAACTGACTGATAGATCGAACCTTGATTATTGGCGAAGAAATTATTCAATTACAATATACTTCGAGTGTTGAATGAACGTAGAATTAAACCAGAAATAAGACCAAGAAAAGCGCGGTTCTGTTAACACTTGAACAAGGAAGGCAATATTTATGATTAGAAAGACACCAGAAAAAGCAATAGAAATGCAAAAAAGATGACATGATTATAACTTATAGATTAAGATATTAGAATAATCCCGAATCACCTGCATACGGATAGAAAATGAATTCAATAAATACACGAACATAGAAAGGGGCATAAGACAAGGATGTGTCATCTTACCGGACTTATTCAGGCTTTACAGTGATGTAATCCAGAGATAATTAGAAGTCCTACCAGGATTCATTATTGACGACCACATTTTTCACAACATGGGTCAGGCAGGTGACACAGTGTTAATAGCAGACACAGAAAGGAAACTGCAGGAAATGCTACAGAACGTTAGTAATGGAAAGCAAGAAGAAAGGACTAACCATCAATTGTAAGAAGACAGAATTTATAGTTGCTAGCAAAAGAAAGCGCCACAGAAGCGAACTACAAACTGGAGGCACCAAAACCAAGCCATTGTAAATATTTAAATATCTAAGAAGTGTTTTAATAGGACGGAAAATATGACATCGAAATCCGAAGGGGCAAGATGCCTTTCAAAAGATAAGCAGAATATCAAGAAACAGCAAAATTCCGTTAGAAACAAAGAAAACTGAGTGCTGTATAATCTCCTCTCAGATGAAGAATGAACTTGAGGCAACAAAGATATGGTCCTACAGAAGGATACTGAGAATGCCATAAACTGAACATGTGAGCAAAGACGAAATTCAAGGGGTAATGGAAACAGAAAGACAATTATACTTAGATTCAGGAAGAGACACTTGAAATTTCACATAATGAAGACAGAAGGCCTGGAAAATTGGACACTCACAGGATATATTTAAAGCAAGAGGTAGGCATCAAATAACTTACTTAACGAGCTTATGCAAATGTTTGACACAACCGGGATTAGGAAAAACAACAAAAAAGAAAACCTTACTTAGGGTTACAAAGTACAAGAAGTTGTGGAGAGCCACGATCGCCAACGTCCTTAAGAGACACTTAGAGGAAGAATATGTCGGATGATTTTGCTAACAGAGAATTCATTTTTCATAAGTCCCGTGTATATGTCGAACAGTGATTAATTTACTCGCTTAAAAACCGTCCTATTTAACCTAGCTCCTGTAGAGGGCTTTTGATTGGGCCTTCAGCTTGTTCAGGAGTTTGAGAGTCCCTAAGTCTTTGCATATTCTCAATATTGGAAGCTCTTCTCACTGCTATTTTATCTAAATTCTATTCTAAAAATTCCTTTTCTCAAACTTCTCACTTGTGGAACTCTTTTCCGTTTTCTTGCTTCCCTTCCGCCAACAATCTTAAAAGATTTCAATCGCCATCTTCCATCTTTATAAGCAATGTTCTTTATTGTCTTTTCTTCTCATTGATCCGTTGTGTCTTAGGGTTGAAATGATTAAAAACATTCAAGTTACATGCATATTTACTAGATACAATGTGTATAATTGAATAATTATTACATTACTTCTGCTGGTCCGGTACGGTTCTGGAACCAATGTGGCCGGAAAATTGGTAGCGAATGAGTTCAAATCTGAATTAAAAGAATATCTTTATGTGTGAAGAGGTCGAGTCGAACGGAACCAGTCAGTGCAAAAATCTTCAGTTTGGACTTAACGTTGTTTTTGAGTGTCAGTTCCGTATGTAGTCCGGCCAGCGACACAAATTCAAAAGGGTTTGTACTGACCTAAGAAGGGTATAAACAAGCACTGAAATGATCTTTGAAGACGAAACAACAAAAATGGCAGGATTAATGCTAATACAACCAATTAAGAAGCTTAACAAACGTCTTTAAATATATATATATATTTGTTATATTCCTTGCTAAGGGAATAAACACATAACACCAGGTAGATACTAGAAGAAAGGTTTATTGTACACAACAAGTACAATATGAAATACGGTACAGTTATGCACACAGGTCAATTTAGTAGTGAGTGCCACTAATTGGAAGGTCGAACGTGCTTGCATCGTCTCGCTTATACTTCCTCTTTGTTATATTTAACAGTCCCCCCCCCACAAGGAATGTATGTGGCACAAGGCCTAGTTTAACGTGGGTTTCTCCGAGCCTGTAGACTCGGTCAAAAATATTTCCTTTGAACCCGTATAAACGGGTTCAGGGACTGTCTACCTCCCCGGACGAAACTTTGCCCTGCGACAAAGCTTCGTCCGAGTTCCTCTCTGCCGATGCAAAGAGTTGGATAATCTGTGCGACTGTTAAATGATTTCCTAAGCGTAGCTTAGATGAGGCACAAGGCCGAAAGTATGAGGCACCCAGTAAGAATCCAACTCACTACTCAGTCGTAACTGTTTTAGCGAGACAAGCTTGCTAACCATTACACCACGCCAGGGTGCCTCCACTTCCTCTCTGTTCCCAAGTCTCTCGTAGACAGTTGACTTTATAGGTACTTACTACCTATCGTGTAATCATTCTTGAGGGTGACTGGTTATTCCATTATATCAATAATGAATGTTGATTATTAGATAAGAAATAATTCAATTATGCCGAGGTCAATTCTTGAATATTAGAGAACACATTAATTTTTATATACTTATCGAATCTTGATTTTTAGCCAAGAAATCATCTATCCGATTAAACAAACGGTAAATTCTGTCTCTCTCCTGGTGTATCTAAAACCTCTTCTCATACTTGCTCTGTATAGACGAATTATACCTTTTTGGAGTCAGGATTAACCCGGGATTGAAAATGTCCCTTCATCTGGTGCTTTAACATCCAGCATTGGGATTTGTGTCCGGATGAGGATTGAAGAGTTAAATGTCAAATTTTAAAATAAATGAAAAAATTACTGATTTAAAAAAAGTTTTTAATTCATATTGAGTTTAAAGTAACACAAAACTTTGTGAAATTAAAAAAAAAAAAGTGTAAACAAATTTTAAATTGGCTTTTTGGCCTATGTTTCCCGTTTTTGACAAAAGTAGAGTGGGTGAACTGTTAGAGGAGAGGCTATCTGCTGCTCATAACAAAAATAATTAACCCATAGATGGGAGAGATGAGGTGAATTCATATCTTTCCCAAGGGTATTTGAGCCGTAAGTGACTACGACGAACCCAAACAGAATTCGAACTCAGCTCTACGATTAACGATTCCACTACACCCCCGGCACATCCAGGCTTACATCTCCTGGTATTCCCAAGCCTTAACCCATCTAGGTACTGACCAGGCTCGACGTTGCTTAACTTCGGGGATCGTACGGGATCCGGTGTTTCGTTGTATTATGGTCGTAAGCCTAAAAATAAGAAAGAGATATTTGAAATTTCTGGGGACACATCATGAGGAAAGAATTTTTAAAATTATTTCTTTTTTTATTTGCATTGCATGCTCTTTAGAGTTCGAGAATAAGTTGTCGATTGCAAGAATAATTCATTTTTTGCTGGTGAATATTGCATTAATATCGTCAAAGCTGATGAGCGGAAAGGAATTCATGCCTTTTCCAAGGGCATTTGTGCGTAAGTGAATACAACGAACACGGCTATTCCGATCAGTTATCGTTTACACCATCCTCACATCCACAGTGACAAACTGCGGCTATACTCTTTTTTATAGATAGATAACAGCAAAGCGACTGGGCGGAACAGCAAAAAGTCTATTAGTGGTAAGAACAACGAAGGATAGTGTTATGGTCCAGTTCCTTGTACCACGATGATAGTCCAAGGTAGAACCAATAAAGAAGAACTCGAATACGGATATGGGATAACACAGATAGCATAGATATATTACAAACAGGAATATATACAGAGAAGTAGAAAGTGTTAGTACGAACAATCAGGTTTAGTAGTAATTGTCTGAACGCGACTCCGTTTCGGACTGCCTCTGACTCGACTGACTGACTCGCTCGCTCTGACTGACTGACTGAATCCTGACGGACTTCACTCCAGACTTCAGACTTCACTCCAGACTTCAGACGGAACTCAGACTTCAGACGGAACAGTATCTAGTCCCCTCCCCCACGAGGGCATCATGTGGCACAAGGACGGTTTAACGTGGGATCTCCGAGCTCGTGGGATCTCCGAGCCCGTGGGCTCGGCCAAAAATATACACTTGAACCCGTCTAAACGGGTTCAGGGTCGGTTTACCTCCCCGAAAGAGACTCCGCCCTTCGGCGTAGCCTCGTTCGGGTTCCTCCCCGCCCGAAGGCAAAGAGTTCAACCGATCAGCCGGTCAGCCGGTCGCCCGACTTCGGACTGAACTCCCTGCTTCCTCTTGAGGCGCAGTATTTATTACGTATGGAATAGTCCATTATGTTATTATGGGTAAGGTCCCATAACAGATAGGAAGCTGTGGAACACCTTGATCGCCCACCTTCTGAGGGGACCAAGCACATTGAAGAAAATTGTCGAAATGCAAATAATATATCTTATATTACACGTGATTCCTCTTCTTTGTGCTACATCCTTTCAGGACGTTGGCGATCAAGGCACTCCACAATTACCTGTCCTGTTGCTTTGAGTAAAGTTTGACTTTTTACTGATTCTTCTAGCGTGTTAAATTATGTAATATATTCTTTCTACATTATTTTCACTAGAAATATCAAATGACTCTTCGTGATGTTAAGGCTAAGTGTAATTTTTGTCGTCATTTTCT
Source organism: Acanthosepion pharaonis (assembly GCA_903632075.3). Taxonomy (NCBI): domain Eukaryota; kingdom Metazoa; phylum Mollusca; class Cephalopoda; order Sepiida; family Sepiidae; genus Acanthosepion; species Acanthosepion pharaonis. Next base: position 598,835 of record CAHIKZ030000714.1, on the reverse strand, counting down.
CTAAAAGTTTTTCGTTGCTCAAAAGTTCGGTCCATCGCATTCTCAATATCCTTCTGTAGAATAACATTTTTCTTCATCTGTGATGACATTACCAGTATTCACTGCCACATAGGAAGATTGATATTACGTGAGTGTTCAGTATATTTTTCTTTGTTTCTGTTGTTTCAAGTCTCTTCTTCATCTTGTGAGGAGATTGTCCAGCATTCACTGCCATATAGGAGGACTGATATTACGTAACAGTTCAGTACTCTTTCCTTTGTTTCTATTGTTTCAAGTCTCTTCTTCATCTGTGAGGAGATTGTCCAGCATTCACTTCCATATAGGAGGACTGATATTACGTAACAGTTCAGTACTCTTTCCTTTGTTTCTATTGTTTCAAGTCTCTTCTTCATCTGTGCAGCATTCATTGTCATAATTGCACTGAAGTACACTTAATAGTATAATTAATGTTAGGTCAGAATCGGCCACTATGAATTAGCAGGAGTACGCGTGATTGTAATAGAGGTTTTTAGGCAGTATTTGGCGATTTCGAGATTTAATAAGATCAATGAAATTATAAAAAAAATATATGACAGTGGTGAAATACTGGAAGACTTCTCAAGATCAATCTTCATCGTGCTGCAAATGAAATCCGATATGAGTAAATGCAAAATCCATCAAATCCATCGAACAATCAACTTTAATTTTTTATTGAATTTTATGAAATGGCAATGAATGTTGGACAGATATATATGAAGATGAAACTTAAAATCAACAGAGCTATGGTTCAACAGAAGGATGCTGAGAATACCGTATACAGACCATGTGTACAACGGTGAAGTTTTAAGGAGAATGAAGACCAAAAAATACATTTGTACTTAGAATCAGAAGGAGACAGTTGAAGTTCTCTGGCACACGAAGGCTTGGAGAATTTAACACTCACAGGATTGAAAAGAAGAAGAGCAGAGAGAAACAATGAGTAATCTCCCTAAAGGGTTTTTGGAAATGTATAAGAAAACAGGGAGTTGGGAGTATGGTAAGGAGACAAAGATTGCTTAGAAGTACAAAGAATAGGAAGTTGTGGAGAGCCACTATTGCTTACATCCTGAATGAACACGATATATAAAAGTAAGAGTAATAATAGCGACTTCTATCATAATCGACACGTGTGTCTTGATATCAGCACTTGTACCTTAACATAAATTAACTAAATCAATGTCCATGTCTGACGCTTATGACCTTGTGCCGCACATGATTGTACCTACTCTCATATCACGATACGTCTAAAAAAAGTAATAATTTTTTAGACCAACTTGCTAACTATCGTGAGAGTAGATACAATCATGTGCGGCACAAGGTCATAAGCGTCAGACATGGAGATTTTATTTCGTATTTGCTAAACGTTGGTCTATGTTAAGGTACAAGAGCTGATATCAAGAGTAGGGAGGATGGTAAGGGGACAAAGATTGCTTAGAGGTACAAAGGATAGGAAGTTGTGGAGAGCCATGATCGCTGAAACCTTGAATGAACACGACATATAAAAGTAATAGTAATACTTTTTTAGACGTATCGTGATATGAGAGTAGGTACAATCATGTGCAGCACAAGGTCATAAGCGTCAGACATGGACATTGATTTAGTTAATTTATGTTAAGGTACAAGAGCTGATATCAAGATACACGTTTCGATTATGATAGAAGTCCCTATCGTCGCGTTAGTTTGATTCACTGGCTTGTTAACCATTACTACAAGGTTTGAGGATATGCGACAGAAGTAAATTAAAAACCCCTTAAATGAATTGTTATAGATATCAATCCATTAGGATTGTAGGAGAATGAAAATTAAATAATAAAAAAAATAGAAAATAATAAAAAAATAATTAATTTAATTTTCCCATAATGCAAATGGAAACCAAAAAAAAAAAAAAATGGTTTCCGGTCACGTGCAAAATTTGTGACCCCACTTCCGGAAAGGAGATCGTCTTTCTCTTGATACTTTCCAATCATTGGATTCGGGCGTGTTTTTGCAGTCGTCCTAAGGAAAGGAAATTCAGTTACCCTCTCTCAATGTCATGTTGACGTGAGGTCGATCATTCTCTTATCTCCGAGTTTAGTACACACACGTGCGTCAATATAAATTGACCCTTAATTTTCCAACCAAATTTTTGTATTATTTATTATGGTCCAACGACATTACCACCTTCTGATACCGGACGAAAAGACAAGTAGCAACCCTTCTCAAGGGTAAACGGATCACCACATGTACTATAGCCGTGGGTAGCAATGATGGAGCAAAACTCTCTCTCCAGGTTGGTTTGAATTTATCATTCTTCTAGACTTTTTGCCAAACAAGGCTCTAGGGTCCTATCTGTCCTGTTATTTACCCATAGCTGGGAGGAGATATGTATTGATACCTTTCCCAAGGGTACTTGTGCGTAACTGGAATTCGAACTCTGATTCCTGAGTCCTCATCCGGAGATGTTATCCCCCACACTATCGCTAGATAAATATTCTGCCTCTCAAAATAGCAACTCAGACGAAATGCTAAATGCGCTTATATTCTTTCTTTCTTTTTTTTTTTGGTTATGGTTAAATTCAGAACTTAATATCTTAAGCTAGAGTTTTATGCGATAAAGATTTTATCACAGATTTGATCAGGAAATGGCTTAGTAGAGGTCCTAAACGAACGGTTGGTCTGTCAATCGAAATTCTTGTTTCTTGTTAAATTTGATATGGATTTAATGAAATCGTTTCTTGGAACTGGTGATATCGTTGGCACAGATCAGATAAAATCCAGCCTCCAAGTCACATAATCTGTATAGTATTCTCCGAATATATCCCAGGATAAGAATCTCGCTAGATCTCATAACGTTTTAATCTCTTATTTGTTCATTCACTTAGACCTACGCAGTGATCACACATTTCAGAATACAATATTCGTTCGCATTTTACCAAATTCAATATCGTTAGAAAATTGACAATTATGTAACAATATAAATGTCATACAATCTAATAAATGAAATCTGTATTAAACTTTAATATTTATTTCTTTAATATCATTTCTTTATTCAGGGAGAATCAAACAATTTTTTTTATTTACGAATAAGTGAGCATTGCTCTTCTCTTCACTGTCAAATAGGGAAAATGGCGTGGTTTGAACACATTAAAAGGCACGACAGTTTGTGAAAGACCATCATGCTAGGCATTGTTTAAGTATTATTATATTAGAATCTAATTCTATAGATATGAAATGTGCACGCTCTTTGCAGATACAGAGAGAAGGATTCAAGCGCTTGAGAACAAATGCATGAGACAACTCCTTGGTATATTCTATTGGGAATTTAAAGTCAATGATTTTAGTGCGGAAAAGGGTTTAAAGTTTTGTGCGCCACCAGAGACCTCTTCTCGCCACTATCAAACGAAGAAGAATGGCGTGGTTTGAACATATTACAAGGCACAACAGCCTGTGCAATGCCATCATGCAAGGTACCGTTGAAGTATTATTATATTAGATTCTAGTTATATGTATGTGAAACATGGACACTGTTGGCAGATCCAGAGAGAAGGATCCAAGCGTTTGAGGACAAATGCATGAGAAAACTCCTTGGCATCTTCTGTTGGGAACAAAAAAAAATAAACAATAAGTTTATGCGGAAAAAGGTTTAAAGTTTTGTAGGCCACCAGGAACCTCTTCTCGACACTGTCAAATAGAGAAAATGGCGTGGTTTGGACACATTACAAGGACTGTGCAAGACCATCATGCAAGGCACTGTTGGAGGTGGACGCAGGGGAGGACGCCAACACAAAAACTGGTGAGTCAATGTCAAATAATGGACAAGTATGACTATACTAGAATTGATGATGGCTGCCGTTAATAGACCGTTGTGGAAAAGTGTTAGTGTGGCTTCTGCATTTGAACGCGTCCCCCCCCATCGCCTACGATTAAAAAGTCAAAGGGGTGAAGACGATGATGATGATGAGCAATGGAATTATTTTTTATTTACAAGTAATTGACTATTTCTTTTATTACCGGAGACTTGAGCGTTTTCTATTTAGTGGTAAACGTGTTTTTTTTTTGTTTACAGATAATTGAGTTTGTTTTATTGTCGGATAAATGAGTTTTTTTCTAGTTAGTGGTAAATGAATATTTTTTTTATTTAACGCTATTTCAGTTATTTTTATTGTCGGATAAACGATCGTTTTCTATTTAGTGGTAAACGTGTATTTTTTTAACAGATAATTGACTTTGTTTTATTGTCGGATAATTGAGTTTTTTCTAGTTAGTGATAAATGAATATTTTTTTTATTTAACGATAATTCAGATATTTTTATTGTCGGATAAACGATTGTTTTCTATTTATTGGTAAACGTGTATTTTTCCTTTGCACATAAGGGAAAGATATGAATAATGTTCTTCTCCCCCTGCTATGAGTAAGCAGAACAAACTGGGTTCTATATCCTTTGGTGGCAACCGGTCGAGGAGAAAATAACCCTGAATTCAAAAATTGTATTTAACCCAGGCGAAGCACGTACTATGCAGTTAAGGTAATGATAAATAAAAAATAGACATGTTACAAACTTTTTAGTAATTTGTATTTACTCAACCCCAGACAAGGTCGGTTTCATGTGGGGAGACCGAGCGCGTACACCCGGGCAAGGAACAAAAATTCCTGAGTCCCAGTCGGCCTCGGTGCGTGCACCGATCCCTCTCACTAGCACAATAAGAGGGCGCGGCCTCGGGCAGCTGTTGACCAGGTCCGGCACCTTTCAGTATAATTTTCCTCAGTTGCGACTCTGTCCCTTGACGGAGTCGCCCCTGAGTGTGTTCTGCCCAAGGACATAGACTCAACTGAGAAATGATAAGTAGGGTATTACAGCCAATTGAGAGAGAGAGAGAGAGAGAGAGAGAGAGAGAGAGAGAGAGAGAGAGAGAGGAAGGGAGAGAGAGTGATTTGCACACTAAAAGCTCAATATCTCTATTATATATTATCTACTTGGAAATCTCACTCTTAACTAATTTGCATATTGATTTTAAAAAAAGTTTATTTCATTAATTAACTGTCCTTCATTACTATTCTTTTATTCGAGGATTGTTTTGATTTTCATCTCAAAAAGAGTTCTGTTTAGGAATATTGTCTTATATAGTACAGAAAAGTGTTTGAAATTTTCATTTTACTTGGCCTTCAATAAGTTGGCATCTATTTGTAAAACTTCCCTTAACAAGCTAATTTATGAATGAAATGTTCATTTAAAATTTTTGTTTCAGATTTCATGTAGTGAATATATCTTACTTTGCGAAGCGATAGCGGGCGAACGAAGCCTGCTAGTTAGATATAAAAAATATTTTTTTTGCTACTATTTAAAGAATGTAAGGTCGATGCATCGGAAACATAGTCATATAACACAAATGAGAGTAACTTACCAACGATAGAGTTTAAAAGCCTCTCCGAGCCCTTCCTGCCCTTCAATTTTTCTCGCACAGGCTGAATATGGCAAGCCTCTCCCTGCTTTACCGCTACTTCTACGGTAAGTTCTCGGACGAACTACAGTCTCTGGTTCCGCCGAGTCAAACCTTCACCACAAGAACATGCCATAGTAGCAAACCATCTACATTCCCTTCGTATTCCATTGGTGAGAAGTTCTACTCGAGCAGCTTCTTCCCGCGAACTACTATCCTATGGAACCGGCTCCCAACAGGATGTTTCCTCAATCACTACAATCTTAAATTGTTCAAGGCAAGCGTAAACAGTTGTCTTCCACTCCTATACACACAAATGGCCTTCAAACCTAATTTGCCTTGTGAAGGGTGAACCTCACTTAAAAAAAAATAATGAATAAAATTTTAAATAATGAAAATAGAATTTTCGTGTAAAGATTTAATCGGCACCCAACTTCATTTCAATTCTATCTAAGTGTCAAGCAATGGAATCAGTGATCTAATTTGTTGTACATTCTGCTAAACTTTGTATCATTTTATCAGCTCTTGAAATGCTTCAAATTTGGATTTGTTTCCGATTCTAAAGACAACTGGGTAAACGGAGGAAAATATAAAATTCTTTTACTGAACATTCATAATTTTATTTTTCTGCTGCTATTTAAAAGCTGTTTTCTTTTTTGGTGGTGTTTTGACTTTTTTTTTCTTGGCAACAAACCATTGTTTGAAAACTCAGTCAAGCAATTAGTCTTGGAAGGATTTGCAGAAAAGGATAATTGGTCAGCCTAAAACATCGCAGAAAGACTTGGAATATTTTAGTGATTAGATTAATTGGATGCAATACCAAGAACACTCGGATGCAGATGCACATCAATAAATATTTTGTGGTCATAGCCAGCTTCTCGTCGTCAGAGAAATGGAACATAATGCAATTTGGTCGCAATTGCGTTGTCTTCAGTCGCCACAAGAACACAGGGCAATTTACTTAATATAATAACACAATAAAATGGCTTCGAATAAAAATATCGGGGTTTGCTAATTTAGTAAAGACGGGTATTATTTGATTATTCTTGGCGTCGTTTCAGGTTCAATCCTTGAATCGGCTAATTTCTATTCATTTTTTTGTCCTCAATCAATCAAGTTATGACGAAGAAAAAACAATGGTTTTTGTCTGCCATATTTCGATCTATAAGACGTAAAGAATTCGCATATTGATTCTCCTGCTAAACAGATTACCTTGGAAAGTTTGTCTATGAAAATGTTCTCAGGATAATTTCGTTAAAAGCCGAACGTACGAAGCTAAGGTAAGTGAATATTAATAGAGATGTTTTCACACAAAAAATCGTGCTATTCAGAGGACATTTTGGATTAGTATTTCTTTCATCTTATTTCTCTTGCTTTTCCACCAAGTAGTAATAGTCTGAAGTTGTCTGAATTTTTTAGATGAAGCATTGGCAATTTTATTCATTTTTTACTAGTATTTCTTTCATCTTATTTCTCTTGCTTTTCTACCAAGTAGTAATAGTCTTAAGTTGTCTAAATTTCTTAGATGAAACCTTGGCAATTATTATTCATTTTTGACTAGTATTTCTTTCATCTTATTTCTCTTGCTTTTCCACCAAGTATTAATAGTCTTAAGTTATCTGAATTTCTTAGATGAAGCCTTGGCAATTAATATTCATTTTTGGCTAGTATTTCTTTACTTATAAATATCTATATCCTTACCGGCTTCAGTTTACCAATTATTTAAACATTATTTGAAACAAACATATTTGTAAAAATAATTTCAAAATTTCTATACGGTTTCCTAATATTCTTTTGTTTTATATTTTTTATACTGTTTATATTATATATATATATATATATATATATATATATATATATATAATATTTTATTATATTATTATATTATACTTATATATTTTATATTATATTGAATTATATATATTTTTATAATATATATATATATAATATATATATAATATAATGTAATATTATATATAAATATATAACATAATATAATTATATTATATAATATATATTATCTATATTTATTGTAATGTATATTTATTTAATTATATTTATTACATTATTATATTTATATATTGTATTATAATATTACATTACATTATTATATCATTATATTATATATTTATATATGTTTATATTCAGATTTTTATATTGTTTTATATTGTTTTATTTATTATCTTTTTATTATTGTTTATATTTTAATTAAATATGGATATTCAAACAAAACATACTTACTTGATACTAAGTCTGATCCGTTCGATATGGCCAAATTGATGGCTAATGTCAAAAGCAATTTACAGTCTGTTGTTAACTGGGGCAAATGATGGCTTGTTAATTTCAACGCCTCCTAAACCTAACTGCTGTCTGATAATCATCTGAGAGACCCCTTTCTACTTTCCATCAGTATGGCTGATGCTAACCTCCATGAGAGGAACCTATTGCGTCTTCTCGTGATAACATCCTCGAAATCACAAGAAATAGAAAAATTATATTGAATCCATTGTTAGGTCAGCTGTTAAGAAAGTTAGTTCATTGTGTAGTGCAAGACAATTTTTATCCCCAGAATCTATCATACATATAAGTCTATGAGTGACCTTTTGGCCCAGGTTTTGATCGATGTGGTTGTGAAATTGAGAAGAGCTTAAGGACTATGGTGAAAGCGATGGTTGACCATTTTTATTTGCAAAATGTTGCCAATAGGTATAACAATAAACCTGAAAACATTCATTAATCAAAACCTAAAAAATATATTTTATAATTAAAATGAATAATAGGTGATTGTATATGCGGCATCCGGATGTTCCTCTTAAGCAGTTCTGTGGCTTAATCGGTAAGGCGCTGATCCTGTCTGACGGACGCCGTAAATTGCAAACTGTTCTTAATTTCCTATCTCTGACGCTATATATTCTTAGTTTGAAAAATTGAATGATGTTTCCAATGAAAAGAAAAAAGAAAGGTGAAAATATTTGTTGGAAGGTAAAGAGTTTTAAAGAATTTACCAGAGTTTGCAGAATTTTTACGACACGAAAACGCCAGAATAGAAGACAGTACTCTTCACACAAAATTCTTCATTGATATTTCAACTGGTACGGGGAAAATGTTGTCGGAAAGGAGGCTTTAAAATTCCGTGGCCAAAATTAGGCTCCCTTCAAAATCAACATTCTAAATCATGGTTTGTTTTTAATGACAAAGGATAGGCGGTTGTGGAGGGCTATGACCGTCCATGTCATGACTGAACACGAAACATGGACAAAGAAGTGATTTAAAGCTGGTCAGCATTAACAGAGGCCAGTAGATTCTTTTGAATCAAACGTGGACTTTTCAATTTTATTTTTTGCTTTTATTTTTATTTTTAAGCTGGGAACAAATCGCTTTCTTCCGTCAATGAAGCAAATTCGATTAAACTAGTCAGGGAAGAGCTGGATTAGTGAATGACAATGAGATTAGGAGACAATTCGCGGACGATAAGGGATGAAAAGCGTGACGGATACAGAGGGATTATCGCCAGCGATTTATAGTAATCCGTCCACAACGGATTTTATTTTCACGACACTTTTCATTTCCCACGGAGTTAGAATCAGACGTGCGTTCATGTTTCTTCTCGGCGCCTGGGGTGATTTTCGCAATTTCAAAAACTCAACGCCGAAGTCGGCAGGTATTCTTCATTTGTCGCAACAGAATCATCTTATTTCCATTTCCCGTCTATGTGACAACCTTAAAAATTCTTTTAGTGTGACACGAAACCATAATTACTTAACGAGGACCGACACCACTATATTACCTTATTACAACAATCAAACCAAAAATTGGACGAAAAATAGCTTTAATTACCTTTCCAGACCAAAACAAACTATTAAATAAACGATCTGAACCAATCTCAATTTTTTTTATTACGTTACTAAAACATTGAAAACTGAAAAGAATAAGTGAATACAGGCTTCCATAAAGTTCGTGTGTACTTTAAAAAATTATAACTTTATTTGTATTTGCGATAGAAATAATCTGTAAAAAATGTTATAAAGTTTAATGTACCTAGTTTTAAGTATAGCTAAAATAACTAATGTGATTTCATGCATTACTGTAAATCAGTTGGCAAATGTTTTCCATGAACTGCAAAATCGTATTACCCTTTGTATTGCTAATGATGGAGGACATGTGGAAACTTAAATAAAATTTCAATAAACCTTAAAAAATATAGATTTACTTCTTTCTAATCCTTTTACAAATTATTTCTATCGCAAATACAAATAAAGTTATAAATTTTTTAAAGTGCACACGAACTTTATGGACACCTGTATATAAAATAAAAATAAATAAAATACAAGTAAAATAAATTAATGCAAATAAACAAATAAATAAACAAACTACTCCTGGCAAAATAACCGTTAGAATAGACTACCCACAATGCACTACTGACCCGTATATATAAAGAGTCGAGAAAAAACTGTAGCAATTGAAAATTGAATTTTTTTATATTTATCGATTAATGGCAAATTTTCTAAAACTGGAAAAGGATAACTATTTTGTTTGTCAAGTATTACAATATCGAAATAATTACAGTAGTGTTAAAAATGGGCAGTTTGTGGAATCTTCCATATTAACCTTCCACCCTTTTCGGAAAAATATTTCCTTTTATAAAACAAAGCTTTAACCAATCAACATTTCGTTTCAGTAAAATTCAATCTTCTATTGGTTAAAACTGTAGCAAAGTCACAACAGAACCTTTTTCCCGCCTAAGATCCCTGGAGCCGAATTTTAAACACAGAACTCTGTATAAACAAACACATGACTCAATTCAAGTCAGTCAGTCATCAAATTTCAAGAGATCCATACAAACCCCACGCTGTTCAATTTACTGACTCCCAACCACTTTAAGTTTCTCAACAAACGCAACGCAGTATTCAAATAACCATTGTCCACGTGGATATTTCATCACCTACAATTGACTTAAAGGGTGAACATTTTCACTACGTCAAAGTAATTGTACATTCATCAGTTTAGCTTATCAGTCAAAGGCAAACAACTCTTAGCAACTTTAATTCTGACTCATAAATAACACACGCACAAACACTAACAGTTGAACAATACATTTTGATATTTTACTACGTAGAAACAAAATTTATTTTAATTTTAATAACCAAAAGCATCAGCATTTACTTACTACAATTCTGCACGAACATTCTTCACAACATTATCTCAATTACTAAACCAACAAAAAATTCTGTTTATCTTTGCATGTGTATTTATTGTATATAAAAATCTCTTTATTGTTAATCTCTAATCACATTGTTCAGTCATTCCTTGCTATACAATTGTTCTTATGTTCTTTGTGTAATCTATTTGTTGTGGGATAATCCAAATTGCAAACACACATAATTTTCTCCTTTATAAAAATTTACCTTCTGATACACGTCAATCAGCATACGACTCGCAACAAGTGATAAGTAGATAAATTTTATTATATAATTGATCTTTTTAGGTCTAAATTGAAATAATGGTCCCTGATGCTGATGTGACATCGTAATCCAGATTTCCTCAGTATTGTTCCCTCTTTTTTGAATTTATTCTCCTTTCTTTTGATAGTTCTTGAATTGATTTTGAAGATGGAAGCCACAGTATGAAAGTTGATACCATTACTGAATACTTGAATGATCGTTTCACTCTCACCATTGCTCAGTTGGGAAGACATACTGGATCTGATGCAAAACATTTTAACCTGCTGTCTTTCTAGCTGAATAACTCAAAGGGTTTTTCAAAGATTCTTATGACAAATGCCGTCAAGATGGCTAAAAGTCTTATCTGAAAACTTGTAAAAAAGAAAGTCAATTAGTTAATTCTTTTTTTTAGATATTAAACATTTCGTAGGATGGACAATTATACTCTAACACGATTTTCCCGTTTTATATATATATATATATATAATTATTTATTTAAAAATATGATTCCAAATCGCTACATAAGAGGTCTCATGTTTCAAAACTAGAGCCGAAAACTTCAATATAATCCTTTAAATTAAATTGGGTTGAAAGTAAAATGGGCTCCGTTCCATCTTCAAGCGAAATTTTTGTTGGAATAACGTATATCTGAAATTTACTTGTTTTAAAATTGAAATCAAAATCCCCATGGTAACAGCTATGGTGAATTTTCTAAATTGCAGGCGAGTGTAAGGTGTTTATATTGAGTAGCGGTATAGAGATACTTTCAAGGTGTCAAGTCGGGGAAAGGTGGGGGAAGTCAAAAAAATGAAACGGAAGATGTATTCTGACTTGACATTTTCTATTTTCTATATATTTTCACATATATATATATATATATATTTCATATATATATATATATATATATATATATATATACATATATATATGTGCACACAGACACACACAATTTATATAAATATTAAACATTTTGGAGGATAGACAATTATGCTGTTACACGATTTGTACAAATTTGTTGTTACACCTTAAATATATATATATATATATATATATATATATTAGTATTAAAGTATAAAGTTGAATTGATAATGTTAATTATATTTTATGAATATGTCCTGAAGATGGCTTATTAGACCGAAACGCCCAACGTTGACATATTAACATTAATACAAATATAATTGCATATAAGGATTTTTGTTTTTTTTTCCGTATATATTTTCTTCATATATATATATATATATATATATATATATATATATATATATATATATGGGGTGGTAATTAAATAATTTAGGCGTATTATGTATATTTATTTTAATTATAATCTGTTTAAGCCATGGATTAACTTCTTGGTGTAAACAATTGATCACGAAAAATTCCAAAATTTTCTTTTCAATAAATATATATATATATATATATATATATATATATATATACAGGAATATCTCGATCAATGTGCATTCGATTAATGCGTTTTCCATTCAGTCAGTTATGTAGCATGCGTGATACACGCTTAAGCGATCATGTATCTTTCGATACATGACTGACGAGGCATATTTTTTCCTGCAGTAGTTTGCCATTTCTTTCTGCGGTAGACCAGTTGCCATCCAAGGATATAGAAACCGCTCTGTCCTGCTATTTGCCCATAGCTGTGGTGGGGTGTGTGTGAAAGAAGATCATTCATACATTTCCTAAGGCATGAATCCCAAGCATGTAAGTGAATGTAATGGACTTGACCGCAATTGTACTCATCTCTACGGTTTCTCAATCTGAGCCACTATCCATTAACCCACCGTGTCTCTCAATTAGTGTGCCTAAATTCGATTACTGCATGCACATATATATATATATATATATATATATATATATATATATCATAGTTAATTAATTCATCGAATCTAGAAGAAAACCTTAACAGAATAATGAAAGCACTGAACGGCTGTTTCATCCCTATTTGGGACTCATCAGCAGTGAGCATCCACTACCGAGAATTGAAAACCTAGACAGTTACGTTATCAGGCAAACGTCATGCCGACGGGACGCGGTATATATATATATATATATATATATATATATATATATATATTGATGCATGTTTCATTAAATAATATAGACAAAGTGTGCCCTATTTTAAATGAAGTTCCTTTCATATTGTCTGATAAGATTAATATTATCATTGAAAGACGAAAGGAAATTACTATATTGATACATGTTTAAATTCGTCTAAGCTTTTGGCTTACATATCAAAATTGCAATTACCTTTCAATATATCAAACAATACACGAACGAAACAATAATGATAGTCTGTTTTTTGTTGCTTGAAAAATTTCAAAGCAACGACAAACTCGTGTATACGAGACGCGGAAGCGAAAATCGCATCGCAGCTCGTGACGTCACACATGACCACTCAAGAGTGAAAACGAGAAGCATTAAGTATGGGAAACCGTTGGTATAAACCAATGGCTTCATTTATCAATTATAGGCATTTAAGAATATTTGTGGAGATTTCGTAGTTCAGGTTAGATTTCAAGTGTTTTATGTATATAGCTTCAAGATAATGAAAAAAATGCTGCCTAAATATACACAATATATATATATATATATATATATATATATATATATGAATATGTGTATGTATGTATGTGTGTTGTGCATGGGTATATGTATATGTATGTGTGTACACGCCTATATGTATGTATGTACGTGTAAATATAAATATGTTGTGTATGTGTGTATACGCATGTGTTTTTGAACATAGAAATATATATATATATATATATATATATTATATATATGAATATGTGTATGTATGCATGTATGTGTGTTGAGCATGGGTATATGTATATGTATGTGTGTACACGCCTATATGTATGTATGTACGTGTAAATATAAATATGTTGTGTATGTGTGTATACGCATGTGTTTTTGAACATAGAAATATAGGTCTTTGCTAGATTAGATAATAATTATATTTGTTTTCTTTATATGTTTATATTTGATTTGTAACCTGTAGTCGATATTAATTTTGTCAAATTTTCTTAATTACACAGCAGCCCTTTCAGTAAATGCCCTTCAGTTTTAGTTCCCCACCACCATCTCTCTCCCCCACCCCCTTTCTTTTCTTTTCTTTTCCTCTCCCTCCCTCTTCTTCTGACCGTTAAGATTATATTGTCTATTGTGTATGTATGTCACCGCAAAATGTATCCTTTCCGGTGACATCTTTAATGTATTAGACATCCGAGAACATTCATATTTCTCTCACTTAAACCGTCTTTCACTCCCCTCTTTAAAACTTCTCTCTGTTAACTTTTATTACCCCCCTTCATCTTTAGACCTTCCTGTTCTTCTCTCATCTGTTACCCCTCTCTATAGCTTTCATTTACTCTAACATTCGTCCCACACTCTCATACTTACACTCTCTCTAAATTCTATTTTTATTTCGGGAGTTGTTTTTTCTGTTTTCTTTTTGAATTTGCAGGTCTGATGAATTGGATCGTATTTACGATTCCAATGGAATAAATTATGACCATGGAATATTAGTGTTTAAGCCTTTTTATTATTATATCCTTAATCTGTCCTGGACATTGAGTTCTACATGGATTCTATCCTTTTGGATTTATTTTTTATACAAATATATAAATATGTGTATGTATGTATGTATATATTTTATATATTTTAGATATATGATTGCATATGTATGGTATATTTACCACTAATATAATATAATATAATATAATATAATATATATATATATATATATATATATATATATATAGTCGACTCTCCCGTCGAATTCGACGTATGAGGGTCAAGCAGATCAGTTCCCAGGAAACTGACAGCCCGACAACAGCACATGAGATTTGATTATAGTGGTGAAGGTTTCGTGCAGGACCATCCACACTTTTTGAAGGGCCGAATACAGAGATCTGGTGCACTACGTGCCACAAGGTCCCCAAATTATTTAAAATAAAGATTAAACGGAACAAAGGAAATAAGCTACTGGACAAAAGTTAAAGAACGATCTTGTTAATATCTGATTGTGAACAAAATATTAACAAAGTTTAATATTTGGTAAACATCCCCTTATTTTTAATGACTTCTCTGCATCGTCGACCACATGATCTAATTAATTTCTTGCAAAATCAGCAGTAATTCCTCCCATTCGTCTTTCAATAACTCCCATAGGTGATCCTGGTTTTCGGGTTTCTTTTCTGAGCCCTTTCTCAATTATCTTCCAAACATTTTCTATTGGATTCCGGTTAGGGCTCTGGGCTGGCCACTTCATTAGGGCGATTCCTCCTTCTTCATATAAAGCCATAACCTTCTGAGCCTTGTGGCAAGGTGCATTGTCATGCATGAAAATAGGAGATTCATAAAGATTATGGTGTAATCTTGGTACCACATGCTGTTGAAGAAGCCTTTTGTAAATCTCAGCATTGATATTGCCATGTACCCGGATGATAGGGCAAACTCCTGCAGATGAAATCATTCCCCATAGCATCACACTGCCGCCACTAAACTTAACGGTTTTCTTGACACATCGAGAAGACAGTCTTTTACATGTTCTACGGCGTACGTAAGTTTTGCCCTCAAAACCAAATATAGTAAACTTGGACTTGTCACTGAAATGAACTGTATCGCATTGTGCGTCAGTCCAAACAACATGTTCTCTCGCATACTCCAGGCGTGCCCTTTGGTTTCGCTTTGAAACGAGAGGCTTCGAAGCTGGAATACGGGCATGCAATCCTGCATTTTTTAACCTGCGAGCAACCGTTTTTCTTGAGATCTTATTATCTGTCTCTTCATTAAATTTACGGGCAACTGACGTAGCAGTTTCAAAATGGTTTTTTGTAGAGATTCTAACAATTCTTCGATCTTCTCTTTGCGATGTTTTTGGAGGTCTGCCGGTTTTTGGTTTTGCATCTAACGTTTTATCGGTTTTATACCTGCTAATTACATGTTGAACGATATTTTTAGACCTATAATATAGAAATTTCTGAAATTGACTTTTTTCTTGATAGCGATAATGAGTTTTTTTCTTCAAAAGAGAGCGTTTTGCGTGTAGAATTTGCCATATTGCTTAAAAATAAATTCCTAATGATAAATGAACTTTTACTTATTTTTAAAAAGCTCCATCGAGTTTTTAACAATGTAAATTAAAAGTTTATGCAAATTATTAACATCGTTCCTTAACTTTTGTCCAGTAGCTTATTTCCTTTGTTCCATTTAATCTTTATTTTAAAAAAAAAAACTATTATGTAAATTTTTCTAACTTTGTATAATATTTATGCATTACACCCTAATCTTTATTCGGTAAAAATTTCATTGCTAATCATGCATTACTTTTTAAGTAATACACATATTTATGTCTTTGTTGTTTCCGTTCCTTATATTATGGCTGCTACTGTAAGGTTCTTTTTTCAAAAATTAAATTGAATTTTTGTGTTAGAGTTTAATATTTAATTACCACCCCAGAAAATGACAAAGAAGGAACTGGAAGATTTCAGGGTCAGAAGCCGACAAATTTGCAGAAAAATTCAAGGGCAATCTCTCAGTCCCGCCATTTATATGAAGAGCAGATGAATAACATACGGCAAACCATTCTAAATAGGTTTTGAATACAAAATCAGATTAATATTATATATACGTATATTTTATGGGTACATAATATAATGTTCTTATATGTACCCATATTTTGATTAAAAAGCATGCAAATTAGAAATTAATTGTGAATGTGATTAACATTTGAGGTAGAAATTAAATCATTTCCTGTAAGATATTATATACAATAAATGCGTTATTATTATTATAATGAAAACAAACTCTTAAAAGACCATGGTGATATTTATTTCGTAAGGATCGAGAGCTCAATCTCAACTCTTCAGACCGACTACTTACACACAAGATATTTGTAAGGAGTCAGCCTGAAGAGTTGAGATCGAACTCTCGATCATAACGAAATAAATATCACCATGATCTTTTAAGAGTTCATTTTCTTTATAATAATAATTATTATTGCTCTATTGTTGACAGTGAGCTCTCCCTGGATCTATATACTCTTAGAATGATACTACGGATTACAAATATTATATATATATATATATATATATATATATATATATATATATATATATATATATAGTGTATATTTAGGAACTATATTTTCAAAACACCTTTGGTTAAATAATTAAATAGCGAGAAAAATTGATTCAGAAAAATACCAAAATTTTCTTTCAAATAGTTTTTATTTTCCCAAGTACTCCCAGTCTCATCTGAAACCATCTTCAGGTTAAGTTAAAAAAAATATATATATGTATGAACAAAAATGGTAAAATTTACTTCGCTTATATTGAGGAAACAACTCCGCCTCCCCTCCAAAATGTGAACTTTGAATTTAAACGCTGCATAAGCAATAAAAACGAACAGTTGAAATGTTTTGAGTTTACAAAAACACATATACATACTCACAGACAACTTAACCCCTGAAGGTGGTCTCAGATGAGATTGAAAGTACCTGGGAAAATAAAAACTATTTGAAGGACAATTTGGGTATTTTTCTTAATCAATTTTCCAAGTCTAACAAAAAATGAATCTGTGAACTTGTAAGGATCACAATGAAAACTAATCGATATATGTCTAAATTAATAAACCAAACATGTTTGAATATATATATATATATATATATATATATATATATATATATATGTGTGTGTGTGTGTGTGTGTGTGTGTGTGTGTGTATAAATGCAACGCTGATTCTTGCACGTTTTTCCGCAGTGGCATATTGAGTTTGCTGTGGTCGTAACCGTTGTATCCATCCTACCGGGGATCTCATGCTCACCCCCTCCTGGGATCCTCTGTGGGTATGTATTTTACTTGTAGCATGAAACGGGAATCTCTTTACAACAAAGAAACATGTCATTAGGGGTGAGAACCCTGCAGACTCCGTATAGCCGTCTTTCCAACTGTCTTTCCTCATCTTTGTCGCCATATTTATTACAACGTTTCGGCTGTTGTATGCTCCGGCCTTCTTCAGGTGGTTGGAATGTCGAACTGAACCTTTTATTTCGCTCACTGGGGTAGACTGTTCTAGTTCCATGTGCCATGTTTAATGGATGTCAATTATCAGTTATCTCCTGTTAATTCCCCTTTCCAAGTTCTCCATAGAACTCACACTATTTGAGTTCTGTCACTAGATCTAACCAACGCAGTGGATAAAGACGTTGAATGTTGTTTTAGAAACTTTGAGGTAAATTGTTGTTAATATTCAATAAATACTTTAACCTCAACTTAGCTTTAATCTTGTTTATGCCAGACACATTTTGAATTAAGAAATATTTTGCATAACTCTTTGTTATCATTAAAAACGTGTACTCCTGCATATTTCCAATAAGTCAATTGATACTAATATCAAAACATGTCAGTTAGCAATCGATATTTTCTGGTGTTGATAACGAATAATCGATCACCTGGCATAACTGCATACTAACAATAGTTTGAAGCTAGGAATTATGTTTTATTCAAACTCATGGTGAATTCCATGAGCGAAAGCAAATTAATGCAGGCTAAAAATGTTTTCTGCTTATCGTCTGGTTTTATCAAGGCGGGAAAATATGACCTAGACTCGAGCCACTTGCTATTTGAAGGCAGTAGGCTAGGTGAAAGATTAATAGCTCTCCAGTCAGAGACAGTTCAATGGTGTGGAAATAAGTTTTGGGTTCGTCAATATTATTTCGTTGAATGCCAAATGAACCAGACTACTGAATGGAAAATGACGAAGTGGAAATATGATACGGACATTGAGCAACAATGCCTGCTTCACTCATTGTAACTTCAGAATTATTCTTGGCAACACAATGTATGGAGAATTCAGTAACAAAATGTAAAAAAAATCTATGTACACATTTCATACTCCTAAAGGGCTTCTTCAGACTAAATAATGATTTTATTGATGGAATCACATGCACACAAACACAAAACACACACACACACACACACACACATAGACACACACACACATATATATATATATATCAAAGGAAAAACTTAATGCATCATCAAAATGGAAAGAATAATCTATGTACACATTTCATACTTCGAAAAGACTTCTTCAGACTAAATAATGATTTTATTGATGGAATCACACACACACAAACACACAAACACATACATACACAAACACACAGACACACACACACACACACACATATATATATATATCAAAGGAAAAACCTAACGCATCATCGAATATTCGATTATAAATTATAATCTATTTTGACAAGTAAAGTTTTTAATACTTGTCTCATCAGACTAAAATTACAAATGGTTCATTATTGACTAATAATAATTCCAAAAAGTTTTTCCTTTAATGTCTATCATATTGCTCTGTATACTATCCATTGATGTCTCCTTATGGATGAATCTTTTTCATATTTTATATTAAAAAGACCTACTTGGATTATCTTCTCTCCTTACGGATTTGATATTACCTCTCTCTCTCTCACCGCCGTCTATGTCAACTTATATAAGATTAATACTGCCCGTCAAAAGTGTACATTTTAAATTCGTTTTTTTCGTTTCACCTTTGAAAGTGAAGTCTGAAGATCCAGAGAAAAATAAAATTCTCAGGTGAAATAAATTATAACAATTTGAGCCTTAAAGTGGTCTGTTTTCCTTTATATATATATATATATATATATATTAAATATGTTTGAATCAGTACAGAAACGTATTATGGCATAAAAAGCAAGAAATTTTATATTATAGGCTATGATAGATTTAAAATAAAAACAAAAACACACATCAGTCGACCGATTTCGTCCCCTCTCATCAGAACTGTTAACGGGGAACACAAATTATGAAGAGAAAAAAAAAAAGAAAGTCCGTCATGAATGACGTGAATGAATGGACAGGGAGAAGAAAAATATAATTATAAAAATTATACCAACAAAGATGCTAGAAGCACAGCACAGCAAGTCCAAGCAAACAATCTCTTTGTTTACAAAGAGCAGGTCGCCTGGACCTGATGTACAGCGTCTCCAACACCTTAAGATGGAATAATGAGTGTGCTCTGGCCAAAACGGATAACCAGTTCACACTGAAATCCATCGCACAAGTGGGATTCTTTATAAAATGATCCGCAATTGAAGACCCATACGTGTTACGAATGGTATCGCCCAATGAAAAATTGTGTTCGTGTTGTTTTTCAAACTAAGTCCGTACTTTCATCTATGTGTAAAGATGTTCTACCCCCCAACATATTAATTCTGTTATTTACCATTTCAAATGTAGTTGTGGATGCGACTACATAGGTAGAACGACACAGAGTTTGGACGTTAGAATTAAACAACATGTACCTGCTATAATACTGAATAAAAACACACACATATATATATATATGTCTGTGCGTGTGTGTCTGTATATCAAGAAAGTATAAACTTTACACATCATCAAAGAACTCGGTAATAAATTTATTTCAACAGACAATATACTATTTACATTATTCGGACTATGGTCCTTATCATTGTTGCCACATTTATCACAATGTCTCGGCCTTCTTCATGTGGTTGGAATGTCGAACTGAAACCTTTATTTCTCTCACTGGGGTAGACTGTTCTAGTTCCACGTGCTATGTTTAATGGATGTCAGTTATCAGTTATCTCCTGTTAATTCCCCTCTCCAAGTTCTCCACTGCCTTAATCCTATAACACTAACAATGGGTATATAGTACCCAGCGCAAATTTTCCTATTTTTAATTACAATTTTCAGTACCTGATTTTCATATCTAAATAATATGTTTTTTTTTTCAGTTTCTATTGATGTTAACTCAAAGTACAAAGTTTGAAGTGCCTGCATGTAAAATATTTCAAATAAAGATTTATATTTAATACTTTTTTTGATATTTTCAAAATCGGGTATGATATACCCATGGTTAGTAGTGGTGTAACTTTAACTGATGGTTAGTGTTCTAGGGTTAAGGTGAGAATTGAAATTACATTCTTTGGTTCTGTCACTGTATCTAACCAATGCCTTTATCCACTGTGCCAGATATTATTATACATTTATTCTTGCATAAAAACAATAATAAGCAAAAAGTAAAAAAAGACCTTTATATATGAGAATTAAAGCCCAAAATAAATAAAGTCATTTATGAGTACAGCAACAGAGCCTTTAAATGCTTATAATATATATATATATATATATATATATATATATATATATATATATATATATGCAAAATGGTAAACTTAATTCCCTTATACCCGGAAAAATAAAAACTAATACTGGAACTTTGAACTTTGAAACCTAAAAAACTTCATCAGCAGAAAAAAGAAGAGTTTTACAGAAACACATATACATAATCAAAGACAACATACCCTCCCCGAAGATGGTCTGAGATGAGATTGAAAGTACCTGGGAAAATAAAAAATATTCGAGAAAAAATTTAGGTATTTTTCTTAATCAAATTTCTAAGGCTACCAAGAAATGAATCCGTGAACTTGAAAGGATCACAACGAAAACTAATTGACATATGTCTAAATTATATATATATATATATATATATATATATATATATATATATATATATATATATATATATATATATATATATATATATATATATATATATATATGTATTATTTGGTGAACTATATATATATATATATATATATATATATATATGTGTGTGTGTGTGTGTGTGTGTGTGTATAGTAAAGTTGGCAAAATGACATCTGTCCATTCTCACTTGGGAAAAGAAAGAAAGAAAAATAAAAACGCGTCAATTTTTGAAAACTTCAAGAAACGCTCCAGATAAAAGTCGACAAAAACGTGATAATCTCTTTATAATCGGATATTATGATTTAAAATTTTTCATTTAGGCTTTCAAGACATTTGGTCATGTTTGTAGAAAGCTTCTTATGTCTGGAAATGTCAGGATTGTAGAACGTCTGCTTTATAGCTTCATAGAGTTGATTTGCATGTGCAAAGATCTTATCAAAGGTTTTGAGTTGAATACGAAACCATAGATACTTAATGCGTATTAAATCGAGGCGGAAAATCTGAAGAGCAAACATTGTTTGTCTTGACTTTCTGGTTATTTTCATTATATCATCAGGTGCCATAACATGGTAAAACAAATTCTTCTTTGGATGAAATTTTGAATAATGAAAAGAAATATATCCTGCAAATAAAAGGTGGTACAATTTACAGGCATTTATAGAGTGAGACTCACAAATAGTACAGGAAATTAGCCCAAGGAAAAAACAAAATTACTTTCAATTGTTGTTAATATTCAATGAATGTTTTGGCTTATCCTCATCTTCATTGTTGTTTTTATCAAGAGACTTTCAGATGAATTGTTGTTAATATTCAATGAATGTTTTGGACTATCCTCATCTTCATTGTTGTTTTTATCAAGAGACTTTCAGATGAATTGTTGTTAATATTCAATGAATGTTTTGACTTATCCTCATCTTCATTGTTGTTTTTGTCATGCGACTTTCGGATCATTTGTTGTTAATATTCAATGAATGTTTTGGACTATCCTCATCTTCATTGTTGTTTTTGTCCAGAGACGTTCAGATGAATTGTTGTTAATATTCAATGAATGTTTTGGACTACCCCCATCTTCATTGTTGTTTTTGTCAAGAGACTTTCAGATGAATTGTTGTTAATATTCAATGAATGTTTTGGACTATCCACATCTTCATTGTTGTTTTTATCTAGAGACTTTCAGATGAATTGTTGTTAATATTCAATGAATGTTTTTCACTATCCTCATCTTCATTGTTGTTTTTATCAAGAGACTTTCAGATGAATTGTTGTTAATATTCAATGAATGTTTTTCACTATCCTCATCTTCATTGTTGTTTTTATCAAGAGACTTTCGGATCAATTGGTGTTAATATTCAATGAATGTTTTGGACTATCGTCATCTTCATTGTTGTTTTTGTCCAGAGACTTTCAGATGAATTGATGTTAATATTCAATGAATGTTTTGGACTATCCTCATCTTCATTGTTGTTTTTGTCAAGAGACTTTCAGATGAATTGTTGTTATGTTAATATTCATCTTCATTGTTGTTTTTATCAAGAGACTTTCAGATGAATTGTTGTTAAATGTTTTGGACTATCCTCATCTTCATTGTTGTTTTTATCAAGAGACTTTCAGATGAATTGTTGTTAATATTCAATGAATGTTTTGACTTATCCTCATCTTCATTGTTGTTTTTGTCATGCGACTTTCGGATGATTTGTTGTTAATATTCAATGAATGTTTTGACTATCCTCATCTTCATTGTTGTTTTTGTCCAGAGACGTTCAGATGAATTGTTGTTAATATTCAATGAATGTTTTGGACTAACCCCATCTTCATTGTTGTTTTTGTCCAGTGACTTTCAGATGAATTGTTGTTAATATTCAATGAATGTTTTTGGACTATCCATTCTTCATTGTTGTTTTTATCTAGAGACTTTCAGATGAATTGTTGTTAATATTCAATGAATGTTTTTCACTATCCTCATCTTCATTGTTGTTTTTATCAAGAGACTTTCAGATGAATTGTTGTTAATATTCAATGAATGTTTTTCACTATCCTCATCTTCATTGTTGTTTTTATCAAGAGACTTTCGGATCAATTGTTGTTAGAATGTTTTGACTATCTGCATCTTCATTGTTGTTTTTGTCCAGAGACTTTCAGATGAATTGATGTTAATATTCAATGAATGTTTTGGACTATCCTCATCTTCATTGTTGTTTTTGTCAAGAGACTTTCAGATGAATTGTTGTTAATATTCAATGAATGTTTTGGACTATCCTCATCTTCATTGTTGTTTTTGTCAAGAGACTTTCAGATGAATTGTTGTTAATATTCAATGAATGTTTTGGACTATCCTCATCTTCATTGTTGTTTTTGTCAAGAGACTTTCAGATGAATTGTTGTTAATATTCAATGAATGTTTTGGACTATCCTCATCTTCATTGTTGTTTTTGTCCAGAGACTTTCAGATGAATTGTTGTTAATATTCAATGAATGTTTTGGACTATCCTCATCTTCATTGTTGTTTTTGTCCAGAGACGTTCAGATGAATTGTTGTTAATATTCAATGAATGTTCTGGACTATCCTCATCTTCATTGTTGTTTTTATCGAGAGACTTTCAGATGAATTTTTGTTAATATTCAATGAATGTTTTGGACTATCCTCGTCTTCATTGTTGTTTTTGTCCAGAGACGTTCAGATGAATTGTTGTTAATATTCAATCTATGTTTTGGACTATCCTCATCTTCATTGTTGTTTTTGTCGAGAGACTTTCGGATCAATTGTTGTTAATTTTAAATGAATGTTTTGGCCTATCCTCATCTGCATTGTTGTTTTTGTCAAGAGACTTTCGGATGAATTGTTGTTAATTTTAAATGAATGTTTTGGCCTATTCTCATCTTCATTGTTGTTTTTGTCAAGAGACTTTCGGATCAATTGTTGTTAATTTTAAATGAATGTTTTGGCCTATCCTCATCCTCATTGTTGTTTTTGTCAGAGATTTTCAGATGAATTGTTGTTAATATTCAATGAATGTTTTGGACTATCCTCATCTTCATTGTTGTTTTCATCAAGAGACTTTCAGATGAATTGTTGTTTATATTCAATGAATGTTTTGGACTATCCTCATCTTCATTGTTGCTTTTGTCAAGAGACTTTCAGATGAATTGTTGTTAATATTCAATGAATGTTTTGGACTATCCTCATCTTCATTGTTGCTTTTGTCAAGAGACTTTCAGATGAATTGTTGTTAATATTCAATGAATGTTTTGGACTATCCTCATCTTCATTGTTGTTTTTCTCAAGAGACTTTCAGATGAATTGTTGTTAATATTCAATGAATGTTTTTCACTATCCTCATCTTCATTGTTGTTTTTGTCCAGAGATTTTCAGATGAATTGTTGTTAATATTCAATGAATGTTTTGGACTATCCTCATCTTCATTGTTGTTTTTGTCCAGAGACGTTCAGATGAATTGTTGTTAATATTCAATGAATGTTTTGGACTATCCTCATCTTCATTGTTGTTTTTATCAAGAGACGTTCAGATGAATTGTTGTTAATATTCAATGAATGTTTTGCACTATCCTCATCTTCATTGTTGTTTTTCTCAAGAGCCTTTCAGATGAATTGTTGTTAATATTCAATGAATGTTTTGGACTATCCTCATCTTCATTGTTGTTTTTCTCAAGAGACTTTCAGATGAATTGTTGTTAATATTCAATGAATGTTTTGGACTATCCTCATCTTCATTGTTGTTTTTGTCAAGAGACTTTCAGATGAATTGTTGTTAATATTCAATGAATGTTTTGGACTATCCTCATCTTCATTGTTGCTTTTGTCAAGAGACTTTCAGATGAATTGTTGTTAATATTCAATGAATGTTTTGGACTATCCTCATCTTCATTGTTGTTTTTCTCAAGAGACTTTCAGATGAATTGTTGTTAATATTCAATGAATGTTTTTCACTATCCTCATCTTCATTGTTGTTTTTGTCCAGAGATTTTCAGATGAATTGTTGTTAATATTCAATGAATGTTTTGGACTATCCTCATCTTCATTGTTGTTTTTGTCCAGAGACGTTCAGATGAATTGTTGTTAACATTCAATGAATGTTTTGGACTATCCTCATCTTCATTGTTGTTTTTATCAAGAGACTTTCAGATATATTGTTGTTAATATTCAATGAATGTTTTGGACTATCCTCATCTTCATTGTTGTTTTTGTCAAGAGACTTTCAGATGAATTGTTGTTAATATTCAATGAATGTTTTGGACTATCCTCATCTTCATTGTTGTTTTTGTCAAGAGACTTTCAGATGAATTGTTGTTAATATTCAATGAATGTTTTGGACTATCCTCATCTTCATTGTTGCTTTTGTCAAGAGACTTTCAGATGAATTGTTGTTAATATTCAATGAATGTTTTGGACTTTCCTCATCTTCATTGCTGTAATGTGGTCCTATTTTTATTTTACATATTCCATTGACATTGTTTTCTGTTTATTGTATGTTTGGGTAAAATAATCTCAAGATATTGCAATTTAGTCGAATGGTTTATGTACCAATATCATTAGTATGGCTTTCATGTCACAACTGCTGGCATTGAAGCAAGGACGAGTTCAACGTGCTGTCCCTTGATGATCTTGGTAGAAAAGAGTCTGATCAGAAGTGAATAGCATTCTTTTATCATTGGTGCCAACATATTGTGTCAGGGGATTGTTTTGACACTATACATGATCTCTAGAGAGTGCAGTTGACCAAGGGCGATAACTCCCCTACTTAACATATATATTTTTCTTAAAAAGGATCCAATTTCGTATTCTTATTCTCATGAATTTGCCCTGGAATCGATTGTAAAACGCAGAATAAATATCATGCCAATTTTTCATGATTATTTGAACATCCTGACTAATTTTATAAATTGTAACATTTAATTCATTTTATGTGATTTCAGATTATTTTTAACCAAAATAGCGGCTGCGATAAATATGTTGGCAAAGACACATTTGTCCAGAAATATCATAATGTTTCAACATGTGAAAACCCCTATGCCAACCCCTGTCAAATGTCTTTGAGATATCTAAACCAACAGCCCCAACTTCATTGTTATTTGAAACTTGATAAATACTTTCAACAACAATCATTAATACATTAGCTGTTGACCTATAGAAGCAAAAGTTATTACTTATCTTTAGAGAAAACAGGAGTACATTTCTTAAGGATTCACACACCTGAAGAAGGTTGGAACATACAATGGCTTAAACATTGTGAATATGGCAGTAAAGATGACGACAACAGTTTGAACAATGTAAATAATTACAATACCTCATCTCAGAAATATAGACAGATTTCTTAAAGTTTATTACAGGAATACTATCAAAATCCACATGCTTTGTGGAGATCCAGTTTAGAGGTTGTGTTTGTGTGTGTCTCTTTGTTGTCGTATTTTTAAAAATTTTTTATGTTCTTATCCAAATATATGTCAAAAAATACCATGATCCAGTAAAAGATCTGTAGTTTTTTTTTTTTGCAAGGAGTAAATTAAAACTTTTTTAAACTAGCAATATCTGTGCATATATGAAAGTGCAAAACTCCAAGCATCTGTTTACCATTTCAGTTAAACTTTGATCTAATTGCTGAAACCTAATTAGTTAATGAAGTGTCTTTCTTCTGCCTGCTCTTTCATTGCATTGTAACAATGTTTGTAATAACTCCAGTTTCACACCTTTTTTTTTTGTGTCTCAGCATGATCTGAAACATGAAGCAGTAATTTCCTTTCCTTTCTTTATTAGTAAATCATGTGAATTCGTGTTTCCCAGTTTTATTACAATTTGATACCATTTCATTGCAAATGCCATATACTCACAAAAGAAAGCCTATCTAGTCGGTTTTACAGGAAACACCCACTTTTGGATTTGGATGACTTTACAAAAAATGGAAACAGTATAAAAATCAAGGTTACCATTTGAAATCTATCTATCTATCTATCTATCTATCTATCTATCTATCTATCACACTGGTCATACCTATCTATCTATCTATCTATCTATCTATCTATCTATCTATCTATCACACTATTCATCTATCTATCTATCTATCTATCTATCTATCTATCTATCTATCTTGATTCTATCTGGTCATCTAACTTTCACATCAGTCTATCTATCTATCTATCTATCTATCTATCTATCTATCTATCTAACTTTCACACTGGTCATATCTATCTATCTATCTATCTATCTATCTATCTATCTATCTATCTATCTATCTATCTAACTTTCACACTGGTCATATCTATCTATCTATCTATCTATCTCTCTATCTTTCACACTGGTCATATCTATCTATCTATCTATCTATCTATCTATCTATCTTCTATCTCATCCCATCTTTGTTTCCATTCTATCTATCTATCTATCTATCTATCTATCTATCTATCATCTATCACACTATCTATCATCTATCTATCTATCTATCTATCTATCTATCTATCTATCTATCTATCTAACTTTCACACTGGTCATATCTATCTATCTATCTATCTATCTATCTAACTTTCACACTGGTCATATCTATCTATCTATCTATCTATCACACTGGTCATATCTATCTATCTATCTATCTATCTATCTCTCTATCTTTTACACTGGTCATATCTATCTATCTATCTATCTATCTATCTATCTATCTATCTATCTATCTATCACACTGGTCCTATCTATCTATCTATCTATCTATCTATCTATCTATCTATCTATCACACTGGTCCTATCTATCTATCTATCTATCTATCTATCTATCTATCTATCTATCTATCTATCTATCACACTGGTCCTATCTATCTATCTATCTATCTATCTATCTATCTATCTATCTATCTAACTTTCACACTGGTCATATCTATCTATCTATCTATCTATCACACTGGTCCTATCTATCTATCTATCTATCTATCTATCTATCTATCTATCTAACTTTTCACACTGGTCATATCTATTACATCTATCTATCTATCACACTGGTCCTATCTATCTATCTATCTATCTATCTATCTATCTATCTATCTATCTATCTATCACACTGGTCATATCTATCTATCTATCTGAAGCTATTTTAATCTACAGAGTGGTCCAAAAGTCGTGTCACTCTCTAAATAATACAATTTTCTATTTCAGATGGCTGACATGAAAATGATGTTGTTCATACAGACCTTCTCGATATGTGACAATGTTAATGAAAGTGAATAAACTGAATCCAGTACACGTCCTTTGTATTACTGTATTACTTGTTCTTCTATTGGTCTCATTAGTTTTTGATAGGGATAATAAGACTTTCACTCCAACCTCTATCTTTCTAAGGCTATTTTAATCTGCAAGGTGGTCCGAAGGTTTTGTCACTCCCTAGATAATACAATTTTCTATTTCAGATGGCTGACATGAAAACCATGGTGTCAATGAAGACCTATTCGATGTATGACAGCCTCAATGAAAGTACATGTGTTTTGTATTATTGTATTACTTGTACTTCTATTGGTCTCATTATTTTTGGTAAGGCAAGACTTTCTCACCACTATCTATCTATCTATCTATCTATCTATCTATCTATCTATCTATCTATCTATCTAAGGCTATTTTAATCTACAGGCTAATAACAAGTGGTCGGGTGCCATTTTGGTAAATATATCTGTTAAAATGAGATGCCAATGTTATTTTCATTTTTTCATATGGTCTCATCATTGGTTCCAAAATGGTAAACAGGAAGAAGTCAAATGAAGCTTCGACTTGACTGATTCCTTCAGTTGTTTTAATTCTGATTCCCCCTTTACTAGACAGTCTATTACGCCTTCAGGATCCAAAAACCAGAAGCTACCACGTTGCCAACAGAACTGTTTGAACTCCTTCAAGTTGAAGAACCAGAATTTGAATTGGATATTTGATTTAGGTTCAATGCGTTGAACCGAGGTTTTATTTTGAGTTACTGATCTGCGGTGGAAATTCTCAGGGTCAACCTGGAAGCGACTGTGTCCAAGAAATTTCCAACTTTTTCAGCTTCTGGTGTCGGCATTCTTGGGACTCATCTTGCTTGCTCATCTCCAAGATCTCAGTTAAAAGAGTATGGAACAAAGCAGAAGTAATAGCTATGGAATTAGCTATCTGCTAGACAGCAAGCCATCTGTCATCTAAAAACATACGGGGAATGGCATCCACTTGTTCATCAGTGATTGAGGTTTTCTAGTTTTATAAGAAGTGGTCGGCTGCTGCCATAACAAAAATGTTCAGCAATGAATCTTCTTTCTTGGTGAGGCTTATAACTTTTTGAACGACTCTCATATGGTGGTAACTTAAGATTAATAAAAATATATTATATGAACGGAACTTCTTTTCACAGGAGAACAAAGAAAATAATAACTGATGAATAAAAATTATATTTTTCGGATTCTATTGACAACTCAAGAAATTAAGGATTTAAAGAGACAATATGAGACAATATGGAAAATCGATTCTACTCTCTGAAATCAAAGTCGAATTCTTCGCGACAGCAGTGGAAAAAAGTACTTCTGTATACCTCCAGTGTATGAACTCTAGCAAAGGCATTGAATAAGAGTCTTGATAGGGTTTATACCAACGCTCTAAGAGTGGTGAAAATGTCAGTTGACCCTTAGTATATGATTGACCAAATGTCGTATGATGACTTGCTAAAACAGATGGCGACGATTGCTGAGAGGAGAGTAAGAATTTATGGACATGGCTGAGGAAAGAAGGAAATCATTTCCAAAGTTCCCAATCATTCCCAAAGTTTTACTCTTGGAACCTACGCAAGAAAGTACCAAAGACGGAATTACAACCGTGCAAGATCTTAATGATACACCGACACTTTTCTGGTAATTTTGTTTCCAGAACAGTGCCTGA
The DNA here is from genome assembly GCA_903632075.3 of Acanthosepion pharaonis. Classification (NCBI taxonomy): domain Eukaryota; kingdom Metazoa; phylum Mollusca; class Cephalopoda; order Sepiida; family Sepiidae; genus Acanthosepion; species Acanthosepion pharaonis. The sequence continues at coordinate 568,513 of CAHIKZ030000714.1, read as the reverse complement.
TGAAGCAGTTCTTGGACCAACAAATGTCTTGGAATAATAATGCCACCGATCTACTAATTAGGCACCTTTGCGCGGATAGAATCAAAGGATTACGACTTTGAAATTTGAAATTAAACAATGAAACAATTCATAAACTGTTAATCTAGGAACCTACACAAGGGAAATGATTTTGTGGGTGACCCGCCCGTAACTTCATTGACTAATTGTTTATTAAAGAAACTGTAATGGAAGATCGTAATATCGAGAGAAGGTTGGTTGTGAATGTCTAACTGTGGCTGATTCGGTTTGTAGACATAATCAAAATTTTAATTCAATGATACAATTTATTAAAGTTAAATAACATTATTGAAATAGTGTAAGGCATGAACCAAAGAACTATTTGAACTGCTCGGAAAACTCGATTTAATAGGGAAAGATATTAGAATAATCCATAATATTGTCTGGGAACAAACTGCCTGCATACGGGTAATATTTAAAGAGACTATATAGAAAACCAAGTCTATCATTTGAAATCAAAATTGAATTCCTCAGAACAGTAGAAACAGTCCTTCTGTTCTGAACTTCTGTATAGACTCTAACGAAGGTATTGAACAAGAAATGTGTTACTTATACTAAAATGTTAAGCAGAGTGAAAATGGCAGTTGCTAGTAACACATGACTAACCAAAATTCTCTATGGTGACTTGCCAAAGCTGACGACCAAAATTGTTGAAAGGAGAGTAATATAGAAATGATTTCCAAAGTTTTACTCTGGTGACGCTGACCAATTGATTGAAGATACCAACTTCTTAAAAGAGCAATTGCAAACAGGAATTGAAGAGAATAATGTATGGAAGAGGAATCTGGTTATAAATGTCAGACCGCAGTCGATCCGGTTGGTAGGTATGTGATTTGAAATTCAGTGATACTATTTATTAATCGTAATATGTTATTTACGAACAAGCGACGTCTTTAGTAAAACTGATATACAAAAGAGTAGTAGAAAAGGAAAATTCAAACATCAGACAAATATCTTTTACTTGTAATGCAGATTATTTTAAACTAGCAGTAGAGGCCGGCGTTGCCCGGGGATGTAACAGTAAGAGATAGATCAAGTATCGACCATCATAAAGACTGAAAAATAAAATGTCTTAATTAGTTTTTTGTTTTGTTTTTTTTTTTTTTACGAATTGGTCAAACCCAAACTCAAACAAAAAATGTTTTCAATCGTTATGAGTCTACCGATTGAATAGAATTTATTATAAACAATTGTCTTGTAAAATGGAATTTTTAAAGCATTCTGAATGTAAAATAAAGAAAAAAAGTGTGCAAGACAGTAAGAAACACTACCTGCCAAAAAAAAAAAGTGAAGTTTTTGTTGAAATCGGTTGAAAATGTAGGAAATCCGATCCCATGTATAAACGAACACAGACACACACTCACAAACAACCTGGGTTTTATAATAAGTATAACTCGATATGAGTTGTTCTCTTTCATTCTCGCGACAGCGATGCCTCTTAATCGTGTTTTCAAATTGATCTCGTGCAAAAACAATTGTGTTTTTCCAATTTTTGGCGCTGTCAGAACCACCACAATTTAATTTTACGTAGTCCTGTGAGGTTTTGTTGAAATCGGTTGAAAAATGTATGAAATCCGATCCAATATATAAACGAACACACACACACACACACACACACACACACACACACACACACACACACACACACACACAACCTGGGTTTTATAATAAGTATGATAAAAAAAGACGACGCAAAGAGGTATTTGAACTGCTAATTTACTGAGAACTAAATACTTGTATATAGACCGAAAATGTATTTTGCAACTACACAAAATTAGGAAGTGGCTCTGACAAGGCTTTGTCTTCTCGCCGGGTTCATTTAACCTTTATAGCGAGGTCGTTCTATTAAAGGAGAAATTCTACAATATGTGTGGCATGGTGGGTCCTAGTCGTGAATGAAAGAACTTTGGAACTAAGGAATGTACAGAGTGGGCCGAAAGCCTTGTCACTTCTAGATAATATAGTTTTCTTTTATTTTAATGCTCTGAAATGTTTTCTGCCGAGAAAAATTTCTTGATGCGGCATAGGGAACCAACTTTAATTATTTGAATAATTATAAATATAAAAGATTTACGGAAGAGAAGATAACGAAATCGCCGCCATCAAGTCATGATATGAATCCAATCGAAAATCTATGGTCAAATTGTGAAGACGGAATTATATGAAGTTGGCTAACAATATAACAGCAAAGCAGATCTATGGGAAGCAATTAAAACTACTATGTTGGAAATTGAACCTGCTGATGTAAAAAAAAAAATAAAAAATCAATTGATTATAGATTACTGACTGTTATTGAGAAGATAGGCCAGTATATTAAAATGTAAAAAAATTCAAAAACTTATCATATTTGCTAGTTATTTGTTCTTTTATAAGTGTTGATCAATTTTTGATGATTTTATTAACTTTTTATTGAAACATGATTATTCGGTTTTGCCTAATAAGTTCAGACGGCAGTTTTTAGAATAAAGTAAACAATTAAAATAACTTCAATAAAACTTTGATACTAAATAAATTTTTAATTTTTGACATCTAAATTGATTGTTGAAAGTTTAACAATTTTGTTTCAAACCAAATTTGAATTATTGAAGTTTATATGATTTGCTTAATAACTTCAGACATTGTGTATATAGATGTGTATGAATAGACTGAGATAGATAGATAGAGAGAGAGATAGAGAGAGAGAGAGATAGAAACAGACCGAGATAGAGAGAAATATATGAACAGACTGATATATATATATATATATATATATATATATATAGAGAGAGAGATGATGGATATAAATAGATAGATATTAAAAGGATAGATAGATTGATAAATAGACAGACAGATATAGAACAGACTGGGATAGTTTGATATGAACTGATTGAAACAGATATGAACAAAAATAGACAGATATGAACACATTGAAATGAATAGATATAAACAGATTGAGATAGCTACATAACAGAATATATATATATATATATATATATATATATATATATATATATATATAGAGAGAGAGAGAGAGAGAGAGAAGTAGACAGACAGATAGACCGACAGAAAGACAGAAAGAGATTGAGAGAGAGAGCGAGATGGATAGATATGGACACACACACACCTATATATAGAGAGAGATGGATAGATAGACATGGATGTAGATACATAGATAGATAGATAGATAGATAGATGGGTACAAGGTAATAATCATTTGGTAGAAAAAACATCTGATTTCCAAAATATCTTCCTGTGTTTTCCTTGCTGTATGCGACCTTGACAGGGATATAGATATCGACATATTAGGATAGATATGAATAGAGTGCGATAGATAGATAGATAGATAGATAGATAGATAGATAGATAGATAGATAGCGAAAGAGAGAGATGAGGTAAATAATCAATTAGTAGAAAAAAACTTCTCATTTCCAAAATATATTTCGGTGTTTTCCTTGCTGTATGAGACCTTGAGAGAAAGAGAGATAGATATGGACATATAAGGATAGATATGACTATAGATTGATAGATAGATAGATAGATAGATAGATAGATAAGGTAATAATCATTTGGCAGAAAAAAAACATTGGATTTCTAAAATGTGTTTTCTTTGCCGTATGCGGCCTTGAGAGAGAGAGAGATAGATAGATCTGAATATATAAAGATAGATCTGAATAGATAGATAGATAGTGTGTGTGTGTGTGTGTGTGTGTGAGAGAGAGAGAGAGAGAGAGAGAGAGAGAGAGAGAGGTATAAGGTAATAATCATTTGGTAGAAAAACCCACCTAATTTCCAAAATGTCTTCCTGTGTTTTCCTTGCTCTATTACGACCTTGACTTTTCTCTTAAACCGCTATGTCGGTTGCCAAGCTATGTTGGTGAACTCCAAATTTATTCTCAACTGTCACGTCTGATTATTACAATTGCTTTCCAAAAAACGGAAATTTCTTTATAACTCAATCTTATAATTCGATCTCGTACAAATAGATTTAATGAAATAGATGCTTTTGCATATCATGGCGATCAACAATTATTTACACCAACACTTCGCTAATATTGTTATCCATGAATTCTCAAGATATAACGATCTTCCAAATGTTCTCTTCTGCTTACGGTCTCCATATTATTTTGATAAGTGAAAATAGTAGACAGTTTTTTATTTGCCATATTGTCTTTAATTATGCTAAAAAATATTCTTACAGACGAAATGGTTTGCAGGTTTTGTGACAATTCATTGAATTTTACCGACATTGAAATGTTAGGGGGGGGGCTAAAACTAGAACGACACATAATTTAATAAACTCACATATATATGAATATACATAGGTAGATATGAACAGAATTAGATAGATAGATAGATAGATAGATAGATAGATAGATAACGGACATAGTGAACGAGTGAACAGAATTAGATAATAAGAATAAAGATAGATAGATAGATAGATAGATAGATAGATAGATAGATAGATGAATAGGTATGACTACAGATAGATAGATAGATAGATAGATAGATAGATAGATAGATAGGTATGATTGTAGATAGATAGATAGATAGATAGATATCACTACAGATAGATAATATGAAGATAGATAGATAGATAGATAGATAGATAGATAGATAGGTATGACTATAGATAGATAGATATGAACATAGATAGATAGATATGACTACAGATAGATAATATAAAGATAGATAGAGGCGTAAATTTCAGAGTATATCTGTAAAAGGACAATATGAATAAAAAGAAAATAAAAATTTATCTTAGCCGACGCGTTTTGTCCTCTGCATGATTTTATCAAGATTAATGTAAGAAAAGTTAGGGGTGGTTGTGGTAAAAGGGGGCAACACATAATTTAATAAACAAACATATATATGAATATACACCCGTGTGCAAATTAACTGAAACCACCGCTTTAGTTTTCTTTCTTTCACCATACGGTCACTTTTACATCCACTGGATGCCATGGTGTAATCAATTTCTATTTTTCCTCAGATGAATCAGGTGTAATCGATTTCTAGTTTTCCTCATTTGCAGTGGTGTGCATCAGTGGTATGAATCTATTTTCGGGGTGTATGATGAAATTTGTTTGGCCTTGAAAAATATTGGGTCATCCGTGATTGTCTCAGATGAGATTGAAAGTACTTGGGAAAATAAAAACTATTCGAAAGACAATTTTGGCATTTTTCTTATTCATTTTTCTAAAATTTCTTCAAAACTAATCAGCGAACTTGAAAGAATCTCAACGAAAACTAATCGACATGATATGTCTAAATTATTTAACCAAACCTGTTTGAATATATATATATATATATATATATATATATATAATATTATTGGTTAATACACACACACAAACGCATATATATATAAAATATATAAATGTATACATATACATACATGCACATACATACTACAAATTCCAAAAGTTCTGATGAATTGGATCGTAATTACGATTCCAATGTAATAAATTATAACCATGGAATATTAGTGTTTAAGCCATTTTATTATATATATATATATATATATATATATATATATATAAGTGTAGATGGTCATGCACGAAACCTTCACCATTATAATCAAATATCATGTGCTGTTGTTGGGCTGTCGGTTTCCTAGGGACTGATCTGTTTGACCCTCTTACGCCGAATTCGACGGGAGAGTCGAGATTAGTATATATATATATATATTGTCATGGGTCCTTACCTATAACTACAGAATGAACACTTCCTAACACTATGTATACTATGCCTCTCAAGAGAGAGGGTCGAATCAAGCCGAGCTTCTCGACTTGACGGTCGAACTCTCTGCTTCTGAGCAGAAAGGAACCCGGACGAGGCTCCGGCGAAGGGCAGAATCTCGTTCGGGAAGAAATGACCAACCCGATCTCGTTTATACGGGATATACGGGCATTTTTTGGCTGAGCCTACGGGCTCGGGAAACCCACGATAAACTCTGCCTTGTTCCACATGCAACCCTCGTGGGGGGTGGTGGCTAGATACCGAATCAAGCCGAGCTTCTCGACTTTACGGTCGAACTCTTTGCTTTTGAGCAGAAAGGAACCCGGACGAGGCTCCGCCGAAGGGCAGAGTCTCGTTCGAGGAAAATGACCAGCCCGATCTCGTTTATACGGGTTATACGGGCATTTTTTGGCCGAGCCTACGGGCTCGGGAAACCCACGATAAACTCGGCCTTGTGCCACATGCAACCCTCGTGGGGGTGGCTAGATACCGAATCGAGTCGAGCCGATAGTAGTTCACTCCAAACCAGACTGACAGTCATACTAACACCTTCCACATCTTGTATTATTATTTCGTGTAATATACCTTCGTTATTTCTACTCTTGTGTTCGTGTTGTTCTTCCTTGGTCCTAACCAGGACCATAACATATATATATATATATATATATATATATATATATATATATATATATATAAAAATGAAGAAAAGGTAGATAGATATGAAGAAAAGGTGATAGATAGACATGAATAGAACAAGAAAATAAATTGATATGAAAATAAATTGATATGAAAAAAAGAGATAGATAGATAGATAGATAGAAATAAGACATCTTTCCGGATGAAACCTTTCGAAAAGGTATCTTTCCAGAAGACCTTATTGAATCAATATCTAGGTTTGCTGGCCGGAAGTTGGTACACAATTTCTCTCGTTAGAATCTGTCTTGCACATATATCAATCTACCATTGGTCCGTGCATTGAATAATTCAGCCATATCTGGTGCAATGATCCTATTAAAAATTTCGAGATTCTTGGCAAAATTCAAAGAAGGCTTTGTAATATATTCGATTCCTACCTGGCATCTCGACTTCAGTCATTTTCTTACCGACATGATGTGACATTTTTCTGTTTTTCTAGAAATATTTCATGGAAATTGTCCTGATGATCTTTCCTCCTAGGTGACTTGACTGCATAAATTTAAGCGTGCTACCGGATTGTCAGCCATGTTTCATCGTTTTATTGTTGAACATGCTAGATGCAAGCGTATGCCCTATTTCAATAGTTTCTCTTCTCGCCTGTGGAACGCCTTTCGGATTTATTAATTCCCTCCCATTTATGATCTTCTAAAACGTTAAATATAATGCCAAAAGCCAATTTTCCTAAATGCTTTTTTCTAATTCCTTCTTAATCCTAATTAAAGCGAATGATTTTTTTTCGGATTTTGTAAACAAAAAAAAAAATCATCAAGTAAGAGAAACTACATCACTTGAAGACTTTCAGCAACTAAAATGAATAGTGCATGTAACTCGAAGAGAAATTAATGGCATAATCAAGGTGTTGAATTTCCACACAAACCTCAACATAACATTAGGAGGGAAACCCTCATCAAGGTTAGAAAGAAAGATAAGTGTTAGGGAACTCCTGAAAAACAGTTTAAAGAGAAAGGTTTTGTAAATCTAATCCAACCCTAACGCTAACTGAATGCTGAATGTTTCCTTATAAGGAAACGGTAAATATCACTGTCACCACTACGCAATCCCCAACGGTGACCATTGTCTACTACATGAATTTTTATCCAGAAGAAGTAATATGCCTCCTTCTCTATTTGTATAGGATCCGGCATACTTGAGTTACTTACCTCATCTTTAGTCATGACCGTTTTGGGTTCCTTGAGTGTGGCTATAATTTCTGTTTTCTATGAAGTTCTTAAATATATTGAACCGTTTTTTATGATATTCTGCTATCGACCTTGAAGAATAATCTTTCATAACACTTTGGGTTTCTTATAAACTCTGGTCATCCATAGAAACTTTTGACTATCGTTATCAAAATTTTATTTCAGATTTTATTTACGACACCCTCTTCGAGATTCAACACCAATTAGACAAGAACGAACATGTTTGGTCCCTTCTTCTTTTTGCTTTTAATCAAATTCGCAAGGTACTCAAAGCTGCTCGAGATATTTATGCTGTGTACGGAGATGGCTTCAATGCCGAGAGATTATCCCAGAAATGGTTTTCCTGTTTCAAAGAGGAGGAATTCAAATTTACAGACTCTCTGCGTTCTGTTTGACCTGTTCAGTTTGATGAGGACCAATTGCAGGCGCTGATTAAAGAAACCGCATCAGTACTCCAGGGAATTGGCCCAGAAGATGGCAAATTCTCGTGTGAACGCCGTTTGCTATCTTCACTCAATGGGTAAAGTCCAGAACAAACAAAATCTCAAAGAGGCAATTCACCTGAAAAGACCTGACAGTCGATACAGTGTAATTATTCAACAAAATAATACTATTATTTCTGTAAAGGCCAAACGAGACTATAACGAGAATTGGCTCACAAGATGGCAAGCTCTCGTTTGAGCGCCGTTTGATATCTTCACTCAGTGGGTAAAGTCCAGAACAACCAAAAGCTAAAAGAGGCAATTCAGATGAAAAGGCTGACCGTCGATAAGTGTAATTATTCAAAATAATAATAATCGTCCCTATATCGATAACCTGACCAAACATGCAATTAATGAGCTGAGTTGGGAAGTTCTACTATGTCCACCATATTCTCCTATTTAGCCTTGTCAAATTAACCCATTTGCAACCGCTTTCTAACAATTTGAAGGGTGTTTCGTTCAACAACGATGTGGAGCTTGTAGACTCAAAACCTAATGAATTCTATATCACTGTTTTTGATCATTGCCATGAGGTTATTAACAATAAAGGGGAATACAGTGCTTAATGATTCATCAGAACTATTAATAAATAATATATATTAAAATAAATAATAAATATAAACGGATTTATATAACAACTTATTACCTTATTTGAGTTGCTAAATACAAAGTATGTTGTACATGCTGTTTTCTTGTTTTGTTTTTTTAGTAAGTAACCCGCTCTAACGTGAACGTTGTGAAGGGCAGGTCTAACATTAAATACAGTTAAAAAAGATGTCTTCCTGTTATGATTGGCTGTATAAAAAGCGAAAACCTTTGGCCTTATCCGATGGAGACCTGCTGAGGACACGCAGATTTGCCTTGTAGGAAAATCATCAGGAACATGCATAAAGGTTATCCAAACTATTCACAAAAAGGTTAATTTGTATCTTGAACTGATTTGATCTTTACGACTGAAGAAAAGTATTTTTCAAAAGTCTGCAACCAGCTTAGAGTTTAATGTTATCTATTATGTATGAGGTTGGACTGGAAAATATACATCATTTTCATAAAAAAAGAAAAAAAATAGCCTCCCTAGGACAATGGCGTCTTAGTCCACTTCAAACTATTCCCTTTTGTTACCTCGCAGATATCCCTGTCTAAATTGATAAGAAGCTGTAAAATCTATTTCGGAATCAATAGCAGCAGTTTCAACACATTCTTCTTAATCTCGCCCGTTGTCTTTCACCAGAGGTTTCGGCGTAAGATAAGAAAATGTTAGAGAAAAGCATCCAAATCTGGATGGTTTTTACGATATTGTTTACACACGACAAGAGCCACACAAGGCTGCTGAATGGATATAGGGACATTCAAGATAAATAACGGCTGACCTTAGATTTGAAGCTTGTAGGGGAAGCATCCTCTTGGGAGTCTGTTCCGCAAAGTAGCGTGTCTCGGGAAGTAGTTTTTCAAATGGAACTTCCTTATAGCAAAAATACGAAGTGGGTGATAGATAGGAACAAACTGAGATAGATAGATAGATAGATAGATAGATAGATAGATAGATAGATAGATAGATAGATATGAACAGACTGAGAAAGATAGATAGATAGACATGAACAGTCATAGATTAATACAGATAGATAAATAGATATGAACAGACTGAGATAGATAGATAGATAGATAGATAGATAGATATGAACAGACTGAGATCGATAGATAGATAGATAGATAGATAGATATGAATAGACTGAGATCGCTCGATCGATAGATAGATAGATAGATAGACAGACATGAACAGTCATAGATTAATACAGATAGATAGATAGATAGATAGATATGAAAAGACTGAGAAAGATAGATAAATAAACATGAACAGTCATAGAATAATGCAGATAGATAGGTAGGTAGAAATGAACAGACTGAGATAGATAGATGGATAGATGCGTAGAAAGATAGATATTGTAGATAGCTTGAAAGAAAGATATAAGCAGACTGAGATAGATAGATAGATAGATAGATAGATAGATATGAACAGATTGGGATAGATAAATAGATAGATAGATATGAACAGACTGAGAAAGATAGATAGATAGATAGACATGAACAGTCATAGATTAATACAGATAGATAGGTAGATAAATATGAACAGACTGAGATAGATAGATAGATAGATAGATAGATAGATAGATAGATATGAATAGAGATCGATAGATAGATAGATAGATAGATAGATAGATAGATAGATAGATATGAACACACTGTGGATATGGAATGTCGCGTGTTGGCTGTAAAGGTCTGAAATGATAGAAAAAAAAAATGAAGCCTTCACTTTTCACTTCCTTCCACAGACGTTAGTAACTACACATTCCATTTTCTCGCTTCTCATTATGGATTTCCATTGTTCCATCCAGTCTTCTAGAGGCAGCTGGTTTTACTCTTATGTTCTTTGCTTCAATTAAAAAGTAAGGAATACAGAAAGATTTTCGTCATATCTGCATTGTCTTCTGTTAGGCTTTAGTCACAAGGTCGAGCCGTTTCTGAATTTTGAGATGAAGTTGCATGGCAAATGTTGAAAATAATATCAGAATATTTCATAATTGCTAGCAAACTCAACCAAGGTCACCCAGTGTTGTTCTTCAGTGTGGCGAAATTTTCTTTTCTTTCAGGGTATGGCAAATTCTAAAATTTGCAGGTTCCCAGTCTTTTAAACAATCTAGTTGTGTTAAATTATTGCAGAAATATATAACATTTGTGAGGTGCTAAATATAATAGTTTTATTTAAAGAAGCGTCTATTCAAACATGTGTATATCCACTGCCGTGTGGACACTACTGCTGCTTCTTTTTCATGCTTCGTTTCATACTGATGCAGCTGACTTCTTCTGACGAGGAGGGCCGGTGGTGTAATGAATAGCGGATTGAGGATACGGAGATCCGAGTTCGAATTCAAGTCGAATCCATCACATTCACTTATGTGCTAATACACTTGGGAAAGGTATGAATCCTCTTCTTTCTCCATCTATGGGTAAATAGCAGGACAGACCTGCCTTGTATGGTGTTAAGAGACCTTACCCATAATAACATAATGGACTATTCCATACGTAATAAATACTGCGCCTCAAGAGGAAGCAGGGAGTTCAGTCCGAAGTCGGGCTGACCGGCTGATCGGTTGAACTCTTTGCCTTCGGGCGAGGAGGAACTCGAACGAGGCTACGCCGAAGGGCGGAGTCTCTTTCGGGGAGGTAAACCGACCCTGAACACGTTTATACGGGTTCAAAGGGCATATTTTTGGCCGATACCACGGGCTCGGAGATCCCACGTTAAACCGGCCTTGTGCCACATGATGCCCTCGTAGGGGGGTGACTAAATACTGTTCAGTCTGAAGTCTGGAGTGAAGTCCGTCAGGAGTCTGTCAGTCAGTCGAGTCAGAGGCAGTCCGAAACGGAGTCGCATTCAGACAATTACTACTAAACCTGATTGTTCGTACTAACACTTCCTACTTCTCTGTATATATTCCTGTTTGTAATATATCTGTGTTATTCCATATCCGTGTTCGAGTTCTTCTTTATTGGTTCTAACACCGTGGTACAAGGAACCGGACCATAACATATGGCCACTGGTCTACAGCAGAAAGAAATGACAACCTACTGCGGGAAAAATCTGCCTCGTCAGTCATGTATCGAAAGGTGCCTTTTCGCCTAAGCGTGTATCACGCATGGCACATAACTGACTGGCCCTTGGGAAAGGTATGCATCCTCTTCTTCTTACCCCTAGCTATGGGTACATAGCAGGACAGACCGAGTTCTATAGCCTTGGATGGCAACTGGTCTACCGCAGAAAGAAATGGCAACCTACTGATGGAAAAAGAAGTAATGGATAGCGGCTTGGATTGAGGAATCGGAGAGCCGAGTTCGAATTCCAGTCAAATCCATTACATTCACTTTCATGATAATACCATTAGGAAAGGTATGAATCCTTTTCTTCTCCTCCAGCTATGGGTAAAAAGCAGGACAGACCGGGTTCTATAGCTTTGGATGGCAACTTGTCTACCACAGAAAGAAATGGCAACCTACTGCGGGAAAAAATCTACCTCGTCAGTCATGTATCGAAAGGTGCCTTTTCGCTCAGCGTGTATAACTGACTGTATACCCACTAAATATAAATTAATCGGAATGAAAGTTTTAAATGTCCGAAATTTTTTCAGGAAAACCTTATTTCTTATTTGCAAAATATTTTTTTCTTAGTGAATCTTCTGCTGAAACTGGTGTATATCCATGAAATATGAAATTAATAGAAATAAAAATTATAGTTCTCTGAATTGCTTCTGGACTGAGTTGGAAAATATGTTTTTTTTTTACTGAAATAAACAGCTAATGAAGCTTATGTATACACACTGAATATAAAATTAATAGGATAAACATTAGAGTTGTCGGAATTTTTTCCCGGAAAAGGTTATATTGTTTTTTTTTTTTTTTTGGCAAAATATGTTTTTTTTTCTTAAAGAAACTTCTAGTCAAACATGTGTATATTGAATAAATATAAAATTAATAAGAAATAAAAATTATTGTACTCTGAACTTGTTTACAGAAAATCTTACATTTGTCTGTTGCAGAGCATGCTTTGTCTTAAATATAGAATCAAGTATTTGTATATCTACGAAATATGAAATTAATTTGGAATAACAATTACAATTGTCTGAACTTGTTTCCGGAACGTCTTAAATTTTTGTGCTGGAAAATATGTTTTTTTTGACTGAAATAAACATCTAATGAACCTTATGTATACATTATGATTATAAAATTTATAGGATAAAAATTATATTTGTCGGAAATTTTTCCCGGAAATTGTTATATTGTTTTGTTGCAAAACATGTTTTTTTCTTAAACAAACTTCTAGTCAAACATGTGTATATCGACTAAATATAAAATTATCTGTCCATATTTCTGAGATGAGCCATTACTTAAATTATTCGGACTATTGTCCCCATTTTGTCGCCATATTTAGGACACATGGCACAGTGGATAAAGGCGTTGGTTAGATCCAATGACAGGACCCAAAGCGTGTGAGTTCAATACCCGGTTAAGGCAGTGGAGAACTTGGAGAGGGGAATTAACAGGAGATAACTGATAACTGACATCCATTGGAACTAGAACAGTCTAGCCAGTGAGCGAAATAAAGGGTTAAGTTCGACATTCCAACCACCTGAAGAAGGCCGGAGCGTACATCGGCAGAATAGTTGTAACAAATATGGCGACAAAGATGAGGACAATAATCCGAATAATGTAAATATTGAATATAAAATTAATAAGAAATAAAAATTATTGTTCTCTGAACTTGTTTACAGAAAATTGTCTGTTGCAGAACATGATCTGTCTTAAAGAAATGTAGAATCAAGCATGTATATATCTGTTACATATGAAATTAATTTGGAATAACATAATTGTCTTAACTTTTTCCGGAAAGTCTTACATTTATGAGTTGGAAAAAATATTTTTACCCAAAGAAACATCTAAGGAACCTTGTGTATACTCACTGAATATAAAATTAATAGGATAAAAATTATATTTGTCGGAAATTTTTCCGGAAAAATGTTACATTGTTTTCTTAGAAAAATATGTTTTACTTAAAGAAACTTCTAATCAAATATGTGTATATCCACTAAATATGAAATTAATAGGAATAAAAATTACAGTTGTTTGAAATTGTTTCCCAAATGTCTTACATTGATGTGTTGGAAAATATTCTTTTTTCATAGGGAAACATATAACCAAACGTGTATATCCACCAGATATAATTAGAATTTAATGTGAGGATCACAAAATATTAGAGGTTCACATTTTAATCTCTTTTATAATCCTGATCCAAATTTTTTCCTCTTGCTTTGAAATCCGGATCACAAATCCTTGGCGTACTGGGTATGACGATAAACTACATCCGCGTCCTGGGTAAGACGATAAACTATATCTGCATCCTGGTTATGACGATAAACTACATCCGGGTTTTAGGTATGAAGATAAACTACATCCGCGTCATGGATAAGACGATAAACTACATCCGCATCATGGATAAGACGATAAACTACATCTGCGTCCTGGGTAAGACGATAAACTACATCCGCGTCATGGGTAAGACGATAAACTACATCCGCGTCACGGGTAAGATGATAAACTACATCTGCGTCCTGGGTAAGATGATAAACTACATCCGCGTCCTGGGTAAGGCGATAAACTACATCCGCGTCACGGGTAAGACGATAAACTACATCTGCTTCCTGGGTAAGACGATAAACTAAATCCGAGTCACAGGTAAGATGATAAACTACATTTGCGTCCTGGGTAAGATGATAAACTACATCCGCGTCCTGGGTAAGATGATAAACTACATCCGATTCCTGGGTAAGATGATAAACTACATCTGCGTCATGGGTAAAGCGATAAACTACATCCACGTCCTGGGTATGACGATAAACTACATCATCGTCCTGGGTAAGACAATAAACTACATCTGCTTCCTGGGTAAGACTATAAACTACATCCGCCTCCTGGGTAAGATCATAAACTATATCTGCATATTGGTATGACGATAAACTACATCCGCGTCCAGGGTAAGACGATAAACTACATCCGCATCCTGGGTAAGACAATAAACTATATCTGCGTCCTGGGTAAGACGATAAACTACATCCGCGTCATGGGTAAGACGATAAACTACATCCGCATCCTGTGTAAGACGATAAACTACAACTGCGTCCTGGGTAAGATGATAAACAATATCCGCATCCTGGCTAAGACGATCAACTACATCTGCATCCTTGGTATGACGATAAACTACATCTGCGTCTTGGGTAAAGCGATAAACTACATCCGCATCCTGGGTAAGACGATAAACTACATCCACGTCCTGGGTAAGATGATAAATTACATCTGATTCCTGGGTAAGACGATAAACTACGTCTGCTTCCCGGGTAGGACGATAAACTAAATCCGCGTCCTGGGTAAGACGAAAAACTACATCTGCGTCCTGGGTAAGACGAAAAACTACATCTGCGTCCTTGGTAAGACGATAAACTAAATCCGCGTCACGGGTAAGATGATATACTACATCTACGTCCTGGGTAAGATGATAAACTACATCCGCATCCTGGGTAAAATGATAAACTACATCCGATTCCTGGGTAAGACGATAAACTACATCCGCATCCTGGGTAAGACGACAAACTACATCTACGTCCTGGTTAAGACGATAAACTACATTTGCGTCCTGGGTATGACGATAAACTACATCCGCATCCTGGGTAAGACGATAAAATATATTTGCGTCCTGGGTAAGGCGATAAACGACATCCGCGCCCTGAGTAAGACGATAAGCTACATCCGCATCCTGGGTAAGACGATAAACTACATCCACATCCTGGGTAAGACAATAAACTACATCTGCTTCCTGGGTAAGACCATAACCTACATCCGCGTCATGGGCAAGACAATAAACTACATCTGCGTCCTGCGTGTGACGATAAACTAGATCTGCGTCGTGGGTAAGATCATAAACTACATCCGCGTCCTGGGTAAGACGATAAACTACATCCACATCCTGGGTAAGACGATAAACTACATCCGCATCCTGGGTAAGATGATAAACTACATCCGCGTCCTGGGTAAGACGATAAACTACATCCGATTCCTGGGTAAGATGATAAACTACATCTGCGTCATGGGTAAAGCGATAAACTACATCCACGTCCTGGGTATGACGATAAACTACATCATCGTCCTGGGTAAGACAATAAACTACATCTGCTTCCTGGGTAAGACTATAAACTACATCCGCCTCCTGGGTAAGATCATAAACTATATCTGCATATTGGTATGACGATAAACTACATCCGCGTCCAGGGTAAGACGATAAACTACATCCGCATCCTGGGTAAGACAATAAACTATATCTGCGTCCTGGGTAAGACGATAAACTAAATACGCGTCATGGGTAAGACGATAAACTACATCCGCATCCTGTGTAAGACGATAAACTACAACTGCGTCCTGGGTAAGATGATAAACAATATCCGCATCCTGGCTAAGACGATCAACTACATCTGCATCCTTGGTATGACGATAAACTACATCTGCGTCTTGGGTAAAGCGATAAACTACATCCGCATCCTGGGTAAGACGATAAACTACATCCACGTCCTGGGTAAGATGATAAATTACATCTGATTCCTGGGTAAGACGATAAACTACGTCTGCTTCCTGGGTAGGACGATAAACTAAATCCGCGTCCTGGGTAAGACGAAAAACTACATCTGCGTCCTGGGTAAGACGAAAAACTACATCTGCGTCCTTGGTAAGACGATAAACTAAATCCGCGTCACGGGTAAGATGATATACTACATCTACGTCCTGGGTAAGATGATAAACTACATCCGCATCCTGGGTAAAATGATAAACTACATCCGATTCCTGGGTAAGACGATAAACTACATCCGCATCCTGGGTAAGACGACAAACTACATCTACGTCCTGGTTAAGACGATAAACTACATTTGCGTCCTGGGTATGACGATAAACTACATCCGCATCCTGGGTAAGACGATAAAATATATTTGCGTCCTGGGTAAGGCGATAAACGACATCCGCGCCCTGAGTAAGACGATAAGCTACATCCGCATCCTGGGTAAGACGATAAACTACATCCACATCCTGGGTAAGACAATAAACTACATCTGCGTCCTGCGTGTGACGATAAACTAGATCTGCGTCGTGTCTAAGATCATAAACTACATCCGCGTCCTGGGTAAGACGATAAACTACATCCACATCCTGGGTAAGACTATAAACTACATCCGCATCCTGGGTAAGATGATAAACTACATCCGCGTCTTGGGTAAGACGATAAACTATATCTGCGTCCTGGGTAAGACGATAAACTACATTTGCGTCCTGGGTATGACGATGAAATCCATCTGCGTCCTGGGTAAAATCATAAACTACATCCGCGTCCTGGGTAAGACGATAAACTACATTTGCGGACTGGGTAAGACGATAAACTACATCCAAACCCTGGTTAAGACGATAAACTAGATCCGCATCCTTGGAAAGACGATAAACTAAATCCACGTGCTAGGTATGACGATCAACTACATCTGCCTCCTGGGTAAGATCATAAACTACATCCCCATCCTGGGTAAGACGATAAACTACATTTGCGACCTGGGTAAGATTATAAACTTCATCTGCGTCTTGGGGATGACGATAAACTAGATCCGCCTCCTGGGTAAGACGATAATCTACATCCGCTTCCGGGTTAAGACGATAAACTACATCTCGCGTCCTGGGTAAGACGATAAACTATATTTGCCTCCTGGTTAAGACGATAAACTACATCTGCGTTCTGCATAAGACGATGAACTACCTTTGCATCCTGGGTATGACGATAAACTACATCGGCGTCCTGTGTAAGACGATAAATTACATCTGCATCCTGGGTAAGACGATAAACTACATCTGCGTCCTGGGTAAGATTATAAACTACATCCGCGTCTTGCGTAAGGCGATAAACTACATCCCCGTCCTGGGTAAGACGATAAACTACATCCGCGTCCTGGTTAAGACTATAAACTACATGCGCGTCACGGGTAAGACGATAAACTACATCTGCATCCTTGGTATGACGATAAACTACATCTGCGTCCTGCTTAAGTCTATAAACTACATCCGCATCCTGGGAAGACGATGAACTACATCCGCGTCCTGGGTAAGACGATAAACTACATCCACATCCTGTGTCAGACGATAAACTACATCCGCTTCCTGGGTATGACGATAAACTACATCTGCGACCTGGGTATGTTGATCAACTACATCTGCGTCCTGTGTAAGACGATATACTACATCCGCGTCCTGGTTATGACGGTAAACTACATCTGCGTCCTGCGTATGTTGATCAACTACATCTGCGTCCAGGGTAAGATCATAAAGTACATCCGCATCCTGTGTAAGACGATAAACTACATACGCGTCCTGGATTTCACGATAAACTACATTTGCAACCTGGGTAAGACGATAAACTATATATGCGTCCTGGGTAAGATGATAAACTGCATCCGCATGCTGGGTAAGACGATAAACTATATCCGCGTCCTGGGTATGACGATCAACTATATCTGCCTCCTGGGTAAAATCATAAACTACATCCGCCACCTGGGTATGACGATAAACTACATGCACGTTCTGCGTAAGACGATAAACTACATCCGCCACCTGGGTAATATGATAAACTAGAACCGCATCCTGGGTTAGACGATAAACTACTTTTGTTTCCTGGGTAAGACGATAAACTACATCTGCGTCGTGGGTAAGATCATAAACTACATCCGCGTCCTGGGTAAGATCATAAACTACAATCGCATACTGGGCAAGACGATAAACTACACCCACATCCTGGGTAAGACGATAAACTACATCTGTGTCCTGGGTATGTCGATCAACTACATCTGCGTCCTGGGTAATATCATAAAGTTCATCCGCATCCTGTGTAAGACGATAAAGTACATCCGCGTCCTGGATTAGACGATAAACTACATTTGCATCCTGGGTAAGACGATAAACCAAATCCGCGTTTTGGGTAAGACGATAAACTACATCTGCGTCTTCTGTAAGACGATAAACTACATCTGCCTCCTGGGTAAGACCATAAACTACATCCCACAGCAAGATCTCTGATCAGGAGGTTTTGAGGAGTGTGGAACCACCTCTTAATTCCTGTTTTTTCCAGGTCAACCCTGACCCGGGGTGGTAGCAACTGTTAGAGTCCCAGCATCATAAAAGTGTAAAAATAGGTTTTAATACCAGAATCACTCTGTAAAAAATTATTACCAGAAATAATTTTTTGAAGAAAAATAAAATATTACCAGCAATACGTCTTTGAAAAAATAATACCAGCAATACGTTTTTGAAAAAAATATTATTACCAGCTATACATTTTTGAGGAAAAAATATTAACAGAATTATATTTTTGACAAAACAAAAATATTACCAGAAAAAAAAAAAGTTGTCGGCATTAAATTACCCATTGACATTGATATTCCCTAAAACAAAACACACCAAACCAAACCAAACTTGTTCCTTATCAGAGATAAGGATATATTTTCTGACGAACTAGAGTTAGAAAATATAAAAAAAAATATTGACCACCATTACCCTGATCATGGTGCCATAAAGTCTGGGGGTAACGCTCAGAACATGTCGGACCCTTGCTTCCAAAAAGCAGCTTCCAAGACCTTTATTCTTAGAGATAAGAATATATTTTCTAGCAAATGAAAATGGCCAGGAAATTTGTATAGAAATTTTGGAGGGAAAAGTCCCCGATATTTCTGATCCTCGTGATCTCCCTATATACGGAGGATCTTATTTGGCAGTGGGTATACGACAACCGTCCGTAATAATAACAGGTCGGTGACAGAAGAGCAATCATCTTCGCAGTCAGCTTCAAGAAAGAACTACCTTTCATTGGCTGTTGAGAAAGAACGTCGGCCTATTACTAAAAACCAATTGAAATCGTTTCCTCTTGCAAGTAGAAGATTTCTGTCGCCGGCCTACGAACTCACTCAACTACAAAATTCGTATCTTTCGACATTTTCCTCCTATACAAAAACTCTGAACAAATCTGTGAGTGTTTTACTCTTCAACAATCTAAACGCTTAAAGAACTTTTTAGGCGCTCAGAGAAATATTTTGAGCAAGCCTTTTTTTATGAACATTTTTATTCCTTTAAAGTTAAAGGAGTTCTCTCTCTTTCTTTTTTCTCGTAATTGTATAGCCTTTTACCATTTTTAGGGCATTTAAATAAATATTTTCTTCTTTTATTGTTACGAACCGAGCAGGAGTTTGAGTTTTTATTCTTCTGCCTGGTCGCCTAAAAATAGAGAATTGTCCGCTCTAATCTTTCAAGCCATTGTTGCTTTTTTCAATTTTCAACACTTTCATGTAGGAAATCCGGGACAGATTTCACACATTTTGCTAAAAATAGAGAATTGTCTTTTCTAATCTTTCAAGTCGTTGTTGCTTTTTTCAATTCTGTCCATTTTTCAGCAATATCTTACATTTCTATGTTGGAAAATATGATTTTTTTCTAAAAGAATTCTTCAATTAGACATGTATATATACGTTAATATAAAATTAATACGAATTCATATTATTATTGTCCGGATTAGTTTCTGGAAATTCTTTTTTTGTTGCAAACTTTTGTGTTGCAAAAGTCTGTCTAATTCTTTAAAAAATTTCAAAATGAAAAAAAGACAAAAACACTCATAAACTCTAGCAAAATCTGTTTACATGTATCGTTGACATTTTTCTAACAAGATCTTGAAAACATAAACATTTTCGATACTTTCTAGTTCGTTCGACGTTGCTATGACAACACAACTTATCAGTTTGACTTATTCAATCAGTCGTTACTGCCATTCAGAAGAATCCATTTTGGATTGCTGTCCTTGATATCGCTTCCATTTTTCGCAGTGTCGATTTGACATCTCACTTCTTTAATTTTTGTGTCGCTCACGGCAGCCATGTTGCTCTGGACAGCCATGTTGCCTTGTTCAGTTTTGACATAGGAAAGATTCATTTTTTCTGGTCTGAATGTGGTTGGATTTTTTTCAACGTTTTTTATTTTGTCAAGAAGGAAATTCTACTAAGGCGTGTTAAATACTTTATTTATGGTTCGTTCATTTTGTATGTTATACAACTTCTCTTTTCTTTTGTTGGTAGGAATTATTTTTTCTTTCTTCATATTCGTTTCATTTTACTTACTTTCTTTCTTTGACAGAGTTAATCCATATTCCATATGTATTTAACATTTTCTTCACATTGTTCTTTCTTTCTTTCT
>CAHIKZ030000714.1:512500-542500 GCA_903632075.3 Acanthosepion pharaonis | reverse complement strand
GTTCTACATTTCTTTTCTTCATATATACTTTTACTTTTTTTCATCTCTTGCATGTTTCTTTCTTTCTTTTTTTCACAGGGTTCCTCATTTACCCCATCTATGTAACTTTTTTCCTCACCTTTGTCCAACTGTCTTTCTCTTTTTTCTTTCTTTCTTTCTTTCTCTTATATATTATATTCCTTCTCTAACTTTATCTCATGATTTTTTTTTACTTTCTTTCTTTTTCATTTTTAGACTTTTACTTTTGAAATTTTCCCCATTTCACCGAAGCTCTTCCTCATCAGTGTCCTTATCTCACCTCTCCGCCATTTTTCATAAAATATACTTTTCTTTTTCTCTCTTTGACATGAAAGTTAATTTTATTTGATCTTCTCTTGTCTCTTTTATTCCTAGTTTTTTACAACCATTTTTAACATTTTATTTTGCCTAATTTCATTGAAACAAAGCAGGAGGACATCTTCAAAATGTTAAAACCTCATTTAGATGAGTCGACCTCACAGGTGAAGTCAATTAAACAGTCCTACCTGACTGTTTAAATCAAGAGTCAATGGCACGGAGACGTTATCAAAAACGGTAGAACACATCGACATCATAAAATCTAATCAGCAGGTTCAGCGCAGCGTTTGATGGAAATTATTAATGTGCATATCACAGTAATTGTTTTTTAGGAAAGGCATGAACACACTTCTCCCTGAACTCATGTAAAATAGATTCTATTACATTTTAGCTGAGACTCTTTCTATTCAATAGACATGAAATCCCTCACGAAAGGCATGAATCCACTTCTCCTTGCACTAAAAAAATGGAACTTATTCAAAATCTAGCTAAGGATGTTTCTGTTCACTATGTAATAATAGTCTTAGAAAAGTCATGAATACATTTCTCCCTGCATTTATGGAAAATGGAATCTATTCTAAGTTTAGCTAAAGATGTTTCTGTTTATTATATACTAAATCTCTTAGGAAAGGCATGAATACATTTTACCCTGCATTTATGGAAAATAGAATCTAGTCACAGTTTAGCTACGGATGTTTCTGTTTATTATATACTAATTCTCTTAAGAAAGGCATGAATACATTTCTCCCTGCACTTATGGAAAATGGGATCTATTCAAAGTTTAGCTAAGGATGATTCTGTTCACTAAACACTAATTGACTTAGGAAAGGCATGAGTCCTCTTCTCCTTGCACTCATGGAAAATGGAATCTATTCAAAAGCTAGCCAAGACTGATTCTTGTCACTATATACTAATTAGGAAAGGCATGAATACACTTCTCCCTGCATTTATGGAAAATGGAATCTATTCAAAATTTGATTCATGCTGTCTCTGTTCACTAGACACTAATTCACTTAGTAAAGGCATGAATGCAGTTCTCCCTGAATTCATAGAAAATGGAATGTATTGATATTTAGCTAGGGCTCTTTCTATTCACTAAACATGAATTCCATTACGCTAAGACTGGTTCTGTTTCACTATATACTAACTTTCTTCGGAAAGGCATGAATGCTTCTCTCCCTGCATTTATGGAAAATGGAATCTATTTGGAATTTGGGGCTGTTTCTGTTCACTGGACTCTAATTCTCTTTGAAAAGACATGAATACACTTCTCCCGTCTTCATGACGTCTTTTAGTAATTTAGCTCAGGTTCTTTCTGTTCTCTAGGCATAAATTCCATTACGAAAGGCATGAATCCACTTCTCCTTGCTTTCATAGAAAATGGAATCTATTCAAAATTCATTTTTTTCAGCTGATTTTGTTCACAATATACTAATTTTCTTAGGAAAGGCATGAATCAATTTATTCCTGCATTTATGTAAAATTAAATCTATTCAGAATTTGGTTTGGGCTGTTTCTGTTCACCAGACACTAATTATCTTAAGGAAGGCATGAAACGATTCTTCCTGTACTCATGGGAAAAAAGATATATTCGCAGTTTGATTGAGACTGTTTCTGTACATGAAACACCAACTTCTTTATGAAAGGCATGAATCAACTTCTCCCTGAACCCAACGATTTTCGATTTTAATAAACATGAAGAGATAGCAAGCAGGAAGTGAATGCAGTCTAAAAGAAGCTTTAAATTCTACTCTTTTTTTCTACAGGAAAATTCGTTATATCTCTCCTGTCAAAATATGCCCTTTAAATTTTTCTATGCCCATCTTACAAATCATTTATCTAAGGAATTTTAGTTTCTTTACTCTGATTCTCCATAGAATTGTACTGTTACGATTTATTTAAGACTTCATTGTTCCTTACTCTCTCTCTCTCTCTGTGCATAGAATTCTCAGTATCCTTCTGTAGAACCATAATTCTGCTGCCTCTAGTTTTCTCCTCATCCATGAGGAGATTGACCAACATTCACTGCCATATAAGTGGATGAATATCACATCACAATCCAGCCCCCTTTTCTTTGTTTCTAACGAAATCTTTCCATTTCTCAGCTCCTTGCTTAGCTGTTAAAATGATTCTTTTGCTAGTACAATGCCTGGACGGATCTGGCAGTGTTATTCGATTTTGTTTGGGTGATCAGAAGCCTAAAGGAATGTGGTGTTCCTAAATGTTCTCTTAGGAATAGACTCCTTACAATTAATGAATAAGCCACCTAGTGTATTATTTAGTAAAATAACCTTTCTGTGTTCAGATATTCTTCCATATAAGTGGATGGATATCACATAGCAATCCAGCCCCCTTTTCTTTGTTTCTAAAGAAATCTTTCCGTTTCTCAGTCCCTTTCGCTAGTCCAATACCTGGTCTGATCTGGCAGCGTCTTTCGATTTTGTTTGGGTGATCAGAAGCCGAAAGCAATGTGGTGTTCGTAAATGATCTCTTCGGAATAGACTCATTACGATTAATGACTAAGCCACTGAGTGTATTATTTCGTAAAAGACCCCTTTTTTGTTCATATATTCTTCCATATCAGTGGATAGATATCACATAGCAATCCAGCCCCCTTTTCTTTGTTTCTTTCCATTTCTCAGCTCCTTGCTTAGCTTTTGGAATGATTCTTTTGCTAGTCCAATGCCTGGACGGATCTGGCAGCGTTATTCGATTTTGTTTGGTTGAGCAGAAGCATAAAGGAATATGGTGTTCCTAAATATTCTCTTATTATTAGACTCATTACGATTAACAACTAAGCCACTGAGTGTATTATTTAATAAAAATCCCTTTCTGTGTTCATATATTCTTCCATATACGTGGATGGATATCACATAGCAATCCAGCCCCCTTTTCTTTGTTTCTAAAGAAATCTTTCCATTTCTCAGCCCCTTGCTTAGCTTTTGGAATGAATTTTTCGCTAGTCTAATGCCTGGTCGGATATTGGTGTCTCCATTTGCCAGTCTCTGTTAAAACGCTTCACCTAGAATTAAACTTTTGAACCTTCTTGGCTTCCATATCTCCCTTTCGTAACACGCATCTTGAGCCTTTTCTCTTGCCTGTGGCCATAGTTTTTGTCTTCTTGCCGTTGATGGTTAGTCCTTTTTTCTTGCTATCTTTCTGAGTCTTTTTTTTTGTTTAGTAAAGTTAACCCAATACAATGCTTAAGAGCCACCCATGGAGACGCTTACCGTGTGGAATTGTATTAACCAAAGAAAGGACAAGAGTTACGAGTATATAGCTGAAGTAGAAACCCAATCACTAAGCAGGAATCAAGCGATAAACCTCTACTCCTGTTAAAAATCCCGGAGTGGTGTGTGAAGTAGAGGATAGATGAACCTACATAGTGTCCTCTATCTGATATTGTTAAGAATAGGATACAAAAATGTCAATAGAATATGGTTGTTGTGACGTTAGATTTTAATATTATGCACGGGTTTCTGGGTATGTGTCATTGAAGGCGATGTAAGTGTTGCGAAAACAACAGTTGTTTGTCTGCGAAATATTGTATGAAAGATTCAAGCCAGAATGCATTTGATTCGGAAGACTTGCAAAGGCAGATAACAAGGAAATATCAAATAAAATAAACGTTTGATTCTTGAAGATTGTTGTGAGCAAGTAATTGGTTAAGGTATAACAAAACAAAAGGTTTAAAATAAAGAGTGTATTGAACAGTAAATGCAACAGAAATGTGTTACACGACTTGGGAATGTGTGTCGGTTGGCCAACGTTCTGTCTATATCACTATTGATATTTAGTACCCCCCCCGCCACGAGATTACATGTGGTACAAGGCTGAATTTGACGTAGGTTAACCGTAGGCTCGGCCCAAAAAATCCCCGTAGAACCCGTATAAACTGGTTCGGGTCTGTCTACCTCCCCGGACGAGACTCTGCTCTTTGGCAAAGTCTTGTTCGGGTTGCTCTCTGCTCAAGGCAAGACAGTTCGACAGGAGCTGCGAACAGTCACAACCTAGGGAGAACTGTGTATATAACTGTTCCGCCAACCCGAAGCTTACTTTCCTACTAATTTTATAGTAAGTGGAAGAGTCCACAATAGTCTCGTTAGAGGGAAGACACCACAACAAAGATGCAAAAAAGAAACAAACTGTTATGCATTTAGAAATGCCAAATGCAAAAAGTGCAACAAAATGTGCCGGAAAAGAGACGATTAACATTGACATGTCTTTTGACATAGCCAGAAACGGCTGCAGTTATGGAGAAATCAACATTTCTGGAAGTGACATGGAAAATGAAAATAAATAAATAAACCTAACAACAACACCGGAAATAAAACGTTGAAAAAACAAACTCTGAATTAAAATAAACAAACTGCGAAAAAAAAAACCAAAAAAACTTTAATATCCGCTTTGAGAAACACAAAAGTTGGGTGATAGGGAATGTCAGTTTGCGATCAATTTCACATTCTTGGTAAAAGACGATGGGAAAAGAAACGTCTTTGGAACTGGATAGCAACAATAATATATATATATATATATATATATATATATATATATATATATATATATATATATATACGCACATTTCATTGAACACGATAGACAAAGGTGCTTTTATTTAGTTTTTATACAGTTTCTCATGCGATCTAATAATTCTTTTCTTTTCAGAGGATAAATTATAAAAACTGTCCGAATGTTCTTTTTATCCGAGCGCTTTCGGCTATACATTTAGCCATTTTCAAGAACTAAATATGTTAACTGTTAAATAAGAAATAGTTTGTTGCATGTATGTTTTATAAAATGTTTTTAAGTTTTTCAAAACACGGTCAAGATATTGTGTCCATGTTCATAGTTAATATTATTAAGTGTTATTTTTGTTTTATTAATAAAGCTTCCATTATTGTTAGCCTTTTTTTGCATGTAGATGATGCGATTATATTATTATTGTCAACAAGTATATTACGAATAGTGTCCGGTAGGTCTCCATGAATATTTAAATGAGATCTAATTGAGCTATGGTCAGAAAAGTGTAGAGTGAGTCTGCGTGTCAAACATGTTGTAGTGTGGCCTATATAATTTTTGACGGATTTTATTGACCAGGAAAACAATTCCTTAATACAAAAAAAGTCTAAAATAATTTTAAAATTAAAAATGTTTTTCACGGGTGTAAGTAGTAATACAAAACTGTTTTTTAATTTCCATTACTGTAATTTTTCTTTTCGGTTTGAAATGCAAAGGTTGACAGCCATGCTTTCATTAGAACGTGAGACAGTTGTCTACTATGGAATTTGTTCTGCTGTGTTGTAATTTCAATGTTATGTTTCATGCTTTTACGTTTTTATTGTTTTTAAATAGTGTAAAAAGACCGCCAGGATTTTATTTGATGTGCATGGATCTAATTCTGCCAAGAATTGGGGTTTAAATGTTGGCCAGTGTGACGTCTAGTTTATATATGGTACGCTACCTAATCCTATTATAAATGGTCACATCTGAAGACGTGTTTTGTAGATTCTTGATAATCAATAGAATATGTGTTTTTGAGTAATATCTGAAAAAACCTCAACCAGGAACTGTCTTCATTTTTAATAATTTCTGCATTTCATGTTATGATGTTGTGTTTGTTTATTTTTTCATGAATATTGTCACCTTCAAGAAGCAGTTTCATTTTTTGTTGTGATGTAATGAATATTCATACACCTGGGTTCCCTCTCATAGTAATATGATTGGCTGGTGTCATCCATAAATACAGACTGATGTGGAGGTACAGGGATGACACCTATTGCCTACACCTATTACCTACCACTACGACGAGGACCTGTCCATTAGGGTTACCGGCTAGATTGTCCTACCCGGTTACAAGTAGTCTAAAACCACTTTGCTACTTCGAACAAATATATCCCTTTTCGGGACATATGTTGATATGTGTGTATGTCCATAATTATAATTTCATCGACTTTGTCGAGATATATGAATGTTTTTTTAAAAAGCTATTTCTTTCAGGGTTTACATATGTCTGCATTTGTAACTGTTATTAAACCTTTGATGGAACCCTTTCTTGAAATTCTAGCGATTACGTTGGTATTTTTAAAATAAAATAAGTAATATCAACTTTCCTCAATCTAATGGAAAAATTTAGGCCGAATAATTTGCGCTTGGTTTTGAAATTGGATAAATTGTTATTAGGTTTTATATATATATATATATATATATATATATATATATATATATATATATATATATATAGATAATATTAGTGGAAAATATACATACATATGCAAAATATATATAAAAAAAATACCCATACATGTATATTTTCAGAAAAAAAAATTTCCAAGAGGAAGAATCCTGGTAGAACTCAATGTCTAGGATAGAGTAAGGATATAATAAAAAGGCTTAAACACTAATATTCCATGGTCATAATTTATTCCATTGGAATCGTAAATACGATCCAAAATGTGTGTGTGTGTGCGTGTGTGTGTGTGTGTGTGTGTGTGTGTGTGTCTGTGTGTGTGTGTGTGTGTGTGAAGAAATATAGTTTTAAGGTGTGCTATATTTATGAGATAAAGTGCTAAATGTCAACACTCGGATGTGACAGGCTGTTTCATGCTAGACGCAATCGTCAGGCCACAATTGCGTCTAGTATGAAACAGCCTGTCGCCTCTGAGTGTTGACTTCAATGTTCACTTATATATATATATATATATATATATATATATATATATATATATATATATTAGTGGAAAATATACATACATATGCAAGATATATAAATACCCATACATTTATATTTTTAGAAAAAAAAAAAATTTCCAAGAGGAAGAATCCAGGTAGAACTCAATGTCCAGGACAGAGTAAGGATATAATAAAAAGGCTTAAACACTAATATTCCATGGTCATAATTTATTCCATTGGAATCGTAAATACGATCCAATTCATCAGACCTACAAATTCAAAAAGAAAACAGAAAAAACCAACTCCAGAAATAAAAACAGAATTTAGAGAGAGTGTAAGTATGAGGAGGAGGGAGATTAAACCTTAACAGAGAGAATTTTAGGAGAGGTGAGTGGAAGGGGTTTAAATAAGAGAAAAGAATGAATGTTGACGGATGTCTAATGCATAAAGATACATTTTGTGGTGACATACACACACCATAGACAATTTAATGTTAGAATAAGAGGGAGGGAAAGAAGAGGTGGGGGAGAGAGATGGGACGAAGGAAAGTAAAATTGCGTTTACTTAAAGGGCCGCTTTGTAATTGAGAAAATTTGACAAATTTAATATCAACTACAGGTAAAAAAATCAAATATAAATATATGAAGATAAATATAACGATTATCTAATCCAGCAAGGACCTATATTTCTATGTTCAAAAACACATGCGAATACACAGAATAACATATACATGTATATACATACACATAGGCGTGTACCCACATACACACATACATACACTCATGTACCAGTACACACATATAAAAATATTCACATATCCACACATACACACATGCATGTGTATGTGTATGTGTGTGTATGTATATATATATATATATATATATATATGGGTATGAGCATGTGTGCATGTGTATGCGTGTATATGTATGTGAAAAGTGTGTGTATATGGATATAGATGAATTTATTATATATATATATATATATATATATATATATATATATATATATATATATAAAAAAAATTGTTGGTAATCCATATGGAATTTACAAGAGGATATAGATCCGTTCAGAGGTCTAATAATAAAGGTCTCACGCCACATTTAGAGTGGAAATTCATATACAGTGGTCGGACATCAAAGTACTTCAGGAATTGTTGTGACCTCTGTCTCCAGGAGAAAAGATTTATAATTAAATGCAAAAAGCAGGAGGAGTTACTCAACCCTTGGAGTGAACTAATATCCAAATACAAGCACAAACATCGCCTTGAAATATAGAAGAAACAATTCCCCTGGATTATATAATATCAGATATGACATAACATATATTAATGTATTCAAATTTGTATCTTCATTCGATTGATGCTATTGCTGACACAATTGTGTTTATTGTACTCTGAAGGTTAACGCTGTGGTGTATATATGTTTCGATATGTATATTTATTTGGATATGTGTTTATATATATTTATATATATATATATATATATATATATATATATATATATATATATATGAAATAAATCCAAGAAGACTTACCTAGGTTTCACCTAAATGGATATTCAGTGTAAGCTGGCAAAAAAGGATATGGCGAAACAATATTTGATAAAACCATTAAAAACTAATAAGCATAAAACCACGTGACAAAAAAAGCCTCTACTCCAATAACCAGGATTTCCTATGCCTACACATATTTAGAATCTCAGATCTTTGATTTCATAAATTATTAGGTTCATTGTAGTTCATTTTTCCTCCATACATAACGAACAAAATTTGTCTCCTGTTTTATATTTAGGGCATTTTTCTTTTAATATTCTACGTTTTAGTCTTACTACTTGCTTGGTTTTTTTTTTCTTTGGACTAAAGACTTTAGTCACTAGACGATTTGTTTCGACCTATTCTAATGTTTTAGATCTTTCTTTTTTTTAAATTTTTTTCTAGGGTACCGATTTGTTTTGACATATCTACAAGTTGTGGTATCCGGGATCTTGCAACCAAGTATTACTATTAATATATATATATATATATATATATATATATATATATAATATTATGGAAAATATACATACATATGAAAAAGATATCTAAAAAAGATATATATTTTCAGAAAAAATTTTTCAAGAGGAAGGATCAGGTAGAACTCAATGTCTAGGACATAGATATAATAAAAAGCTTAATTAAAAAATAAAAAAATAAGAACACCGGATTATATATCTTACTGTTCTTTCTTTATATTATATATATATATATATAAAAGAAAAAAGAAATAGAATTATAAATTAATTGGTTTAAAAAATAGTTTAATAATAATTGGTTTAAAATATGTTTTTTAAAATATAAATTTTTTTGAAACATGGTTAGAACTGTGTAGCGAAAAAATCATATTTTAAATCAATTAATTTATATATATATATATATATATATATATATATATATATATTATATCATGATTAAATAATATAGACAAGTTTTGTCTATTTTTTTAAGAAAGATCTTTTCGTAAGTCTCAAAAGGAAACCACATTATCATTGAAAACGAAAGGACCATTATTCAAGCAGAAAAGGCGGACTATTATTGTAGTTTCGTTTGTGTGTCATCTTTGATAATGGCTTATGCAAGCCGAAAGCTTAGAAGATTGGATCTAAACATGTATCAATATGATGATTTCCTTTCGTCTTTCAATGATAATGTTATTAAGCTTATCAGACAATATGAAAGGAACTTATTTAAAATAAATAGACAAAACTTGTCTATATTATTTAATGAAACATGCATTAATATATATATGTGTGTGTGTGTGTGGTGAATATGTGTGTGTATGGATATATTTTTGCGTATATAAACGTACAGGTGGGTATATGATATGGGAATTTGTGCACCTGTGTAGGTGATTAATGCACGGGGGTGGTATATAACAGTAGTTATGCACTTGTGAGTGTGAAAGAATATATATATATATATATATATATATATATATATATATATATGCAGGGTACGATGGGTAAATTGTCGCCATTTTATATTTTTAATTTCGCGCATGCGCATTGTTTGTTATTGATTTTGTCGACTGCGCAGCATAGTAGGTTCATTTGGATACCGTCTCTGAGAAAAAGAGCACCATGACACAATTCACTGCGTCAGAAATTTGGAAACGGCATGCTGTACTGCTTGGCATTAACACTATAAGCTCCAATACGAACATTTCAGGGCGTTTGTGTATCAATCTGAGGAGTGTACAGAGGATTTGGAAAGAGTTGGATGAATCTAATGGTGATTACGAAGGTGTTCCGACTGATCACTAGTGATTGCGAAGTTATGCTTCCGTTCTTCTTCCCACAGGGCCTCAGACTCAACACGGAGGCCTACATCAAGTGCCTTGAGGAGGTAGTGCTACTCTGGATCAAGAGGGTGGCAGTTGGAAGACCCTATGTCTGGCAACAGGACTCTGCACTATACCACACCCAGAACCCAGTCATGGCTGTCACACAATTTCTGTGACCACATCACTCCTTACATCAGGCTAACTCCCCATACTGCAGCACCCTTAATTATTATGTGAGGGGCGCATTTGAGAGAGAGAGAGAGAGAGAGAGAGAGAGATGAATAGAAGACATGGATTATGGCAGCATTCACCAACTTAAACAAGGAGATCGTCGAGAAGAGTTGTAGGAGATTTTAGCCAAGGTCTCCTTTGGAGGTCCTGATTGAAGCTAATGGCGATTTTATTGAATAAATTTACTCTTTAGAATTTACAGATATTTTTGTGTCATTTATGGTAAATATATCTGTTAAAATGAGATGTCAGTGTTATTTTCATTTTGCCGTCATTCAGATAATTTATCCATCGCACCCTGAATATATTGATTTTCTAAGCGTAGCTTAGATGTGGCACAAGGCCGAAAGTATAGGTCACCCGGTGAGGATCGAACTCACTATTCATTCGGAACAGTTTTAGCTTGTTCAAGCTTGTTAACCATTACACCACGCCGAGGTGCTCCATCGAATCATTTAGATGTGATTGGGAGAGAACATATTGCGTGCGCACGCGCGAACACACACACACACACACACACACACACACACACACACACACACACACACACACACACACACACACACACACACACACACACTACTTCCTTTTAAAATATTTCTTATTTCTTTTTCGTTCTTTCTTTTTTCTTTCTTCTCTTTATCTATTCTTCGTGTATTGTTGTCGGGTTCTCAACACTGACTTCATAGCAGACGACAGCAGACGCATCGTTTTGACAGAAATAACCGGGTCGACTCGTAACTGACCGCACCCAACCTGATACGTACGGTCTTTGATGGACAGCGAATTACGAAGATCAAATAATAATAGATGTATTAAACACACACACACACACACACACACACACACACACACACACACACACACACACACATATATATATATATATATATATATATATTTTTGGAATTCTTAAGTGAGTTTATTTCCCTGTTTAACTCTCCTTAGAATTGGTTGGGCTTAGACAGAAGCGTCTATCTTTTTAAATTTGGATTTTTAATGTAACTATAACAACAAAAATTTCGATTTCATTTTTTGCCTTGAAAAAAGTCGGAAGACAAAACGCGTCGGCAAATGTAAGATTTTTTCCAATTGTCATTTGATACGAATCTGTCTCGTCCACAGAATTCATCTGGGAATTTAACTATATTGTCGACATGGAAAATAATAT
Source organism: Acanthosepion pharaonis (assembly GCA_903632075.3). NCBI lineage: Eukaryota > Metazoa > Mollusca > Cephalopoda > Sepiida > Sepiidae > Acanthosepion > Acanthosepion pharaonis. Next base: position 530,777 of record CAHIKZ030000714.1, on the reverse strand, counting down.
TACTACTACTACTAATAATAATCCCTTACTATAAAAGTAATTTACATTAACCAGAAAAAAAAAGGCTTACACAGAAGCGTCTATCTTTTTAAATTTGGATTTTTAATGTAACTATAACAACAAAAAATTTACGATTTCATTTTTGCCTTGAAACTGTCGGAAGACGAAACGCGTCAGCAAAAATCTAAGATTTTTTCAATTGTCATTTGATATCAATCTTTCTTGTCCACATAATTCATCTAGGAATTTAACTATATATATATATATATATATATATATATATATATATATATATATATATATATAGTACGCAATAAAATCCAAAATTACGTCATATGAGAAAGCTACGAAAAATTACAGAATTTATCCATTTCATTTTGGTTCACCACTCTCCAACAACTAAAGAAATGTCTTTTACAAATCAACGATTAGCCCTTGCATGGAGTATTGCTGCCATATATGGTCTAGAGCTCCTTCTGTTTGCTTCGGTGTTCTTGATAAGATCCAGAGACGGATATGCAACGTAATTGGCCCTGATCAGGCATCTCGTCTGCAGTCGCTCTCTCACAGACGCGCCGTCGCCTCCCTCTGTCTTTTTTACAAATACTTTCACGGTAACTACTCCGATGAGCTGCTTTCGCTGGTTCCCAGACTTCATGAATTTAAGCGTTCTACTAGGCTGGCATCTCGCTCACAACATTTCACTGTGGAAACTGTTAAATGTAGCCGTCTCTTCTAGTTAAAACAAATGAAATTCAGAACGCTGGCCAACCAATTCCAAGGAGAGTTAAACAGGGAGATAAAGACACTTAAGAATTCCAAAAACATTTGGGTCAGAAGAAACAAATCCAAAAACAATTATAAATATGTAATCCTTAAACTGACACTACCATAAAATTCCACGCTAACAAAATAACAGACATGTTGGTCTAAATGTCTCAAAGCAACCTCTTTTATGGAGCCCAGACACTATAAACTATAACTATAACATAATAACATAATATATAACTATTGCGAGTACGTTATATATTATATATACTATTATATATTTTCCCCATTAACAGACATATAAACTATATATATATAATATTATATATATTATATTTATATATATATATATTATATTATATATGCATTTTATATATTACGTATATTATATATATAATATATATTATATATATTATATATATATTTATATATATATACAGTATATATATATTATTATATTATATATATGTATATATTATAAATATTATATTATATATATTATATATGTATATATTAAATATATATATATATATTATATATATTATATATTATATTATATATATATATATATATATATATATATATATATATATATATATATATTATATATATATATATATATATATTATATATAAGATATATATATATATATATTATATATATATATATTATATATATATATATATATATATTATATTGTATATATATATATATTATATATAATATAATATATATTATATTATATAATATATATATGTGATGTATATTACATATATAGTATATATTATATATTATATTATATATTTTATATAATATATTAAATATAATATAATATAATATATATTATATATTATATTATATATATAATATATATATATATATACAATATATATAATATATATATTTATAAGATATATATATATTATATTATATGAATATATATTATATATTTTATATATTATATGTATATATTCTGTGTTATATATAACATATAACATAATAAGATAATATATAACAGAATGGTTCCAGAGATCGACCATGAGACTGCTAAGTTCGCAAATACTTTAAATAGTACATATAGAATTGGGGAAGGTTCATACCAAAGATGCATGCCTTTTATCTAAAGATCACAAACCTAAATAAGATACAGTCTAGATAAATAAATCCAACAAAAATCGAACTAGGTGTGATCTTTAAAAATATAATCAAAAACATAATCGATAAATTACTCATCTAAGAAATGATTCGTCGGACACAATGAAATATTGTGATAAGGAAATAGTTACATTTATCAAATTTGATATCATGGATTTCTGTTTTTCCATCTCCAGATATCTGTCGGTATATTGTATTAACTTTGTAAAATCTATGCGGAGATCACGAATGAGAAGACTGATATCATCCAGTCTGGAAATAACTTCTAGTGCTTCCACCTGGATTAAGAGCCTTAACGACAATTAACGACAGGAAAATTCGCCGCAGGAATTTTCGCCGTAGGAAACGTTACCGTATGGGATTTTTTCCGTAAGACAATTTTGCAGCATTTTTTTTTCGATAATCTTATTATGAAAGTTCCCTTTGGAGTAATGTTCAATTTAATATGCGAGGTACCTTGTTATCAAGTACATATGGATACTTTTTTACAGGGTGAAACATCAGAAAAGAAATTAAAAATAAACATTTATTTGAGAAAGAAATAAGACTAAAAATATATCAAATTAACAAAGAAATAATTTAAAATCTGTGCAAATTCCATTAAATGTATCGTAAATAATGTGTCTTTTGTGTTGAACTGAAATAAAGAATTTTTTCCTCTGAAGTCTTACACTGATATCAATATATATATATATATATATATATATATATATATATATATATATATATATATATATATATATATATATATATATATATTTTTTCTATAATGAAGTTTTCCTTCGATATCTATATTGATATATATATATATATATATATATATATATATATATATATATATATATATATATTGCGTTGGACTGTAATGAAGTTTTTCCGTTGAAGTTTCTTTTACTGATATCAATATATATTTTATCTGTTCAAATATAAGAAAATATATTTCAATATTTAGATATTTATAGTGAATTTAAAATAGTTTATGTTTGCAAATAATTTGTGTAAATTTCGAAAAAAGACACTGAGAGTTTGAAAAGTTATCTATCTTTGATCAGATATTTTATATTGAAGTTGGTTGCGTAATCAATTTGTAATAGTTTGTTTGAAATAATATATATCGCTTGAGTGAGAATAATTAGCAGACTGATATTATGTTAACAGAAAGTTTAATGTTAATTCTGAAATATGAAATTGTGTGATAGATTCTGGCGTCAAGTTGAAATTTTTGTGCTCCTCACTGACGAGGATGAATGATGTAGGATTTTGATCCTATAATTTTTCTTATTAAAATGTTTAACTCGAAGTAACAATAGTGTGAGCCAGATATATTTGATAACAAGGTACTTCGCATATTAAAAAAGAATGCGGCGAAATTGCCTTACGGCAAAATTCATATACGGCAAACTTTTTTACGGCGAAATTTTCTGAGGCAAAAATGTTTAAGGCGAATGTTCTTAGAACCGTTGAAATGGATAAATAAGTGGTGGGAGAGAGTCGCAGTTCCCGCTGGTTGAAGGATATCATAACAGAAATAGTAAAAGTTATCCTGTGTGCCATTTAGCAACGCACCACCAGGATGTACAAGTGAATCCCTGAATACAGAGTCAATTATAATGTAAAAAGGAATAACGTTTTCATTTCCAGCTATGGCATTAATTTCACCTTTTATTTACCTTGTCTAGTGTTTTTTTATGACCAGCAGTGAAGTCTATGAAGTAGGATCTTCAAAGCAGCCACCCACTTGACCAAAAGTTAATAAAATAAAGGATGAATAAATGAAAACTTTTCGGAACAAGTGCAAGATGATCAGAGGTTATGAGGTTCATAGGCTACCCATTAAGCGGTATAGACAAGGATAGAAGATGAAAGTTAGCGTTCTTACTGGTTGAAGGGAAAAATTGATCTGTTAATCTGTCATTAGAAGTAGTCCCAAGTGTCACCTACCTCCCAGATCGGGCAAGTGAATCCCTGACCAAACAACAAAATATAATTAAAACATGTTTCACATGTTCGTTTCTTATCATGGCGTCGGTTTCACATTTCATTTCATTTGTGAATGTGCAGCAGACCTTTCCCAGTTTTGTGTGCACACTAATACAAACTAGAATAGAAATTCAGCATGTAGCGACACCAATACGTAAAAAAAAATACCTAGCCATGGATACAGCAGAAGTAATCCCTATAGTGGTACAGGTGTGATCATATAATCCCCAGCGGAGTCTACAAGGTTAAGAGCAACATTGATGTTGGAGATGAATGAATAGGGCTAGTTGGCAAGAATAGTACCAGAATTAACACCCGAAAACACCATGACCACAGTTTCTATTCAGCGTTGTATATTTCCTTTATACATATAGTTACGTACAGAAATACACACACACACACACACACAACACACACACACAAATATATATATATATATATATATATATATATATATATATATATATAGAGAGAGAGAGAGAGAGAGAAAAGAGATAAAGAACAGTGATAGGGGGTTCAAATTGGACTTGTACACCACGGCGCGGTTATTATCACTGAAATTGGGAATAGCGTTTCAAGTTCAAATCTCAGCCAACACCATTGGATTCACTTTTTCTCAGAGGGAGAGATTCCATATCTTCTCTCGCCCGATAAGAGTTAATAGGAGGGAAGACTAGCAGTTCTAGCCTTGGTTGGCAGCCACTCTAAAGGAAGGAAAATACGAATACAAAACTGTAGAGAATGCAACAAGAAACCACTCCATTATATTTCTGGAAAAGTCATGACAATTCACAGATAATAAAGAAAAGGAAGCTATGGAGAGATGTGATTTAAGAGAATGAAAGCATTGAATTCAGAACTCTAAAGAAGAAAATAGGAAACGGTGGAGATCCATGATCACCTGCATCCTTAAGAAATGGAACAGTTAATAAAGATAAATTGATTAAATATATCAGGGTAGACTAGGTTCGCTAGCCTTGGTTGGCAGCCAGTTTAGGTAAAGAACTATTCTGAATAAAATAAACGTGGAGAAGGCAACTAGAAACTAATCCACTATCTTTCCCCAGTACGCATTGTAATTCATATATAAAATAAAAAAAGGAAAATGTGGAGAGTCATAATCAGTTACTCTCAAGGGACATTAGAATTAATAATAGCAAATTGGTTAAATAGTAGTGTTGACTGTGCTCTCCGGTCTTGGCAACCAGTCTGACATGGCAATTTATAGATGAAAAAAGAAAAGGAAAATGTGGAGATCCATGTTTACCTAAGCCTACGCATTTAATAATACTAAACTGGTCTAAATATCATAATACATTGACTTGGTAATCAGTCTCTAATGGCATGTCATATACAATAAAAAGGAAGATGCGGAGAGTCGTGATCGCCTACTCAACAGGAACATGGCATTTAATAATAATAAATTGGTTAAATAGAAGTGTAAACTGGAACCTATATCCTTGACATCTAGTCTGTCATGGCAAACCATATGTAATAAAAAAGGAAACAGTGGAGGGCTATGATCGCATAATCGGAAAGATCATGGTATTTAATAATATTATATTGATTAAATAGCATGATACACTGAGCATTCTAGCCTTGGCAACCGGTCTGTGATGTCAAGTCATAGATAATGAAAAGGACACTGTGGAGAGTCGTGATCGTCTGCTCAGTAGGAATATGGCATTTAATAATACCAAATTTGTTTGAATAACATAGTAGAGGGTACCTCTGACCTTGGCAAAAAGTCTGTCATAGCAATACAGAGATAATAAAAAGGACGCTGTGGAGAGCTGTGATCCTCTACTCTTTTGGAATATGGCGTTTAATAATACCAAATTAATAGTAGCATAGTAAAAGGGGCCATCTAGCCTTGGCAACTAGTTTGTCATAGCAGCTCATAGATAATGAAATTAGAAACTGTGGAGAGCCATGTTTTAAAAAAGAACACATTTTTAAACTTGTAAAAAGATGTAAGACTTTAATCGCTCTCGAATTCAAATTGTTTGATGATGCTAAGGAAAACATTTGTAGAATTTTTGTGAAGATAATGACGGGGGCCCCAATTGCTTTAATTCGGATTGTCAGAATAGCTGCTCTATCCATTGTCAGGATTCTTACCAAATGAGGTCTGGAATAGAATATAGATTCAAATTAAACTTGTCGAGACGGCAATAATTTTGGCCTCCATTAACATTTCCCTATTTTTATGGCCATTACCAGTTCTGCATATTTTTTAAGAAGAGATCGATGAGGAAATCAATGATATTATTGACTTAACTGACGAAATATTTCAGTAAAAATGCTCGCTTGGCTGTCATGCTTACATTGTTGAGTCCTGACAGTTTAATTCTATATATTTCCATCAATAGACTTAAGGAATCAGACCGATCTAAAAATGCATTCAGATTTGCCTATTTTAGTGATTCTTTTTTTAAATCAGTATCATCCCAAGCAAGGCAGAAATCCCCTAAAGCAAAAGGGCTTACAGGGCGCGGAAGAATTAGGAAGAGAAACATTAATAATGAGCGGGAAGAGGAAAGAGTAATCAGGAGGACAGTAGATAGCGATTGACATTGTATTTAAATATTTGAAGATTAATGTTGGCTGAAAAGGATGGAACCGGAAGAGAGTTTCACCAGCAAGGCAATAAAGCCACTAAGACACAAGGGGTTACTGGGTGTGGAAGAATTAGGAACAGAAACATTAATAATGAATGGGAAGAGGAAAGAGTAATCAGGAGGACAGTAGATGGCGATTGATATTGCATTTTAAATATTTGAAGATTAAAGTTGGTTGGAAAGCATGGAGACGGAAGGGAACAAGCAAGGCAGTAAACCACTAAGACACAAAGGGTTTACTGGGTGTGTGAAGAATTAGGAACAGAAACATTAATAATAGCAGGAAGGGAAAGAGTAATCAGGAACAGTAGATAGATTGATGCATTTTCAAAATATTTGAAGATTAAAGTTGGTTGGAAAAAATGGAACCAGAAGTTCCTCCTCTTTGAAACAAGTAAAATACATTAGTCAACTAAGACACAAGGGGTTACCCTGGGTGTGGGAAGAATTAGGAACAAAATCATTCCTTAATAATGAAATATGTTTGTCTCAAAGAGTAATCAGGAGGATATGCAACAATAGATCAGCGGATATTTTTTACAAATACTTGGTAACTGAAGATTAAGTTGGTTGGAATTTAAGCATGGAGCTGAAAGGGAGTTCCACAAGCAAGGCAGTAAAATCCACTTTCCTCAGTAACACAAGGGTTACTGGGTTTGGAAGAATTAGGAACAGAAAACATTAATAATGAGCAGAAGAGGAAAGTAATCAGGAGGACGATAAATAGCTCAACGTTTTAAAGATATTTTTAAAGTTGGCTGTGACATAAATAAAGCCGCCTTCACAAAATTTAAATTTTAGCAATGACTAACAAAAAAAATTGGTGACCAGAAACATTTTAAATTTTCCATGAGCGGGAAGAGGAAAGCCTTTTCAAAGTGAATTGGAGGATATTCAGTCAAATTTTAAATAAAGTTGATATTGCATTTAAATATTTGAAGATTAAAAAACAGTTGGCTGGAAAGAATGTAGCCGGAAAAAGGAGCCTTCCTTAAACAAAGGAGTAAAGAAAATAAGACTTTCAAGGTTACTGCACCATGCGAAAACATCTGTGTGAATTTCGGGGAAGAAACCTTTTGTTAATGTTTTCCTCAACTATTTTTTACCAGTGCTCATTTTGCAATTTTTTTGCTGTTATCGCTCAGATTGGACCAGAGCCTCATATTTTGATGAGCATGTTGTTACGCTTTTTCTCTGGCATTTTTTATTACTGGTTTCCATTATTGTATTCATTTCTATGCAATATGGCAGATGGTAAAAAATGGTTGCTGAAGACATTAAGGGAATAACAAACTACATCCATTAAACACAAAATCGGATCACTGTGGAACTAGAACAATGGAGCGAAAAGGAAATGTTTCAGTTTCGATAACCTCCACCCAAACACTGAAAATAAATATGGTAGTCCCCTAATGTAAATAATGCTCAAAAATTACCTTTTAGCAAATTTTTTCAATACCCGGCAGTCTCATTTGAGCCATGTTCGCCTACATGGCAGTTAACATACAATGATCTATCAACGAATTTAAAATAGACTACCAGGTTTTTAATCTTTTTAAAAGTTGTAGTCTGTTAAAAAATGAAACTGGTAGTTTCTGATTCCCTTTCATAGCGTATTCTTTCCACTTTCTGTTGGGGAAAAAAATATTCAATTGATATTTTTACCATTTCCTTGGTGGACGTATCACAAATATTTATGACGGATTTTTTAGATCTATTTAAGGGATGACAGCCTGACAATAGAAAAAATGTTCTGACGCTCAATTGTCAGAGCTCCTTTCTTTGATTTGTCATTGACTATTTGAGATGGAACAAATACGGTAAAATGAGTCAATAACTCCGCCCACCGCTAGGCTTCCTGTCAGGCGCCCAGGAAAATATTTTCTCGCCGGATTCGATCCTTCAAATCTACAAATCAACCATTCTGCCCTTAAAAGCATGGAGTATTGTTGACCTATATGGTCTGGTGCCAATATATGTTTGTCTCAAGGTTCTTGATAAAAAAGGTCCAGAGACGGATGTATATGCAATATTTATGTTCTTTGTGGCTGATCTTGCATCTTCGTCTGCAGTCCTCTTCCTAGACTTCCCAAAAGTTGCCATGAATCCCCTCTGTGGTAACTTTCAGTATTTATGTTGGTTCCCCTGAACACATGAATTTAAATCGTTCTGAAAGGCTTTTTGTGCATGTATAAAATTTACTGTCGAAACTGTTAAATGTAACAGTCTTGTCTTTCATAAATAGCTTCCATGTCTCGTACCTCTCGCCAGTGGAACTTCCTCGTCTTTTTTGACTATTCTCTCCATTAGCTATAATCTCCAACTATTCAAATGTAATGTCATTCGACGTCTCCAGATGCCAATTCTTCCCCCCTATCCTTCTCTTCATCCTTTCCTCTATCGCTCCTATTTGCGTCTCGTCCAACTCTCTGTAACCCCTTGCATGTTAGTGACTTCCCGCCTTGCTTGGAATGAAACGCTTAAAAAAACAAATCGCAGATAAAGAAACTATAAAAAGAGAAAATTTTGCAGCTAAAAACTGTTGTTGCTGTCTGAGAAGATAAATGAGAATAGCTTTGCCCAAATGCTTTCCGCAATTGCTTTCGGTAGCAAACAATCGTGACATAAATAAATATTTTGCCGCAATGACTGGCGATAGGACTGAACGCAAAGTTAGAACGAACACTAAGTGAATTTAAATTTTAGACAAATTTTAAATTACTACCATTCGCCATGAGAACAAAAAAAAATGTGGATTTATGCCTTTCATAAGGGAAAAATATATACTGAACAAAAACAAACATAGCTAAATTTTTGAATAAATTCAATTTTCCATGATTGCAAGAAATTGTGAATTCATGCCTTTTCAAAGTGAATTGATGTGTAGTGAGCAGAATCAGCCCCAGTCAAATTTTAAATAAATTCCATATTTCATGAGGCCAGGGAGAAATGGATTTATGCCTTTTCTAAGGGAATTAGTGTGTATTGAACAGAAACAAATTCTGAATGGATTCCAATATTCCATAAGGTCAGGGAGAAATGGATTTATGCCTTCCTTAGAGATTTGGAACAGAAAGATCGTCGACCAGAAATAGAAAATATTATATTTTTCAGGGCTACAGAGATTAGTGGGTTCAAGCTTTCCTAATAAAAATCAGAGTGAAGTGAACAAAAAGAAGATTCGACCGAAGTAGAAACGATTTTTGTTAATCCTTTTATTCCAGGCAAGGCGATAAAGGCCACCGAGGCGCATTATAGAAAGCGATTTAACTACTTTGCCAAGATAGGATAAAACTCTGGGATAAGGCGCTTAAGCACGATAACAAGGATTTTATCTGGACCCGCAACCTTCGTGGGTTTTTGATGAGCATGGAAACACTGCAAACGGAGATAGTGAGTGCTTATATCCAGCAGTTATTTTTTTTATTGCTTCTCAGATCTCTTCATTAATTGAATGTTATTTGATCTTTTCATAAAAATAGCGTAATCCTGTGTGTATAAGACGCAAATTGCTTTCCTCTAAGATCGTACTCGAAAGTCTTCTGCGTCTTATACATTTGTTTAGAATTCAATCCCATTTGTTCCAGGATTCAACACGGACAAAATCGGATCAAATTGGATCTATTTGTTTGCCGGAGATCAAACTATTGATCTAATGGAGGACTGCAGTAAAGGGAGATAATTCGTTCCTAATGTTTCTGTAAGTCCCGTTTAGCCTCCGGATTTCGTTGAGTCTAGACATCTACGTGAGGGTAAAAACATTATTTAATTTAAGATAAAAAATTACAAAAGTGATAAATTACTTCAAAATAAAAATGAAAAACTATTATTTATTGTAAGGTGATGAATAACTGTTTCACAATAAACACCTTTTTAACAAGCTTTGCAAACAACCAATTACCGACTTTGATGTTTGCCGACAGCTATAAGCAGCATGAGAAATTGTTTTCATTCTTTTTTACTTCCTTTTTTTTTAAAAGAATTCAGTCATTTTTTTTTACTCTAAATTCAGGAGCGTTTTATACATGGAAATAAACATTTTCCTAGGATTTTCTCAGCTTTTTTGACTGCGTCTTACAGTTACTAGCGAGATATGCACAAAGGATTACGGTATTTTATAATGGATCACAACTTTCCGATACAGACTCGTCTCAGAGTAATTCTTTTCTGTTTGTGCCTTTAAAACCAGTTTGGCGGAATAGCCAACAGGGACCATTGCTTTGCATGAACCTGTTGAGGGCCGTGTTTGTTTGCGTGTTGGTGTATTAGAAATATGTGTGTAACTACTGGTAGAATATTAAAAGGTTCAACTACAAGAAAATGGCGGACTTAAATTGTCCAACCGAAGATGTAAAGAAGACAAACAAAAATTGATATATATATATATATATATATATATATATATATATATATATATATATATAAATGGACAATGTCCGACAAATATTTATGACATTTTTTTGTTTATACATTCTTTTATAGATACAAATATTTAAGTAAAGGCTCTGCTTATAATAAACAACATTTGACGGCCTGAATGTCCGAGAAATTTTCATAGAAAATATGCGTCCTTCTATGAAAATGTCATAAATAGTTGTCGGACTTTGTCCATTTCATAATGTATGACGTCATTTGTTTACATTTGGATACGCATTGAGCAGATATGAATGTATGAGAGAAAATCATAGAGAATTGTGATTAAAGACAGTAAAATCGACCTTGCTAACCGAACGCTCCTCTGTGGCCCAAACAGTTAAGGCATGTCAGGCTATATGATTTTTTCCATACAGGATACAGGTTCGATTCCTGTCGGAGGATGAATATTTTCTATGAAAATTTCTCGGACATTCAGGCCGGTAAATGTTTAATATAAACAAAGCATTTACTTAAATGTTTGTATCTATAAAAGAACGTATATACATAAAAATGTTATATATATATATATATATATATATATATATATATATATATATATATATATATATATATATATATATAAAACAAATATATGTATTAAACAAAACAATTTTACAATAGACAATAACATTTGTATGTATATGGGAATATTTGTGTTTGTTCTTTGGTGAATGTTTGTATTTTGGTTAATGTTCGTACGTATGTGTATGTGTGTATAATGTTCATGGCGTCTCCCACAAAAGGGAAGACGCGGATCTGCTAAGAGAGCTTACATTGTAGTCGCTGAAAATGATGAAATGGAAAAGAGAACGAAGTCGCTCAGTATTTATAGTATAGGGTCAATGACCCCTAGCGACAATTTGGGAATTAAGGAGGAGCTAACTCCGACAAATCTATTCTTTACTTTAAAGATTTTTATGACTTGTACCATTCAAAAAGTTATGCTCAAGACACGGACTGTAATTCACTGTATTTCACTTGACGTTGTCTTTCAATATTAAAGAGACCAGACGTTTGACTTGCTACAATACTATCGCAAGCCCATAATTTTCCCCCATTGCATTACGAGTCGTGTTGGTTGACTATTCTCATGAAGGATCCTATCACTATCGGCACCTTTATGTCTGATTAATTTAACTCGATATTCATCACAAGAACTACTGTTGAGAAAACAATTTTAAGGTACATCATAAGCCAACTTCCATACATATGAGGGTGACATTTATTTAAAAGGTAAATTTGGCTGTTTTGGAGACTTTAGCCAATAAATTATGCGTGTTTTTTTTCGATTTCCATCTGCAACATTCGCTCCTTCAAATATTTTCTTGTTCATCAATCGAATTTGTATTTTGTGCATAGAAAACAGAGGAAGAAAAGGATTGTCAAATAATGGAAATGCATTGCTAATGATTTTACTATAGGAATGCATTGCAAACGAGGAAGAAAGGGATTGTCAGTGGTCAGGAATGAATGCAAGCATTACTGATAGAATAGGGCTATTATATGTATAATGGAAATGCATTGCTAATGATTTTACTATAGGAATGCATTGCAAATGAGAAAGAAAGGGATTGTCAGTGGTCAGGAATGAATTCAAGCATTACTGATAGAATAGGGCTATTATATGTATAATGTAAATGCATTGCTAATGATTTTACTATAGGAATACATTGCAAACGAGGAAGAAAGGGATTGTCAGTGGTCACGAATTAATTTAATCATTACTGATAGAATAGGGCTATTATATGTATAATGTAAATGCATTGCTAATGATTTTACTATAGGAATACATTGCAAATGAGGAAGAAAGGGATTGTCAGTGGTCAGGAATGAATGCAAGCATTACTGATAGAATAGGGCTATTATATGTATAATGTAAATGTATTGCTAATGATTTTACTATAGGAATGCATTGCATATGAGGAAGAAAGGGATTGTCAGTGGTCAGGAATGAATGCAAGCATTACTGATAGAATAGGGCTATTATATGTATAATGTAAATGCATTGCTAATGATTTTACTATAGGAATGCATTGCAAATGAGGAAGAAAGGGATTGTCAGTGGTCAGGAATGAATTGAAGCATTACCGATAAGCTTTTTTCATCTTTCTTGAAAATTCTAAAAACAGAATGGTCATTTGAAAACTTATCTTGAGTGCCTTGTATACAGTTTGAATGTATTCTATTTTATGACAAAATATATCAGTTGGTGACATACACGTGTAATTTATAACTATTTTTCTTCTGAAGGTGTGCGCGACATCAGCAGATAATGATGATGATGATGATTGATTCTGTCATTGGTGATGATTCGGTTGGAAGCGGTACACATCATTCAATGGTTTACAATGTTAACGAAATATGAGGCTGGTTTTAAGCTTTAGCCACAAGTATTTGGAATTGAAAAATCGATAATGCTGTTGGATGACGACAACTTCCACCATAACTAGAACTGACTGATAAAAATGGCGCTTATCAAATATGTCCGCAAACTATGGGGAAGACTCTCACAACAGGAAAACGGTTTTCACACGAATTCTCACAGCAAAGCGTTGGACAGAGTTCCAGTAACTTGTATGCAGAAACGTGTTGTCACGAGATACAAAAAATGGCTTCTCTGGAATTGTTTTTTCGAAACAGCGAAAATTATGGATGGATTGAGAAGAACGGAAAACATCAAGGGAAAATTTTAAATTCAAAAATTTCCTGAGCCGACCAAGCATAGAAATGAATACAATATGGTAACCAGTAATAAGAAGTGCCAGAGAAAAGCGACAATAACAACAACAAATTGCAATATGAGCTTTGGTAAAAAATATGCAATGATTACAGCAAAAATTGCAATATGAGCATTGGTAAAAAGGACACGTGGCTCTGTGATTAAAGGTGTTAGTTAGATCCAGTGACAGGATCCAAAGAGTGAGTTCAGAGGAAAACTGATAGCTGACATCCATTAAAACATGGCATATGGAACTAGAACAGTCTACCCCAGTAAGCGAAATAAAGGGTTCAGTTCGGCATTCCTGTATAAGGCCGGAGCGTACAAAACGGAGCGTACGAAATGTTGTAATAAATATGGCGACAAAGATGAGGACAATAGTCAAAATAATAGAGTACCAACGGCAAAACATGAATTTAGTTACTGTTACATTTGTAAGATATCGAAATTGGGCTGTATTATAATATGATATGGCCTAATAATAGGCTAATTTTGAAAGGACTGTAATGTCGTCATATTTGAAGCTTCGAGTAATGGAAAAAGTATCTATAAAAAAAAAACAACAACAGCCCATAACAATTCAGCATTTAATCTCCTTCGAAGTAGCCGCTTTCTGAAGCCACACATTTTATCCATCACTGTGGTCACCGAAAATGAGGTAATGTGTGCGTGACCAAAAGCTGCTACACAAGCCATGGTTACTGATGGAATCTCTGTAATGTGGTGAAACGACCACACTCTACACACTTTCCTCCCAAGCATTGCTATGAACAAGGTTAGTGAGCGAGAAAGTTATACTTTAGTGTGTATGCGCAACAGTTTCAAGGTCAATTTGTGCCAAACGGCTTCAGTGGCGTAGCTAGTGGAAGCGGAAAGGAGCGGTTCGCCCCGCGGCAGCACTTTTGGTCCGTGTTGAGTTTTCAGAGAACCCCCCCCGCAAAAAAACCCCCAAAACAATAGGATAATTTCTATAATTTTTACAAAAAAACAAAAAAAAGGAGCGATAAGAAGACAGAGCTCAAATGAGCCAATTTGTCTTTGATATGGCTCCAAAATGTGCTCTCAGTTGGTGGGGATAAACCCCACTTACAAGACGTGAGAAATAGGTGTGAAAATAATTTGAACATTTTTAAAGGCCTTGATGTGGGTTGGATTAAAAGAATTTAGTTTTTCACACCTATGTGAGAAGTCCAGACTTTGGCGTCTGTTCTTTGGTTTTGAACTGTTAGTGAAAAAAAAAAAATCAAATAAATAAGTGAACCATTTGTTTTTTTAAAATCTTATCATAGACCTAACTTTAATATGGATATAAAATCATTACTTTTCATAAATTATAAAATATATAATTCCAATGCTTTATGGATATCACATGCATTCCATTATTTTCCGGAAATATCGAACGGAAATTTAAAAGAAAATTGAAAATTAATATATTTTTTTAAGTGCAGAAACTTTATTTTTTTTCAATTAACAATATTTCACGGTAGTAAAACAATGCAATGTTTTATTGTTTTGTTTAGACAGCTGAAGTTTTATTATTAAACTTGTTCCATTTTCTCATATATATATATATATATATATATATATATATATATATATATATATATATATATATATATAATTATAATTATGAAGGTCAGTGTGTCACTGTGTCACACTTTTTCAACATTATTCCTAGAGGCTGTAGCCCAACATGCCATTTTGGAATCAAAGCCGATTCCATGAGCAAATCAAGAACATTCCGAGTCGGATCTGAATTCGAAATCGTAAAATTTTGGATTCCCAAGATTACATTATGGCGATTTTTTACGTGATTTTTGGCGACGAATTTTTTTGTGTGATAACAATTTTTATAATTTGATAATAAATTTGGGAATAATCGAAATTGCAGAATATTAATGTTTGAGCCTTTCATATTATATTCATACTCTGTCCTGGACATTGAGTTCTACCTGGATTCTATCCGCTTGGGAATATATATATATATATATATATATATATATATATATATATATATTGACCACTAATATTATCTATATACATACATACATACATATATATATATATATATATATATATATATATATATATATATATATATATATATATATATATATATATATATATATATATATATATATATCGACATATCCGTCGAGATTCGACGTATGAGGGTCAAGCAGATCAGTTTCCAGGAAACCGACAGCCCGACACCGGCACATGAGATTTAATTATAGTGGTGAAGGCCTCGTGCAGGACCATCCACACCTTTTGAAGGGACGAATACAGAGACCTGGTGCACCGAGTGCCGCAAGGTTCCAAAACGACCCTCCGCAGGTTTTGAATTCAGAGTTGTCCTTCTCCTAGACCAGTTGCCATCCAAGGCTATAGAACCTAGTCTATCCTGCTATTTTACCCATAGCTGGAGGGATTCATACCTTTCCTAAGGGTATTAGCAGGTAAGTGAATGTAATGGATTCGACTGGAATTGAAATCGGCTCTGCCATTCCTCAATCAAGCCGCTATCCATTATTCCACTGTGCCTCCTTTCATATATATATATATATATATATATATATATATATATATATATATATATATATATATATATATATATATATATATATATATATATATATATATATATATATATATATATATATATATATATATATATATATATATATATATATATATATATATATATATATATATATATATATATATATATATATATAATATTTTACCAATTTTTTACCAGTTTTTACGACTAATTTTGTACGATAACTAAAATTATAACTTGGAAATCAATTTGGCAATAATCGAAATTAATCCTGGGAAAGTCACTCATGAAATAAAAATAATTATTTTTTACGAAAGTAAGGAGCTACGTATATCAAATTGTCTTTGAATTAAGTGGCCACAGAAGATTTGTCGTTGAACTTTTAAAAGTAAGCTTTTAAAAGGTAAGCCTTTAAAAAGTAAGCTCAATTTTGAGTTCTTCTGCAGTTTATTGATGCCTACTACTTCCTACCTGTCTATATCTCTGAGATGAGGTATTATGATTACTTATATTATTTACATTATTAGGACTGTTATCCTCATTCTCATTGCTATATTCACAACGTTTCTCACGTTGTACACCTTCAGCTTTCTTCAGGTGGATGGAATTTCGAATCGAACCCTGTATTTCGTCCATCGGGGTAGATTGTTCTAGTTCCACGTGCCATCCCTCTTCCGAATGTCTCAGTTATTTTCCTTTGAATATAGCAATGAAGGTAAGGATATCAGTCCAAAAAATATAAATAGTGTAAGTACTCCCTACCTGTATCTGTGTAAATTTGTGTGATGAGGTATTATGTACACTATTTACATTATTCGTACTATTGTCCTCATATTTGTTGCCATATCTATCACAACGTTTCGGCAGTTGTACGCTCCGGCCTTCTTCAGGTGGTTGGAATGTCGAACTGAACCCTTTATTTCGCTCGCTGGGGTAGACGCTTCTAGTTCCACGTGCCATGCTTAATGGATGTCAGTTATCAGTTATCTCTTCTTAATGCCCTTTTCCAAGTTATCCACTGCCTTAACCGGGTATTGAACTCACACTCTTTGGGTCTTGTCACTGGATCTAACTAAAGCCTTTATCCACTGTGCCTTGCGATAAATATGGCAACAAAAATGAGGACAGTAGTCCTCATAATGTAAATAATGTACATAATACCTCATCTCAGAAATATAAAAAGATATTGAATGCCCAAAACATTGTAATAAATATAGCAATAATGATGAGGACAATAGTCCGAATAATGTAAATAGTGTACATAATACCTCATCTCAGAAATATAGGCAGATACTGAATGACCCGGAACGTGGTAATAAATATGGCGACAAAGATGAAGACAATAGTCCGAATAATGTAAATAGTGTACATAATACCTTATCTCAGAAATATAGACAGATACTGAAGGGCCGAAACGTTGTAATAAATATGGCGACAAAGATGAGGACAATAATCCGAATAATGTAAATAGTGTACATAATACCTCATCTCAGAAATATAGACAGATACTGAAAGGTCGAAACGTTGTAATAAATATGGCGACAAAGACGAGGACAATAGTCCGAATAATGTAAATAGTGTACTCGCAACCTATTTTGATAAAGGCCCAATCAAGAGCCCTCCGCAAGAGCTAGTTTAAATGCTTTTAGCTTTTTAGCTATATATATATATATATATATATATATATATATATATATACTTTAAAAAACAGAATCAATAAAATGAAAAAGACATTTGTAGGACGTGGATGATCGAAATCATACGTCATAGCGAAATCATACGTCTTTCCCGGAGTTTATTTGATCAAACTACTGAATGATATTGAAACTAGAATCGGAAATTTTTCCTCAAGTAACATAGTTATCTCACTTGTCGCCATCGGATTATCATTTTCATCGATTAATATGAAATTCATTATCTGATCAAAAATTTAAATATATTTTCGATGTTCAATATTTCAATGTTAACTTTTATGCGTCGAAGTCAGAACCTCCTACTCAAGTCAAAAGTTTTCAGAAGGGTAAAAAAAAAAACCAAAAAAATCAAAAGAACTAT
>CAHIKZ030000714.1:455000-507500 GCA_903632075.3 Acanthosepion pharaonis | reverse complement strand
ATAAAGATTGACATTTCATTTAAATTTTTGAAGATCAAAGGCAATAAAGCCACTAGGACGCAAGGGGTTATTGACTGTTACAGAATATAAGAAAAACTACTATTAAGGAGAGAAGACAGTAAAAGAACAAGAATTAATAAGACAGAAGATAACGATTGACATTGCATTTAAATATTTGAAGATCAAAGGCAATAAAGTCACTAGGATGCAAGGGGTTACTGAGTTTTAGAGAATATGGACGTTATAAACCGTAGGTATTGGACACTATTGTAAGTGGAGTGTAATATGCTGTCTAAGTAGTCCACCACTAGCAGTGGTTTACCTACTTCACGCCGCTGGCGAGTATTGTACTTTGTTGATGTTATAAAGATTACCATTTCATTTCCAACCACTGTTTTGGTTATTCCTTATTCAGTAACATTTTCTGGGTTACAATAATGTCTAACATCGTCTCTGAATATAAATAAATCTTTTTAGGGTCACTGTTGATGAGAAAACTCCACACACAAAGCACAACCATCCGATTCCTCCCCCTCTGCAGTTCTCCTATTCATGCTGAGGTTCAGAAATTTGCATAAGGCACAAATTCATCTTACAAATTCTCTTAGCTACGAGATCAGGTTTTCCTTAACTTGTAGCTTTTGAATCAACCATGTTTTCTTCCAAGTATCTTGCACTCAAGACACATTGTTATATACCATAGCTATGAACATAAATGGGTCAGTCCCAATCCTCATAAATATATTGGATACTATTGTAAGTGGGAGGTAATATGCTGTGTATGTTCGCAGTGTGAGCTGTCAGCATGGGAAGCACTTGCCCTGTCGAACTCTCTGCCTTTGTGCAGAGAGGAACCCCGGTCGAGGCTTTGCCAAATGGCAGTCTCTCTTCCGGGGACGTCCACAGATACCCAATTCCGCGTATGGGGGGGGGCGTCTACGGTCAATTTTTACCCGAGCCCACGGGCTCGAATTTCCCCATATTAAATTTGACCTTGGGCCGCATCCTGTCTCGTGGGGAGGCAGGTTAATATCGTAATATGCTGTCTAAGTAGTCCACCATTATCAGTGGTTTACCTACTTCACGACGCTGGCGAGTATTGTGTTTTGTCGATGTTATAAAGATTACCATTTCATTTCCAACCTCCATTTTGGTTATTTCTCATTCAGTAACCCTTTCTAGGTTACAACATTTTGGCCACGCGGATTTGGCTGAACTTAAGTAAACATTCACCAGTACAATCTTTGGCGAACAAAGATTTTGACAGAAGAGAACTCACGTAAATGTTCACGAATACAATACCGCACATATATTATAAATATATAAATCGCACACACATTTATATATATATTTTATATATATATATATATATATATATTTTTTAAGCTTTCCACCCCAAGCAAGGCGGGAAGCCACTAGGACGCAAGGGGTTATAGAAAATTTAGAGCAAGATCAGATAGGAGTGATAGAAGAAAGGATGAGAAGAAGAGTAGTGGATAGATCAAGGCAACTAGAGATGTCGATTGACATTACACTTGAAAAGCTGGAGATTATAGCTCACAGGGAAACAGGAATAGGGAAGGGAGTTCCACAGGCGAGAGGTGCGAGACATGAAGCTATTAGAGTAGAAGAGACGGCTACATTTAGGAGTTTCGACAGTGAAGGGGTGAGAGCGGGATGCCAGCCTTGTAGGGTGCTTGAACTCATGACGTCTGGGAACCAGCGAATGCAAGTCCTCGGAGCAATTGTCATGAAAGTATTTGTAGAACAGGAAGAGGGAGGCGACGGCGCGTCTGTGAGAAAGTGGCTGTAGACGAGACGCCAGTGCAGGGCCAACTACATCGCAAATCCACCTCTGGAGCCTATCAAGAAACCCGAGGCAAACAGAAGAGGCACCAGACCATATATGGCAGCAATACTCCATGCAAGGGCGAATTGTTGATTTATATATATATATATATATATATATATATATATATATAATGCTATATACCGTAACAATGAACACTAATGGATATGTCCCAATCTTAATGAATACGTTGGAATCTATTGCAAGTGGGGGTAATATGCTAAGTAGTCCACCACAAACAGTGGTTTACCTACTTCACGCCGCTGGCGAGTATTTTATTTTGTTGATGTTATAAAGATTACCATTTCATTTCCAACCTCCGTTTTGGTTATTCCTCATTCAGTAATCCTTTCTAGATTACAATAGTGATGATAGCTCTCAATCAATTTTTAAAAAGGGAAAACATTATAATAAATGAAGCATAATATGGAAAGCCTCGTTTTGGTTTCTAAACAAGTTGCGATGACATTTTCAAGAGACAATACGAATAAATCAGTCAATTGTTCCTCAGTCATTGTTCGAGCAAAAAGTGTTCTTTAGAACGGATAGCTTTGAGTAAAAGAGGAAACGTCAATGACTGTCAATAGGTGCGATTTTGTCACACGCAGGAAGCTAATGACACGCCTGTTTCCTCCACGCTTTCATGTCAGACGTCGATTCCCTTGTTTGATTTTCAAGATTTCTCTTCTTCTTCGCACCTCGTGATAGGCATTGTTTCCTTGTCTTGTTTGTTCAACGGTGTATTAACTCCTATATGGACCATTTAATGTCGAAATTTAATTTAACTGGGATCTTGAATTTAATAAGAAAATATATATTATTCTGTTCTCACAATTGAATACATGGTAGATAATACTCTGCTTTTGTGCATATACATGTTTGTATAGACATAACGACTAGAAGCAGTGATATGTCTGTTATATATTGTAGTTTTGCTGAAGTTATATTTTGGAATACAGTTTAATTTCCCTAAGAAATTATAGGATATTATATAAATTATTATCATGAAAGAGTTATTTCATGTTGGTTTTTTGGTGGGTTGATTTTGTTTAGAGACATATCAACCTCTATGGGTTATGTAATACCGAAAACTAAATGTATATGAATGCAATTGCCTGCCTTCAACTCCAGATAAAATGTATTGTTGGTCATTTTGCTATAAAATGGTTTGGTTTGGTTTGTTTTGTTTTACGGCAAAATCTCAATGGGTTATTTAATGCCGACATGATTTTTATTGATGGTAGTATATATTTTTTTAAAAATGTATTGCTTTTATTTTTTTTAAATGTATCGCTGGTAATTATTTTTTTTTCAAAAATGTATTGCTGGTTATAATTTTCTTCAAAAATTAATTGCTGGTAATAATGTATTGTGGGTAATAATTTTACTTCAAAACTTTATTCTTGAACGATACACAGTCATCTAGTGGGATAAACTCTACACCATATGGATGCAGTGTGGTGATGATACGGCACTGATATGCATGCAACCAGAATGCTGATTATACAGCACTGATATGGTGATGATGATACGGCATTGATATTCATGCAGCCAGTGTTTTAATGATACAGTGATGATACAGCAAGAATTCGGTGATGATACGGCACGGATACGGAGATGATAAGGCATGGGTACAGTGATGATACGCTGTTGATACGTTGATTATATATGGCACTGATACGGCGATAATACAAAACTGATACGGTGATGATACGGCACGGATACGGTGATGATACGGCACGGATCTGATGATACGGCACGGCTCTGGAGACGATACCGCACGGATCCGCTGAGGATACGGCACGGATACGATGATGATACGGCACGGATACGATGATGATATGGCATTGATACGGTGACGAAACGGCACGGATCCAGCGATGCTACGGCACGGCTCTGGTGACGAAACGGCACGGCTCTGGTGACGAAACGGCACGGCTCTGGTGACGAAAAGGCACGGCTCTGGTGACAATACGGAACGGCTCTGGTGACGAAACGGCACGGCTCTGGTGACGAAACGGCACGGCTCTGGTGACGAAAAGGCACGGCTCTGGTGACAATACGGAACGGCTCTGGTGACGAAACGGCACGGCTCTGGTGACGAAACGGCACGGCTCTGGTGACGAAAAGGCACGGCTCTGGTGACAATACGGAACGGCTCTGGTGACGAAACGGCACGGCTCTGGTGACGCAACGGCACGGCTCTGGTGACAATACGGAACGGATACAGTGAAGATACGGCACGGATACGGAGATGATAAGGCATGGATACAGTGATGATACGGCGTTGATATGGTGATGATACGACACGGATCTGGAGACGATACGGCACGGATCCGCTGAGGATACGGCACGGATACGGTGATGATACGGCACGGATACGGTGACGATATGGTTTTGTTACGTTGATAATATATGACACTGATACGGCGATAATACAACACTGATAGAGTGATGATACGGCATGGATACGGTGATGATATGGCATTGATACGGTGACGAAACGGCACGGATCCCGTGATGATACGGCCAGCCTCTGGCGACGATACGGCGCTGCTCTGGTGACGATACGGAACGGATACGGTGAAGATACGGCACGGATACGGAGATGATAAGGCATGGATACAGTGATGACACGGCGTTGATACGTTGATGATATATGGCACTTGTAGGGCGATAATACAAAACTGATGCGGCACGAATACGGTGATGACCAAGATGAAAACGTATTCCTAAAATATAGTATTGTGAATGAAAAATGAAAAGAATTTTATTTTAATCTAAAACTTATATGTACGTTTGTCGAGCATTAATCTTGCTAGAAAAGGGGAAATATTAAAGAAGACGGGTCTAGTGTTCACCGTGCGGGAGATAGATATTATGCCTGCCTCATAAATCCGCCTAAGATTTTTATCATGAATATATTTTAAAATCTTCACAGAATCAAAATCGAAATTATGATCAGATTTAGTTGTGTGTATAACTAAAGCATTGTTTAAATTACCGAGGCGAATATCTATATTTTAGGATGCACTATGTTAGGAATACGTTTTCACAACATCGCCCACGTGACGCCGACGTGATCATATTGAAACGGAACGCTGATCTTGAAAAATTTCAGTTGTCTGTTTTGATTAGTCTTACTCTTATGTCCATCGTCTTTTCATGTTGAATTAAATATAGTCTAATGTTAATTATGTTTTTTTGAATATGTCCTGAAGATGGTCTACAAGACCGAAACGTCCGACGTTGACATTATATTAACATTAAAACAGCATAATTGCATATTAGGATTTTTGTTTGTTTATTCCGTATATTTTTCTTCATACTGTCGGATCTATATCCATATATTTGCTTACATATATATATATATATATATATATATATATATATATATATATATATATATATATTTATTATAGGATATTACATTCAAGCATATAGAAAAACGCTACATAAATGCACTCATCTTTCGATGTGTATCAACACGTTTCATCACTAAACTGATGAGATGTGTTGATACACATCGAAACATGAGCGCATTTATGTAGCGTTTAATTACATATTTGAATATAGTATCCTATAATCAAGAATATTGCTTTACTATTGGGTTGGCCTGAGCGCTATTTTAAATTAATGTTCTGAACCTTTGAATTTATATTCAATTCGTTCTCATTTCATATATATATATATATATATATATATATGGAGAAAATTTATGTTGTGGTCATTAGTACTCTATAAGAGCTTTTGAGGATGACTTTCAAAGCAATGCAGTTGAGTTGGGCATTTCTTCTGTTTCTTAGGTTATTAGGCTGATAATAGGATTTTTTTTGTATAGATGGCGAGAATGTAGTCTTTTTGAAGTCGTTTCCATGTGAAACGTTAGATTGATAAATGTTTCCTATTCGTTCTATATCTTATGACACATGCACACAAACACACCCATATGTATGATACAAATAATATTAAGGTATGCTCTTTCTCTCTGTGTCTGTCTGTCTGTCTCCCTCTCTCTCTCTCTCTCTATATATATATATATATATATATATATATATATAATTAAGTAATTCATCGAGTCTAGAAGAAACATCAACAGAATGCAGAAAGCACTCCTAATTTCTATCACTTGTATATCCTTGCTTGAACCGGCTTCTAATGCTCTGGATGGGGCGGCTTGGGGATAGTAGCCGTGGCTCGTGGGGGTGGGGGCACAGTCCTATGTGTAATAGAGAAACTCGGATGAGTTCCACCACGGAATATGTGACCGAACGGCGCTATATCGAGTCTAATTCGCCACCTCTTTGTCACCGAGGCCCGTTGGTACAGTTGATATGACATTTGTCTGATGACATAACCAGTCCGGGTTTCAATTCTCGGTAATGGATGCGCACTGCTGATGAGTCCCAAATATAGGACGAAACGGCCGTCCAGTGCTTTCTGCATTCTGTTGAGGTTTCTTCTAACCTCGATGAATTACTTAATTATAATTATCTCAATTTCTCCTTATTACTATCACTTGTCCGTCATTGCTGAGGACGACCCAGTCCATCCATCTCCGTCCGTCTTCTCTGGGCTGTCGAATGAGATAGCCAACGACAAGTTCTCGGGCACAGGTGGAAGGGATACATGCTCGTTGCAGATGACGCTAGCGCTGCCCCCTCTCCAGTGTTCGTCGGATAGAGACCGCCAGCCGATCCGATCCGATCCATTGCGAGGTTCTCCAATTGTGTTAGGTCAATATTGAAAGAGACAAGAGCTCGCTTAAGGTGGTCCCGAAACCGTTTCTTTGGGTCTCCACGTAGGGGGCTGCCGGTCTCGAGCTCTCGGTAGAATCCAAGTTTTGGCAGACGACTGCCCAACATCCGCACAACACGCCCAACCCAACGTAGAAGGCGTTGTTGGAAGATAGCCTCGATGCTGACGACCTCCGCACGTTGAAAGAACCTCGGTGTAGGGGATTTTATTCCTCCAAGTAATGCGCAAGATTCGCTGAAGGCAGTGGATGTGGAATGTCTTAAGTTTTATTTTCGGCGATATATATATATATATATATATATATATAAAAAGCTCACACACTAATATTCCATGGTTATAATTTATTACATTGGAATCGTAATCACGATCCAATTCATCAGACCTACAATTTCCAAAAAGAATTTTTATTTTTTAATTTGTAATATTATTATATTATATTCTTAATACTTACTCTTTCCTGGATATTGAGTTCTACCTGGATTCTCTCCTCTTGGGAATTTATATAAAATATATATAAAAATATATTTATATATATATATATATATATATATATATATATATATATATATATATATTGACCACTAATATCATCAATCTATATATATATATGTATATATATATATATATATGTGTGTGTGTGTTTTGTATATATATATATATATATATATATATACAGGTAAGATGACAAAGAATAAACCCTAGCAGATCGGTAATTGAAAGGATCAGTAAAAATATCCTGTATCGGGTCAACAAATAGATCAAAATCGCATTCGACTTATACATTGGATTGGTACTACAGAAATCATTAATTGGTTTAGTGATATTAGTAAAAATGCAGCTGCACTTTTATCCAGTTTGATATTGTGGATTTTTACCCTTCCATCTGCAAGAATCTCTTTTCCCTGGTTTGAAATTTACCAAAGAATATTCTACTATCTCCAGTGAAGAGATAAATCTAATAATGAACTGTAGCAGATCTGTTTTCATCCACAATAAAGAAAATTGGGTTAAGAAACTCTGATCATTACTTTGATATTTTAATGGGATCATTAGATTCTGCAGAGTCTTCTGATCTGGTGGGTTTATTTATTTTATTTAACCTTACTGCCTAAAAAGATGTGAATGTTGATAGTATAGGATTATATAGAGATGATGTGCTTATTGTAGTAAAAAACTCCAATAAAAAGGTAGATAAAATGATTCATAGAGAAGTAAAAAGTATAAATCTTATGGTTAAGATAAGCACAAAGTAGATATTCTTGATGTTACATTAGATCTCGTTAATGGCATATTTCAACCTTATATGAAAAATAACACCAACATAATTTATATTCACACCAATTCTAACCAACCTCCCTCTGTAATCCAATATTCCTTCGTCTGTAGAAAATCTATGACAAGAATTGAAAGTTCGAACAAATTGTCATACAAATCATTCATCAATTAGAACGTGTAAGTATTGAAGAATGTAAAAAAAAAAAAAACAGAAAAGACTTTTTGAAATCTCATCAAAAATGTCAGAAAACGATTGGGCAAGTTGTAAAGATGAGAGGGCATATTATTGAATGTTAATATTGTGAAAACTGTTCAGTGTACAAATAATTTTGTCTTTATCTATTTTGCTTAATTCGTCTGTCAAATTTGTTTTATTTAAAGTATTGTTCTGAAAATTAAGTTTTATATTGATTTTTTGTGCTAATTAACATATAAAAAATCTGGCTACATACAGGCATTAGATTCTGAGAAATGAATAAAGATATTTAATATTAATGGTTGTACGAATAGTTTCGTCGTTGACTGTATGCTTTTAGGATATCCATTTATTTCTTTTACCGTTTTTTCTTCTTGATTATTGCAATTTAAATTCTATCAACCTGTATCTCTCAACGGGAGATCACACTCCTGAATTGTGTTCTAGATTTATGACAGAGTTAACAAACAAAAAACGATAAAGGTTATTTACGGAATTAATTATATAATTCCATCGACAATTCTAAAGTTTTGGTAAACGAGGAAGAATTTCTAGAATGTTACTTTTGAGAATTTGAATGCCAACAGCTAAGTTCCGAATATCTGTGAGAAAAATGAACTTTTGTTTGCTAATTCTTCACTTTTCATTCGCATATTATTACGCTTTTGTCACGAAGAAACCCTAAACTTTAAAGTAAATGATTACGGACGCGTTTTCAAAAGTCAACATGAATCGAGTCTTGAAGCAGATCTCTTTTCTGATCTAGGTCTAACAGCTCAATGGGGAAAACTGTTCTTCAGTACTTCCGAAACTAAACTAGTAGCGTTTTACCGTCACCGAGCAGACCCAGAACTTACGAGCAAATAGCCTTGAAAAAAGTATGAATCCACCTCATCTCCCCCTACTATGGGTTAATTAGTGGGGATTATATCGATAACTCTTTATTATCTTCAAAATCTTTTACAATCTATACATACTTTCTGGCTTTAAAATAACCCTCAATGGGTTGATAATCTGTAAAAAATAATAATTGAATCTATATCCCAAATGCAACTTGTATATACTTCCGAAACCAACCTAGTAGCGTTTTACCGTCACCGAACAGAACCTGAACTTACGAGCAAATACCCTTGAAAAAAGTATGAATCCAACTCATCTCCCCTTACCATGGGTTAATTAGTGGGGATTATATCAATAGATCTTTATTATCTTCAAAATGTTTTACAATCTATTCATATTTTCTGGCTTTAAAATAACTCTCAATGGGTTAATAATCTGTAAAAAATAATCAATCAATCCATATCCCAAATGCAACTTGTATATAGTAATTTTCCAAGTGTAGCTTAGGTGTGGCTCAATGCCGAAATTAGGGGACACCCAGTGAAGATCGAACTCATTACTCAGTCGTAATTGTTCTAGCGAGACAAGCTTGCTAATCATTACACCACCTCGAGGTGCCCGAAATGATTTTCTAAGGGTAGCTTAGATGTGGCACAAGGCCGAAAGTAGGGGGCACCCAGTGAGGATCGAACTCACTACTCAGTCGTAATTGTTCTAGCGAGCCAAGCTTGCTAACCATTACACCGCCTCGAGGTGCTCCCACGCAACTTGTATATATACGATATATATATATATGAAAGGAGGCACGGTGGAATAATGGATAGCAGAATATATATATATATATATATATGTATATATATATGTATGTATATATATATATATATATGTATATATATATGTATGTATATATATATATATATATGAATTATTCACACAAAAACTAATGCAAAGGTTAATGATTTAAATGGCGAGACATCCATCATCGCAAACAATTCAAATAATATACAAAAACCTCCGTATCCGTTATGAATGAAATGATCCTTGTTTATATAAATTTCTGCCGTATTAGTTCTTATTTTTACTACAAGCTTTCGTCTGTTCCTACAGACATCTTCAGACATACCTGATAAATAAACAAGGATCATTTCATACTCGGTGGTGGATGCGCACTGCTGATGAGTCCCAATTATAGGACGAAACGGCCGTCCAGTGCTTCCTCTATTTCCTGTTGAGGTTTCTATCAGACTCAATGAATTAATTAAATATAATTATCAAATCCTCCTACTAATTACTATATATATATATATATATATATATATATATATATATATATATATATATATATATAATGTTATATACCATACCAATGAACACTGATGGATACGTCCCAATATTAATGAATACGTTGGAATCTATTGCAAGTGGGGGTAATATGCTATGTGAGTAGTCCACCACTAGCAGTGGTTTACCGACTTCACGCCGCTGGCGAGTATTGTATTTTGTTGATGTTATAAAGATTACCATTTTCATTTCCAACCTCCATTTTGGTTATTTCTCATTCAGTAACCTTTTCTAGGTTACAACAATGTGTTCATTTTAGTTTTTACTGATGTTGAGAGTATTTAAGTGATATCTAGTACACGTTTTTGTGATTATGTCGCGGCAATACAATATTCAAAGAAGGGTGATCTTCCCCAAGATCCACACGCTTCTATCGTCCGAAGCGATTTGTAACCGCTGATCTTAGGAATCGGCTGTATACAGATGACAGTTTAGGTATTACTGTGATGGTTTGACACCATATATGACATCTATCTGGAAGTTTCTATCTAACGAGTCCATGTAAGAATATGACTCAAGTTTTCAGGTTGATGCTTTGGTTTTGTCACAATTGGTGGTATTGAGCGAAAGTACGTCTAGTTCTATGTTCCATTTCTTTTTCTCCTATATTTAATTTGTTCTTAGGGATCGACGATTACAAGGATACTACTTTGAGAGTCTGTAATTTATGCATGAATCCAAATTCACTATTTACATTATTCGGACTATTGTTCTCATCTTTGTCGCAATATTTATTACAACGTTTAGGCCCTTCAGTATCTGTCTATATTTCTGAGATGAGATATTATGTACACTATTTACATTATTCGGACTATTGTCCTCATCTTTGTCGCCATATTTATTACAACCATTCGGCCCTTCTGTATCTGTCTATACTTCTAAGATGAGGTATTATGTACACTATTTACATTATTTGGACTATTGTCCTCATCTTTGTCACCATATTTATTACAACGTTTCGGCCCTTCAGTATCTGTCTATATTTCTGAGATGAGGTATTATGTACACTATTTACATTATTTGGACTACTGTCTTCATCTTTGTCGCCATATTTATTACAACGTTTCGGCCCTTCAGTATCTGTCTATATTTCTGAGATGAGGTATTATGTATATTATTTACATTATTCGGACTATTGTCCTCATCTTTGTCAACATATTTATTACAACGTTTAGGCCCTTCAGTATCTATCTATATTTCTGAGATAAGGCATTATGTACACTATTTACATTATTCGGACTATTGTCCTCATCTTTGTCGCCATATTTATTACAACGTTTCGGCCCTTCAGTATCTGTCTATATTTCTGAGATGAGGTATTATGTACATTATTTACATTATTAGGACTATTGTCCTCATCTTTGTCACCATATTTATTACAACGTTTAGGCCCTTCAGTATCTATCTATATTTCTGAGATAAGGTATTATGTACACTATTTACATTATTCGGACTATTGTCCTCATCTTTGTCGCCATATTTATTACAACGTTCCGGCCCTTCAGTATGTGTCTATATTTCTGAAATGAGGTATTATGTACACTATTTACATTATTCGGACTATTGTCCTCATCTTTGTTGCCATATTTATCACATGGCACAGTGGATAAAGGCGTTGGTTTTGATCCAGTGACAGGACCCAAAGAGGTGTGAGTTCCATACCTGGTTAAGGCAGTGGAGAACTTGGAGAGGGGAATTAAGAGGAGATTACTGATAACTGACATCCATCAAACATGGCACGTGGAACTAGAACAGTCTACCCCAGCGAGCGAAATAAACATTCGAACCACCTGAAGAAGGCCGGAATGTACAACTATTGTCCTTATCATTGTTGCCATATTTATCACAACGTTTAGGCCGTTGTATGCCCCGGCCTTCCTCAGGTGGTTGGAATGTCGAACTGAACCCTTTATTTCGCTCACTGGGGTAGACTGTTCTAGTTCCACGTGCCATGTTTTAATGGATGTCAGTTATCTGTTATCTCCTGTTAATTTCCCTCTCTTAACGTTTATTCCAACTTAATTTCAATAAAAACAAAATAAATAGAAAAACATATGTATATGTCATAATTTTCGAATAAATGATTATATATATATATATATATATATATATATATATATATTTTCTGTTTATACGTTAATTTTCATAGGTATAATTTATCTAAGTAAATGCTCTGTTTCTTTTTATTAAAAGGGAGTAATTACATTTACCAGCTTGAATGTTCGAGAAATTTTGTAGAAAATATAGGCTTCTCCGACAGGAATCGAACCACTAATCCTAATTGGAATCATGATTTGATCTGATGTGCTGTTGCCCCCCGCCCTACACACAGATATATATATATATATATATATATATATATATATATATATATATATATATATATATATATATATATATATATATAACGGGCGAGATGAATAAATGAACAGATATATTTAACAAAATTCTAGAAAAAATGCTTTTGGAAATGCAGAAGAGTAAATTTATTCAATAAAATCGCCATTGGCTTCAACCACGGCCATCAGATGACTTCGGAATCTCCTGCAACTCTTCTATGCAGTGTCTTCGTTTAAGTTGGTGCATTCTACCACAATCCTTTCCTTCAGTTCATCTTTGGTGTTACAAGGAGTTTTGTTAGTCATCCGGTCAACTGTGCCCTACACATAATACTCAAAGTGGGGGTTGCAGTCTGGAGGAGTTAGGTTTGACCCGGGGAAGAACAATCTCCTCTAGTCATTTTTCTACTGTGCAGTCAACAAAATCAAAATAAACAAATATAAAATGGAGACAATTTACCCATTTCTGTAGAGAAAGCAGTCTTTGTATTTAGGGTGATATGCGTCCCTTGACTAGTTCTCTAAGCGGTAGTCTGCTGATGATATAGTTATACATAGTTGGGACGAGAATGGGCTCGATCAAAAGGATCATCATTCACTACCAAGTGTTTGGTTTGGTTTGGTTTGGTTTACGCCATATCAATTTCAATCGGTTATTTAATGACGACAAGATTTTTATTGCATGTAATTTTGTTTTTGTATAGTTGGTAATTTTTTTCAAAAATGTATAGCTCGTAATATTTTTTTTTCAAAAATGTATTACTTTTATTAATTTTTTTCCAAAAATGTATTGCTAGTAAAAATTTTTCTTTTTTAAAAATGTATTGCTTGTAATAATTTTTCTTTTTTAAAAATGTATTGCTGGTAATAATTTTTCTTTTTTAAAATGTATTGCTGGTAATAATTTTTCTTTTTTAAAAATGTATTGCTGGTAATAATTTTTTTAATGTAGTTTGGGAACCAGTGAAAGTAGCTTGCCAGTGCAGTTGCTATGAAAATATTTGTAGAAAAGACAAAGGGAAGCCACGATATGTCTGTGAGAGAGTGTCTGTAGACGAGATGCTTTATTAGGACCTATCACATTGCATATCCGTCTCTTGATTTTGTCGAGATGAACAGTGGGGGGGGCATCAGACGGCAGCAGTATTGAACGCAAGGATGAATGTTTGATTTGTACATTTGAAGGATCGACTCAGGCAGGAAAAAACCTTCTAGCGCGACGGTAGATGAAGCTATTGATTCACTGTAGTTGTCCCACCTTAGGTCAGAAAGCGTGAGACTAAGCAAGCGCAGAGAGGCGCTTTTGTGGAGATGGGCATCAGTAATTGTGATAGGAGTAGGGATGGTTGTCCCTATGGTGGGTAAATGAGAGAAGTTTCGTTTTGGGGACATTAAAGTTTACAATCCCTTTCCTCCCACAATCAACCACAGATTGTGGGTTCTTTTTGAGACCAAGGTTAGTTTTGACAGTGTTGTGGATTCCGAGATGAATTCGGTCTCCAAGAAATGACAAACGCAATAATTAAATATAAGAAATAAAATGTATTTACACAATCATACAAAGAGTAATACTGTTAGTAAATCCAGGAACACGGTTAGTAGCAAATACAGATAGATATATACAGTCTCGAAGTAGGACTTCCTTAGAGACTACGTGCTTGTAACTGACTTCTACAAGAGGCTACCTCACTCTATCTCCGTTCGTATATCCTCTCCCACTGACTGTCTAACTCTGGGTATTTAACGGCAGCACTCCAAGTAACACTGACTTGAAACTCGTGGCGATTTCCGCTTTGGCGGATTTCGCCCAGTTTTGACAAATAAGGATCGTTTCTCGGCCTTTGGCTGAGATTCGATCACGGCTACGACTAGTTATGACCGGCTTCGGCCTGGACTAGCTAAGACAAGCCATGACTAGCTTTGACTAAGCTCTGAACAGCTTGGACATGCTATGACCATTTTTGGACCAGTGGCCCTTGAGTGAAAACGCTCGGGTCTCCCACGTTAAACGACCTTGTGTCACATCCTGACCCCGTGGGAGTCAAGTAAATATCACTCCAAGTAACACTGGTAGAGTCCACTTATATGAAAAGGGGAGGACCCCATAACAAACAGCGATGTGGGATTTACGATTGAGGCAGGAGTAAATAGTGATTTGTCGGACACATCACACCCTGAGCGGAGAAATTCTCTGATCTGCCAGGAATTGTCTCGTTACCATTTGGACATTGTGGCCTTAGAAACAAGACTGTCTGGTGATGGCTCTTTACAGGAACCCGACTCTGGTTATACAATCATTTACAAAGTTCGGCCGGAAAATATCCGTCGTGACTGTGGAGTTGGCTTTGCTACAAAATTAAAGCTAGTGTCTGACATAACAGCGATACCACATGACACTGCACTTATAACTTCTCTCGGGTTTTTTCATAACGATGCGTGTGTATGCATTCAAACCTTGCTAGTTCTAAAGCTGACATTGACAGGTTTTATTCTAAGCTTAGAGAGATTTTGAGAAAAATCCACAAGGATAATAAGATCGTGATTATGGCTGATTTCAATGCAATTTAGGATGTGACCATGCCACATGGAAACCCCTAGGTTGGCATAGTTCAGGCAAATGAAATAACAACGGTGTACTTCCTCTACAACTATGTCAGGAGTTTGGCCTTGCTCTCACAAATTTAGACAGGCGGACAAATTCAAGACAACATGGAAACACCTGCGCTCTGGACATTGACACATGCTTGACAATGTAGTCAATAGGAGAAGGGAAATATGTGACGTAAAAAGCAGTACGTTGCATACGCATGCGTGAAATTAAAAAATATAAAATGGAGATAATTTATCCATCACAGGGAATCTCCTAGGTCGGCATGGTGTGGGGACGTGTAACAACAATGGTCTACTTCCCCTACAGCTATGTTAGGAGTTTGACCTCGCCCTCAGAAATACATGGTTTAGGCAGCAGGAAAAATTCAAGACAACATGGAAACATCTGCACTCTGGACATTGGCACATGCTTGACAATGTTGGTACACAGGGAAATGTGTGATCTAAAAAGCAGTAGGTTGTATGCACATGCGCAAAATTAATAATATAAAATGGCGATAATTTAAACATCGCACACTGTACTCTTCTGTAGAGAAAACAGCCTCCGTATTTGGGCTAATATGCAATTACATGCGTATTTTGATTCGCTCTCTAAATGCGACATAGTTGGGTATGTTTTGATGATAACAAAAAAGAAAATGAGATTGTGTGGGCCGAAGCTACCTAAGAGGATTGACATATCCCAGATGGCCTGTGTGGAAAAACTTGAACGTTTTCAATCTGCCGTACTCGTCCTGGGTAAGACGTTAAATCTGCCGTACTCGTCCTGGGTAAGACATCTCTGATCAAGAGATTTTGAGGAGCATGGAACCACCACTTAATTGTTGGTGTTCCAACGTCCACCCTGGCCCAGAGTGGTAGCACCTGTTAGGGTCCCAGCTATAGGGAAATAGTTAACTATTACCAGCAATACAATTTTGAAGAAAAAAATATTACCAGAAACAGACATTTGACAAAACAAAATATTACCAGCAATCAAAATGTTGGCATTAAATAACCCATTGGTATTGATATGCCGTGAAACAAAATAAACCAAACCAATCTAAACTAAAAAATAAATATTCTATTCAGACGAATCTATCGTGAAAATGTTGTCGGCATTAAATAACCCATTGGTGTTGATATGCCGTAAAACAAAATAAAACAAACCAATCTAAAGCAAAGAATACATATTCTATTCATACGAATCTATCCTAAAAATATTGTCGTCATTAAATAACCCATAGAGGTTGATATGCCGTAAAACAAAATAAACCAAACCAATCTAAACCAAAGAATACATAAATTCCAAATCTATACTAAAAGAATGTCGTCATTAAATAACCCATTGAGGTTGATATGCTATTCAAAATAAACCAAACCAATCTAAACCAAAGAATACTAATCTATTCATACGAATCTATACTAAAAAGGTTGTCGTCATTAAATAACCCATAGAGGTTGATATGCCGTAAAACAAAATAAACCAAACCAATCTAAACCAAAGAATACATAATCTATTCATACGAATCTATACTAAAAAGGTTGTCGTCATTAAATAACCCATTGAGGTTGATATGCCGTAAAACAAAATAAACCAAACCAATCTAAACCAAAGAATACGTATTCTATTCATACGAATCAATCCTAAATATGTTATCAGCATTAAATAACCCATTGAGGTTGATATGCCGTAAAACAAAACAAAAAAAAAACAAACAAACCAAACCAATCTAAACCAAAGAATACATAATCTATTCATACGAATCTATCCTAAAAATGTTTTCGGTATTAAATAACCCAATTGAGGGTGATATGCCGTAAAACAAAATAAACCAAACCAATCTAAACCATAGAATACATATTCTATTCATACGAATCTATCCTAAAAATGTTGTCCTTAAAAACCCATTGAGGTTGATATGGCGGCAAACAAACCAAACCAATCTACCCATAGAATACATATTCTATTCAGACGAATCTATCGTAAAATGTTGTCAAAATAACCCATTGGTGTTGATATGCCGTAAAACAAAATAAAACAAACCAATCTAAACCAAAGAATACATATTCTATTCATACGAATCTATCCTAAAAATATTGTCGTCATTAAATAACCCATAGAGGTTGATATGCCGTAAAACAAAATAAAAAAACCAATCTAAACCAAAGAATACATAATCTATTCAACGAATCTATACTAAAAAGGTTGTCGTCATTAAATAACCCATTGAATATGCCGTAAAACAAAATAAACAAACCAATCTAAACCAAAGAATACGTATTCTATTCATACGAATCAATCCTAAATATGTTATCAGCATTAAATAACCCATTGAGGTTGATATGCCGTAAAACAAAAAAAAAAAAAACAAACCAAACCAATCTAAACCAAAGAATACATAATCTATTCATACGAATCTAACCTAAAAATGTTTTCGGTATTAAATAACCCATTGAGGGTGATATGCCGTAAAACAAAATAAACCAAACCAATCTAAACCATAGAATACATATTCTATTCATACGAATCTATCCTAAAAATGTTGTCGGCATTAAATAACCCATTGAGGTTGATATGGCGTAAAACAAACCAAACCAATCTAAACCATAGAATACATATTCTATTCATACGAATCTAACCTAAAAATGTTGTCGGCATTAAATAACCCATTGAGGTTGATATGCCATAAAACAAAAAAAAAAAAAACAAACCAATCTAAACCAAAGAATACATAATCTATTCATACGAATCAATCCTAAAAATGTCGTTGCCATTAAATAACCCATTGAAGTTGATATGCCGTAAAACAAAATAAACCAAACCAATCTAAACCAAAGAATACATAATCTATTCATACGAATCTATCCTAAAAATGTTGTCGTCATTAAATAACGCATTGAGGTTGATATGCCGTAAAACAAAAAAAAAAAAAAAAAACAAAACAAACCAATCTAAACCAAAGAATACATAATCTATTCATACGAATCTATCCTAAAAATGTTGTGGTCATTAAATAACCCATTGAGGTTGATATGCCGTAAGACAAAATAAACCAAACCAATCTAAACAAAAGAATACATAATCTATTCATACGAATCTATCCTAAAAATGTTGTCGTCATTAAATAACCATTGAGGTTGATATGCCGTAAAACAAACAACCAAAAAAAAAAACAAACAATCTAAACCAAAGAATACATATTCTATTCATACGAATCTATCCTAAAAATGTTGTGGTCATTAAATAACCCATTGTGGTTGATATGCCGTCAAACAAAATAAACCAAACCAATCTAAACCAAAGAATACATAATCTATTCATACGAATCTATCCTAAAAATGTTGTCGTCATTAAATAACGCATTGAGATTGATATGCCGTAAAACAAACAAACAAAAAAAAAAAACAAAACAAACCAATCTAAACCAAAGAATACATATTCTATTCATACGAATCTATCCTAAAAATGTTGTGGTCATTAAATAACCCATTGAGGTTGATATGCCGTAAGACAAAATAAACCAAACCAATCTAAACAAAAGAATACATAATCTATTCATACGAATCTATCCTAAAAATGTTGTCGTCATTAAATAACCCATTGAGGTTGATATGCCGTAAAACAAAAACCAAAAAAAAAAACAAAACAAACAATCTAAACCAAAGAATACATATTCTATTCATACGAATCTATCCTAAAATGTTGTCGTCATTAAATAACCCATTGTGGTTGATATGCCGTCAAACCCCAAAAAATAAAAACCAATCTAAACCAAAGAATACATAATCTATTCATAAAATCTATCCTAAAAATGTTTTCGGTAAAATAACCTATTGTGGTTGATATGCCGTAAAACAAAATAAACCAAACCAATCTAAACCAAAGAATACATAATCTATTTATACGAATCTATCCTAAAAATGTTGTGGTCATTAAATAACCCATTGAGGTTGATATGCCGTAAAACAAAATAAACCAAACCAATCTAAACCAAAGAATACATAATCTATTCATACGAATCTATCCTAAAAATGTTTTCGGTATTAAATAACCCATTGTGGTTGATATGCCGTAAAACAAAATAAACCAAACCAATCTAAACCAAAGAATACATAATCTATTCATACGAATCTATCCTAAAAATGTTGTCGTCATTAAATAACCCATTGAGGTTGATATGCCGTAAAACAAAATAAACCAAACCAATCTAAACCAAAGAATACATATTCTATTCATACGAATCTATCTTAAAAATGTTGTCGGCATTAAATAACCCATTGAGGTTGATATGCCGTAAAACAAAATAAAACAATTTAAACCAAAGAATACATAATCTATTCATACGAATCTATCCTAAAAATGTCGTCGCCATTAAATAACCCATTGAGGTTGATATGCCGTAAAACAAAAAAAAAAAAAACAAACCAATCTAAACCAAAGAATACATAATCTATTCATACGAATCTATCCTAAAAATGTCGTCGTCATTAAATAACCCATTGAGGTTGATATGTTGAAAAATGCAAAAAAACAAACCAATCTAAACCAACGAATACATAATCTATTCATACAAATCTATCCTAAATATGTTGTCATCATTAAATAACCCATTGTGGTTGATATGCCGTCAAACAAAATAAACCAAACCAATCTAAACCAAAGAATACATAATCTATTCATACGAATCTATCCTAAAAAGGTTGTCGTCATTAAATAACCCATTGTGGTTGATATGCCGTAAAAAAAAAAAAAAAAACCAATCTAAACCAAAGAATACATAATCTATTCATACGAATCTATCTTAAAAATGTTGTCGGCATTAAATAACCCATTGAGGTTGATATGCCGTAAAACAAAATAAACCAAAACAATTTAAACCAAAGAATACATAATCTATTCATACGAATCTATCCTAAAAATGTCGTCGCCATTAAATAACCCATTGAGGTTGATATGCCGTAAAACAAAAAAAAACCCAAAAAAACAAACCGATCTAAACCAAAGAATACATAATCTATTCATACGAATCTATTCTAAAAATGTTGTCGTCATTAAATAACCCATTGAGGTTGATATGCCGTAAAACAAAATAAACCAAACCAATCTAAACCAAAGAATACATAATCTATTTATACGAATCTATCCTAAAAATGTTGTCGTCATTAAATAACCCATTGAGGTTGATATGCCGTAAAACAAAATAAACCAAACCAATCTAAACCAAAGAATACATATTCTATTCATACGATTCTATCCTAAAAATGTTGTCAGCATTAAATAACCCATTGAGGTTGATATGCCGTAAGACAAAATAAAGCAAACCAATCTAAACCAACCTACCGTACAGGTAATTGATCTAGTGGAATCAACCGACCCTGCAGATACTTTTTCTAAGGCTCTGTATGATGTAACTGTAAATTTGTTTCGATTTGTTAGTTGGAAACATCACGTCATGTTTTGAGATAAACAAAAACATATAAGCGGTAGCCTAACAGAGAAGAAGAAAGTGATGAACAGACCGCTGAGTTGTTCTGCAGAAGAGAAGAAGGTCGAGATCGTTTTTAGGAACTGCAAAACATGTTTTGCAACGTGAGATACGCACCGCAAAGAACTCACGGTGACAAGAAAAGGTCCGTCAAATGCAAGCATCTCTCTACAGTCAATTGCGTGCAGTTTATGGGCCACCATGATCAGTTTTTGCTCTTTTCAGCTCCAACGATAAGAAAAATTTTCTACCAAACCCTGACCAAGTAAAAGAGCACTGATGTGAACACTTCAGTGAATTACTAATTTGGAGATCTGTGGGTGAGTTTGGAGTCATTGACACATTACCTCCGTTGCCTCTCACAGAGGGACTTGACACTCCTTCCAGCTTTGTTCAACTTGAAACGGCCATTAAGAGAATTATAACTGGCAATGCTCCAAGTAAAGATGGAATAAAACAGAAATATTCCATACAAGGACGGTGGGTTGATTTATAGATTTGAAGGATGGACTCAGACGAGAAAAACTTTCTGGCACGACACAGAGAACCGAATTTCCTTGCGGTAGATGAATCTATAGATTCAATGTATTTGTTCCACCTCACATCAGTGGACAGCGTGAGACCAAACAGGCGTAACGAGGCACTCTGGAGGAGCTGGGAATGAATCATTCTGATGGGAAGCAGGGTGGGTTCTCTGTGGTGGGTAAAGGAAAATATATACAGGATGTCCATAAAGTTTGTGTGCACTTTAAAAAATTTATAACTATATTTGTATTTGCGATAGAATAATTTGTAAAAAGGATTAGAAAGAAGAAAATCTATATTTTTTTAAGGTTTTATTGAAATTTTATTTAAGTTTCCACATGTCCTCCATCATTAACAATACAAAGGGTAATACGATTTTGCAGTTCACGGAAAACATTTGCCAACTGATTTACAGTAATGCCTGAAATCACATTAGTTATTTTAGCTATAATTAAATCTAGGTACATTAAACTTTATAACATTTTTTACAGATTACTTCTATCGCAAATACAATTAAAGTTATAATTTTTTAAAGGGCACACGAACTTTATGGACACCCTGTACAAGAACAGGATTGATACAGATGGAATAAGATTCTGATAACGAAAAATACTATTCTTAAAAGTCTGCGAGTAGAGCAAATAACATCTATTCAAAATTATAACACATTCATGTTGCAACATCAATATAAAAATTGCAATTTTGTTTCAACATTATTGGTGTCTGATCAAGTGATAGTGTTGATTGCAAAATAAAGAGTTTTAAGAGTTCAAAAACCAACCAGACCTACTCAGTAGGAGGAACATTGTTACATAACCTATGATGACCAATCAGAATACTAGTATATAGTAATTCGAAAAAACGTGACAATATACCCGAAGTACAATCTATTAGTGCATTAAAGTTTAGATTAGAAATCAATATAACAAATAATATATATATATATATATATATAAAAATTTTTTTTTAGCATACAACGTGTGTTAGCACGTGCGATACCCTGTCTTCATCAGCCGCCGAAAAGGGGTGATCTCCTGGTTTCGGTAGCTATGGCGGGACCGCCACCCCAGGCGCCACCAGCAGCGTTTGCCACTAGGCAGGGTCTGAGAAAAAAACTAATTGATCGTTTCTCTTTGTAAATTCTTAATGAAATTAATAAAACGATTGTTCCTCTTTGCAGCTTCTGCATATTTATTCATACAAAAAGTACAAATTGTGGCACAAGGCCGAAAAGGGGAGGGGTAGAGACTGGTGAACACTAACTATCTTATACCTAGCTAATCAGATTCACGACCCATTCGTACATTACAATTTACCCATTCACCAAAAGAACTCGTCCATCACCAAACAATCCTTTAACCACCATAATACCACGTGCTCTCAAGGGAGACCTACCAAAAACGCGCCCTATACCATAAAAATTTAATGATGATATATTTACAATTCTAATACTGATAAAATGAGAGGGGAGGGAAATGAACCCAATAATAAACTTAAAATAAACACAAATACAAACTAAACATAATCCCACAAAACAGAGAGGCCGCTGTATTCTGCCCAGGGGACAAAATCAAGATACGCTCTCGCTAAAGGAGTGGGAAAAAGTATAAAATATTAGGCGGGAATGGGAAAATATAAAGCTGACCCAGTCGAGATGAAAAGGGGTGGGGTCAAAACAAACTGGGTAGGTTGGGAATCTCGACTTGGATCATAACCAAAGATGCAGGCCAGGAACAACACTTACTCACATTAACTAGGTACACTGAAGCTTGTCTATCCTAACCAAGGGGAGGGTTCCACAGGAAGCCACCCCGATGTGCAATAGGTTGACCTAGAAGAGAAAATCAAGGCTAGCCCCGTTCACACGAAGCAAGCTCGCTTCTTTTACCCACCTTTCGTTAAAGACTGTCGAATGCAATCGTTTTCTATCCGATCTAATCTTCATCTTGAGCTGATGCTCAAAGAATTGAATTAGATCCGAATGAGAAAGACGATTGCCTCGCAAGACTTCCTCCTTTCGCGTCGTCCAAATCACCATTCGAGCCGTGGCTAGCAGCATCAGAAACACCACCCGTTTCACCCGGGAATACGGGGGCGACACATTGTCACACGCGTATGCGCGATCAATGGACACAAGCTGTTCGGGAGCGAGACGAGCCGTCAGCTCGCCGACATGGCCCCATAAGGGGCGGACCCGGGGGCAATGGTAGAAGGCGTGCGAAGCCGTTTCTTCTAAGCCAAGGCCACACCGTTCACAGTCTGGCAAATCCGCCAAACCCCATATGAAAGCCTTGTCATTGAGAGGCAGCCGATTCCGAGCCAATCGCCAGGTAAGCGAAAAATCAGGGTTACTGAGGTAATCCGCCGCTGGCGCCCAAGACCAGTAGGAGCGATGCTCCTTCTCCGACAAGTCGAGCGTATCTCGTAGGGGATCCTTCGCGGCCCCTCCACTAATCCACTATAGAAGACCTTCCTAGGCCGAGAAAGGTCACTGGACCGGGGAACGGCCCTCAAGGCCGACCGACACTCGCGAAGAAAAACCGATTGATCCCGGGGTTTACGACTGCGCTCAACTCTCGTGATGGGGGTACTGATATTAAGGCCAGGGAACGCGTCCCTAACAAATACCTCCAGAATCGGATCTCCTCCAGTCAATGCCCGGCGTAGGAAAGCCAACCTAGACGCACGGATATGACTAAACAGGTGCGGCATTCCGAGCCCCCCATGACACGGACGTTTAGTGCAGACTCGTCTGTCGACCCGATTCTCGCGTCCCCTCCATGAAATGGAGGATAGCGATCGCTCGAGCGCCTTCCTGTAAGTCTCACAGAGAGGAAGTACGGACAATCGATAAAGAATCAGGGGGAAAATGTATGTAGCACACACCTCCGCCCTGCCCTTCACGGACAACCTCCGTCGATTCCAAGTCTTGCCGGCAGAATCGACCTTTGCTCGTACTTCAGATCAATTTTTCTCCAGCTGGATGTCGGGTCCAAACCACACTCCAAGAATGCGGACAGGACCGTACGTCCAACCGATGCGGCCCGGAAGAGCGACCCCCTTCCAGGCACCTAACCGCAAGCCGGACGACTTGTCGCGGTTTATCTTGGCCCCTGTCACCTTCTCGTACCGATCAAGCGCCTTCTGTACCGCCTCAATGTCACCGCGGGACGACACAAAAGCAGATACGTCATCGGCGTAGGCGGAAACCCTGGCCCGAGACCCTCCAGGAAAGGCAATTCCACGTAGGGCCGGACTGCCGGTCTCGTCCTTTAGCCGGCGAAGGAGAGGCTCCAACGCCAAAGCATAAAGGAGAGGCGACAGCGGAAACCCTGACGAACCGACCTAGACAGCACGAACGCGCCCGACAACCTTCCGTTCACCTGTACCACAGCACTGGGGGAGCGATACAGGAGGCTAATCCAGCGGCAGAAGTTGGGTGCGAATCCAGCGGCCTGCAGGACAGTAGCAAGGTAGCGATGGTCAACCCTATCAAATGCCTTGGACTGATCCAAATTGATCGGCGCGGCTTCTTCGTCGTCTTTTACACCCTCTATGATCGTGCGGATCAGATGCAGGTTGCTCTGAATTGTTCGGCCCCTCACAGAACAAGTCTGCTCAGGTCCTAACAGAGACTCGGCAACTGACTGCAAACGCTCCTGCAGGATCTTGGCTATGATCTTAAACTCTGTGTTTAGCAGAGTTATGGGCCTGTAATCATCTAGGTTCCCCCCACCACCTTAGCCCTTTTTCAACAGAGTGATCACACCCCTGGTGATCCGATTGGGGATGGACCCCGACCGAAACCAGTTGTTGAACACTGCTGTCAAAATCGGAACAAAGATGTGCGACAGCCTCAAGTACAATTCATAGGGCAAACCATCCAGACCGGGCGACTTGCCTCTACCGACCTTCTTCAAAACCGCGTAGACTTCGCCGACCGTGATCTCTCCCTCGCAGCTAGCCGCTTCAGTTGGCGAAAGCCGAGGAAAGTCAGCCAAATAGCTGCGAAACTCCTCCTCACGGAGACCAGGCTCCTTGGTAAACCGGCTCTCGAAATGGCGCCGAAACGCCTCGCACATGTCGTCAGTGGACCGAAAAGTGTGCCCCTCCGGGGATTTGACTTCACGAATACAACGATCGCCACCTCGACGGACCTCTTCCCTGCGCAGATCTGCGCCCAAGTTCACGGCTTCAGAAGACATCTTGCTTAACTTATGTCTAATTACCTGGCCCATGTACCGCTCGCTATTCGAACGATCCAGGGCCTCCCTAGCTAAAGCTATTTCTAGGGGACCCCCCCAGCCACCGCCCGGGTATAACTAGCTTTAAGCGTCTTCATCTTTTCAGCTCTATCTAGAGCGAGCCGTTTGCTGAAATCAGTGGTAAAGGACCTAATCCTACATTTAAGGCGTTCCCACCATCTATTCCCGATAACCGCCCCCAATAGCTCCCGCTGCACTAGTCTAATTATCTGCTCCTGGAAGTCCCGCCTGTCCAGTAAAGACAGATTGAACTTCCAGTACCCAGCCATTCTAGGTCTATTGTCTAACGCCACCCGGGCACAAACGAGTTTGTGATCCGAATAGCCTACCCAGTGGAACGTAGGGCAATCTAGTAGTTCTATGTCGGCTTTTCTCACTAACATTCTGTCAAAGTAGCTAACCACCTTGTCAAAAGGCCAATTAAGAGCCCACGTCCACATTTTGTAGTGATTTTATAACATATTTATGTTATAATTTTCAAATAAATTATATATATATATATATATATATATATATATATATATTACTTATTAAACGCAGATTGTGTATGTGTCTGTACGTTTATATATTGGATCGGATTTCCTACATTTTTCAACTGATTTCAACAAAACTTCACAGGAATGCGTAAAATTACCTTGTGGTGGTTCTGACAGCGCCCAAAATTGGAAAAATACAATTGCTTTTGCACGAAATCAATTTGAAAACACGATAAAACACGATTCAGTCGCCAGAATGAAAGGGGGACAACTCATATCGACTTATACTTATTATAAAACCAAGGTTGTTTGTGTGTCTGTGTGTTCGTTTATATATGGGATCGGATTTCCTACATTTTTCAACCAATTTAAACAAAACTTCACTTTTTTTTGGCAGGTAGTGTTTCTTATTGTCTTGCACACTTTTCTCTTTATTTTTACATTCAGAATGCTTTAAAATTCCATTTACAAGACAATTGTTTATAATAAAATTCTATTCTCTCGATAGACTCATCACGATTGAAAACAATGTTTTTTTTTGAGTTTGGGTTTGACCAATTCGTAAAAAAAAAAAAAAAAAAAAAAATAATTAAGACATGCGTGTCCATCAACCTTAAACAATAATCTTTGTCAATTTTATTTTTCAGT
The DNA here is from genome assembly GCA_903632075.3 of Acanthosepion pharaonis. Classification (NCBI taxonomy): domain Eukaryota; kingdom Metazoa; phylum Mollusca; class Cephalopoda; order Sepiida; family Sepiidae; genus Acanthosepion; species Acanthosepion pharaonis. The sequence goes on along the minus strand of CAHIKZ030000714.1, from coordinate 480,910 downwards.
CTTTATGATGGTTGATACTTGATCTATCTCTTACTGTTACATCCCCGTGCAACGCCGGGCTCTACTGCTAGTATATATATATATATATACATATATATATATATATGGCATAATGAGAAGCCACGTATACTTTCTTAATATGTATATATAGAAAAAACAACTAAAAAGTTGCAAATTAAAAAATAATAATGTTTTTTTTATGAAAGTATTTATTTATATTTGATATTTTAGATCGACCTCGATCTTTTAGAGGTTTGTTTACAAAACCTAAAACAGTTATTTCTTTAGAAAGATATATTTATATAAATATATATTTATATAAATAAATAAATAAATACTTTCATAAAATAAAACATTATTATTTTTTTAATTTGCAACTTTTATATATATATATATATATATATATATATATATATGAATATGAATGTTAATGTAGGTGGGTAAAATAAGGGAGTGAACTAGCTTTATAAATGTACTTTGAATTAGTAGAAAGCATTGTACCATAAATTTTGCCAAGAGTTTCTATTCCAAGGACACCCACTCGAACAAAAGGCTATTCTTGTACAATAAAGGATCCAATAATCATAAAAAAGAACAGAAAAAAAAAGTCAGACCAAAAAACATTACCGGACTTGTGCTACGTCCAGTTCATAATTGGATCTCATTAGCAATGTTTGGACCTCAAGAAAAGCAGTTTATATTTTGCTATGGTAGAAATAACGAGCAAAAATTCGCTACATTACACTTGCGTTTGCCTTGATGCACAAATCGTCACGGACGGATATTTTAAGACATCATAAATTCGAAGCTAGGTTTATTTGCCTCCGTACATGCTTGTTTTCCATCCTGAGTTCTGGAGTTTTCATTAGATCAATATCCAGATCTCTGGAAAGACATTTATTAATATCTATAAGGTCGACAGATAACTATATGTTTCTCCCCAGAAACTATCTTCCATATTTATAAGTGTACTATTCGCCCATTCTTTAAATATTGCTGCCTCATCTGCAGTGGAGATCCTACTATATATTCAGAGATTCTTGATAAAATCCAAACAAGAATCTGTAATGTTAGCGGTCTTGACCTGGCATCTCGGCTTCAGTCTCTTTCCGATTGCTATAACGTAGCTTCCCTTTGCCTTTTCTGTAAATAGTTTGAAGCTAATTGTTCAGATGAGATATCCACTCTATATTTTCTTGTATGTAAATTGTATTCATTGTATATATTCATTAGGGTTTCATTTTTAAATGTTTTATTTTATTCCCCACCCAACCACAGACAAATTTTACATACTGGAGCGAGTTAGGACTTCATAGAGACTCTGAGGTATTATGGTGACTGTAGTAAGAATGGTGAATAAGAATATGTTTGTGGCATGTTTGGCTCAGTAATCGGGGCGAGCTAAGTTTAAGATAAGACAGATTGAACACCAGCCTTCCTCTATCACCACTTTTGGCCTTGTGCCACATTTTTGTATTTTCAAAATAAATATTACTTTCTTCTATGTTAACTAAACTTTATGAAATTAAGCGCATTACTAGGTTGGCGGATAGGTCTAACCATTTTACAAGATGTAACTATAAGTCCTTTGCTAACAGTTTCTTCTCTTCCACTTCTCTCTTCTGGTTTCTTGCTTTCCATTCAAATTTGATCTTCAAAAATTTAAATGCGTTGGCAATCGTTATTTTCTGCCATTTTTTTTGTTCTTTTATTCTTTTCTCTCCTTAGTAGTAGTTTTTCTCATATTCTCTAACACTCAGTAACCCCCTTGCGTCCTAGGGGCTTTATTGCCTTTGATCTATAAAAATTTAAATGTAATGTCAATCGTTATCTTCTGTCTTTTTAGTTCTTGTTCTTTTATTGTCTTCTCTCCTTAATAGTAGTTTTTCTCATATTCACTAACATTCATTAACCCCTTGCATCCTAGTGGCTTTATTGCCTTTGATCTTCAAAAATTTAAATGCAATGTCAATCGTTATCTTCTGTCTTCTTAATCCTTGTTCTTTTATTGTCTTCTCTCCTTAATAGTAGGTTTTCTCATATTCTCTAACACGCAGTAACCCCTTCTGTCCTAGTGGCTTTATTGTCTTTGATCTTCAAAAATTGAAATGCAATGTCGATCGTTATCTTCTGTCTTCTTAATTCTTGTTCTTTTATTGTCCTCTCTCCTTAATAGTAGTTTTTCTCATATTCTCTAACATTCAATAACCCCCTTGCGTCCTATTGGTTTTATTGATTTTGAACTTCAAAAATTTAAATGCAATGTCAATCGTTATCTTCTGTCTTCTGGGTGTGAGTTAGGACTATATAGAGATTTGGGGTATTATTGTGGCTGTAACATAGCTTCATTAACATATCATACTCTGTGAACTTTAGACGTGGTTATACATAAAAATAACCATGAGCATGCTGTTTTGTCATCTAAATTGCCTTCGTTTCCTATGTGAATTGCCATGACCTTCTTTAAATGTCTATAACTATTCAATTAATCCATGGCAGATTAGACATTTGCGTGAAAGGTGATTTGATCACGTGTACTTAAGTGGTCGGTCAGTGTATAATTGCCATATTCTGGCAGTAAAATTTTCATTAATTCTTGAACAGTAAGAACTTCTTCCACTTTGAAAGGTATAACCGAATAAAATCATTAGCAATGCATTTTCATTATACATATAATAGCCTTATTCTATCAGTAATGCATGCCTCCATTCCTGACCACTGACAATCCCTTTCTTCCTCATTTGCAATGCATTCCTATATTAAAATCATTAGCAATACATTTCCATTATACATATAATAGCCCTATTCTATCAGTAATGCTTGTATTCATTCCTGACCACTGACAATCCCTTTCTTCGTCATTTGCAATGCATTCCTATAGTAAAATCATTAGCAATGCATTTTCATTATACATATAATAGCACTATTCTATCAGTAATGCTTGCATTCATTCCTGACCACTGACAATCCCTTTCTTCCTCATTTGCAATGCATTCCTATATTAAAATCATTAGCAATGCATTTTCCATTATACATATAATAGCCCTATTCTATCAGTAATGCTTGTATTCATTCCTGACCACTGACAATCCCTTTCTTCCTCATTTGCAATGCATTCCTATATTAAAATCATTAGCAATGCATTTCCATTATACATATAATAGCCCTATTCTATCAGTAATGCTTGTATTCATTCCTGACCACTGACAATCCTTTCTTCCTCATTTGCAATGCATTCCTATATTAAAATCATTAGCAATGCATTTCCATTATACATATAATAGCCCTATTCTATCAGTAATGCTTGCATTCATTCCTGACCACTGACAATCCTTTTCTTCCTCATTTGCAATGCATTCCTATATTAAAATCATTAGCAATGCATTTCCATTATACATATAATAGCCCTATTCTATCAGTAATGCTTGTATTCATTCCTGACCACTGACAATCCCTTTCTTCCTCATTTGCAATGCATTCCTATATTAAAATCATTAGCAATGAATTTCCATTATACATATAATAGCCATATTCTATCAGTAATGCTTGCATTCATTTCCTGACCACTGACAATCCCTTTCTTCCTCATTTGCAATGCATTCCTATATTAAAATCATTAGCAATGCATTTCCATTATACATATAATAGCCCTATTCTATCAGTAATGCTTGTATTCATTCCTGACCACTGACAATCCCTTTTCTTCCTCATTTGCAATGCATTCCTATATTAAAATCATTAGCAATGCATTTCCATTATACATATAATAGCCCTATTCTATCAGTAATGCTTGTATTCATTCCTGACCACTGACAATCCCTTTCTTCCTCATTTGCAATGCATTCCTATATTAAAATCATTAGCAATGCATTTCCATTATACATATAATAGCCCTATTCTATCAGTAATGCTTGCATTCATTCCTGACCACTGACAATCCCTTTCTTCCTCATTTGCAATGCATTCCTATATTAAAATCATTAGCAATGCATTTCCATTATACATATAATAAAATCCTATTCTATCAGTAATGCTTGCATTCATTCCTGACCACTGACAATCCCTTTCTTCCTCATTTGCAATGCATTCCTATATTAAAATCATTAGCAATGCATTTCCATTATACATATAATAGCCCTATTCTATCAGTAATGCTTGCATTCATTCCTGACCACTGACAATCCCTTTCTTCCTCATTTGCAATGCATTCCTATATTAAAATCATTAGCAATGCATTTCCATTATACATATAATAGCCCTATTCTATCAGTAATGCTTGCATTCATTCCTGACCACTGACAATCCCTTTCTTCCTCATTTGCAATGCATTCTATATTAAAATCATTAGCAATGCATTTCCATTATAAAAGCCCTATTCTATCAGTAATGCAATTCATTCACCACTTTCTTCCTCATTATACCTATATTAAAATCATTAGCAATGCATTTCCATTATACATATAATAGCCCTATTCTATCAGTAATGCTTGCATTTATTCCTGACCACTGAAAATCCCTTTCTTCTTCTGCAGTTTCAATTCATTTGCATCGTAAATCTGTTAGTGATATGTTTCCATTACCGTTTGCCTTTGTATTCACATATTTAAATGCAATGTTAATAGTTATCATCTGTCTTACCCTTTTCTCCAGAGATCTCAACCGGATTTCCCGAGAGCATATATAGTCATCCTTGAGTCTACATTTAAATGATAACTCTAACATTTTTAGGCATTTAAAAGAACATGCCTGTCCGCGTACACAATTCCGGAAAATCCTTGTTGACAACACAACTATACTTAAACATGAAAACAATAAATAAAAATTAAAAATTCTTGAAGCTTTATACATAAAACTGTTGAAAACTAACCTGAACAAAATAAATTATGAAATCTCAACAAATATCCTTAAATGCCTATAATTTATAACAGAAGCCATTGGTTTATACCAACGGTTTCCCATACTTAATACTTCTCGTTTTTTACTCTCGCATGGTCATGTGTAACGTCACGAGCTGCGACGCGATTTTTCGCTTCCGCGTCTCGTATATACGAGTTTGTCGTTACTTGAAATTTTCATGCAGCAAGGGCGGACTATCATTGTTGTTTCTTCCGTTGGTGTTTGATTTAATGAAATTGTCATCTTTGATAATGGCTTGTCTCAGCCGAAAGCTTAGAAGATTGGATTTAAACATGTATCAATATGATGTTTTCCTTTCGTCTTTCAATGACAATGTTATTAAGCTTATCAGACAATATGAAAGGAACTTACTTAAAATACATAGACAAAACTTGTTTATATTATTTAATGAAACATGCATTAATGAAAAATTGTTGCCTAAATATACACAATATATATATATATATATAAAATTTTATTTCACTTATCCCATGATTACTTCGGAGTTTTGTGGTTGTATGTGTCAAACCGCTTGTCGGAACAAAATTACCTATAGTCCGACGAGTGGTTAGACGCATACAGTCATGAAATATGGGAAAGGTTTTTTCCATATTAATTCTATTAACACTCTATGCTTACCTTTGATAATGAGAACTTTGTCAGAAAGCCTGCTTGTCTTAAATTAAATGCCTCCACATCAGCATTTTGGCTTCAAAATGTATTTCAAATGATCACAATATATATATATATATATATATATATATATATATATATATATATATATATATATATATATATTGTGATATCAACAAATACTCGTTGTCAATTTCTTAATGCTCGTTGTAGTAGAGTCTTTGTAATCGCAGATACAATTATAGTAACACTGTTGAACAATACTGGTGTCAAACTAATAGCACTTGCTCGATAATACTCGTGCGAACAGTAATCCATATAGTGATACGAATAGAGGAATAGTATAGTGAATAGAGTAGAGAATAGCGGTCCGTATAGTAATAGAAATGACGATCCGAATAATAATAGAGGATAGAATAGAGATAGCGATCAATTAGACGTCACGTGACTTCCTACTTATGCGTTTCCTCTATGGTCACATGGTCTACTTAATTCAATAATGGGATCGCCTGTGTTTGCTCACTGGCGATCTATGTTCAAACTCAAGTGTCGGCAGTGACACTTTATTTCTATATAACAACCACAATTCTATGATGGAAGGGAGTGGTGACGTTTCCTTTATGGTCACGTGGTCTACTTAATTCAATAATGGGATCGCCTGTGTTTGCTCACTGGCGATCTATGTTCAAACTCAAGTGTCGGCAGTGACACTTTATTCCTATATAACAACCACAATTCTATGATGGAAGGGAGTGGTGACATTTCCTTTATGGTCACGTGGTCTACTTAATTCAATAATGGGATCGCCTGTGTTTTCTCACTGGTGATCTATGTTCAAACTCAAGTGTCGGCAGCGAGACTTTATTCCTATATGACAGTACATATGATCAAATGTTTTATACTACCTACTTTAAATATTGTTTTAAAAATTACGGAGCGTATTCTTTTCCTGTAAACGGAAGCTTTTTTTCAGAAAAAATGCAGAAAGTATTAACTTTATTTTAGACGTGACTTCTTATTTCCCTCCCCTCTGGGCTTTTTCACTTTCACCGTTCATATTTTTGGCGATACCAACGAATCTTTCTGAAGAAGTGTTGAACGAAAAAGGTTCCTTTTAAAGAAAAAAAAAACCCGCATCTATCTATCTATCTATCTATCTATCTGCATGTTTTTAAAATGACGGATTGCATTCTTTTACTTGTGTATTTAGGCAGCAAATCCTTCATTTATGCATGTTTAATTGAAGACGACAGACAAGGTACTGAGATTAAGCTTTTTATTTATTTTTTCTTGTATTCGAACAACCGTTTTCTTTTCTGGAAACAGAGCGCGTAGAAATTGTCCAAATGTTCTGTAATTCCGAGCTTTTTCGGCTAAACCTTTAGCCATTATCAAGGATGATTTTATTTTTTACTTTTTTAACTGGATACATGGGTTGTGTTTATGTGTCTAGATTTATCGGGTTATTTAATTTTCCAAACACAGTCAACACACTGTGGCCGTGTTCATAGTTAATATTATAGCGTGTTGGCTGTTTCTTTTTTGTTATTAAGGCTTCCATTATTTTTTAATCTTTTTTTACATGTAGATGAGGTTATGATGTTTTTATTTTCCACTAGTATGTTTCGGATAGAGCCTGGTAAGTTTCTGTGTGTCTTCAAATGCGTTCTGATAGAACTGTGGTCAGATAGGTGCAACGTAAATCGTCTAGATGGGCATGTAGTAGTGTGACCGATATAATTATTTATGAATTCGGTTTGATCATGATCTGAGTTACTTACAAGGCATTTGAACTCATAAATAATGTTGGTTCTTTGTCATTTTGATTTTGCAGGTGTGTTGTCATTTTTGAGGCTAAGGTTAGCTTTTTAAAATATTTCTTAGTAGATAATTAATTAAATTTTTTTGCTTCGGGTCAAGCGGGGTAGTGTATTTCTTTATGATATTTCTAAGTGAAGATTCATCTTGTTTATATTTAACGTGCATTTGGTCTGCAGAAGGTATGTTAGTTTTGTCTGTGTGTTCAGTATCGTTCAATAGCCCCCAAAATAACAACATATATATATATATATATATATATATATATATATATATATATATATATATATATATATATGGTAATTTACCTACGCATGCATGCATTCTCCCAGCTATAAATAGGAGCAGGTACTGCCTTTTGGAGAAGGATGTTTCCAGCAGTCGGGCCGAACATTCTTGCTGTAAAACTCTCGTTTGTATATATTTGTATTACGGTTTCTGTTAATATATTTGTTTAACTCAGTTCCTTTCGTTGCGTCTTTATTTCTGGCCCTAACAAGGCCATAACAATATATATATATGTATTGGGTGTATTATTTATTCTGATCTACACAAAAATTTTACAAATCCCTCGCAGACCAAATTGAGCAGCTTCGCGGGGTGTTTTTGTGATGCTTGTGCGTAGGAATATACATTTGACTACTGTTGTTAACTTGAATGGAATTGCGACACATTATCTTCTCTCGAAAGCCCACAATACGACCTCCCACCTTTCTCAGAGGACTGCTATTGAACAAAAGGCGCACATATGTCTGTCTTTGGCTTGCCACCTGCTTGTACTGGGGTCTTTCAGCACACATCATTTTTCATCGTCTAAAACACAGACAATGCATTGACTGCATTATTTAAAACGATGGCCGATGTCTTCGAAAAAAATATGTCTCCAAATACTCTATCCGGTAAAAATCGACATTTCCTTCAGGGTACTATAATTTTATCTTGTGCACCCCCCGCTATTTATATCTATCTATCTATCTATCTATCTATCTATCTATCTATCTATCTATCTAATTTTATCTTGTGCCTCCCCCAATATCTATCTATCTATCTATCTATCTATCTATCTATCTATCTATCTATCTAATTTTATCTTGTGCCTCCCCTAATATCTATCTATCTATCTATCTATCTATCTATCTATCTAATTTTATCTTGTGCCTCCCCCATTTATATCTATCTATCTATCTATCTATCTAATTTTATCTTGTGCCTCCCCCAATATCTATCTATCTATCTATCTAATTTTATCTTGTGCCTCCCCCATTTATATCTATCTATCTATCTATCTATCTATCTATCTATCTATCTATCTACATACACATTGTGCGATAGATAAATTGTCGTCTAAAGGACGTAAACATGAAAATAACACTGACATTTCATTTAAACAGATATATTTATCAAAATAACACAAAAATATCTTAGAATAAGAAAGACTAAATTTATTCAAAAATTCGCCCTGGCTCCAATCACGACCTCCAGACGACTTCGGAATCTCCTGCAACTCTTCTGTATAGTCTCCTTGTTTAAGTTGGTGAATGTTGCCATAATCCTTGCCTTCAGTTTATCTTTTGGTGTTAGAAGGATTTTTGTTGGCCCCTCGTTCAACTGCGCCCCACACATAATAATCAAGGGGATTGCAGTCTGGGGAAGTTAGGTGGACAGATGTAAGGGGTGATGTTGTCGCAGAAATTGTCTGACAGCCATAACTAGGTTCTCCTCTTGTGTGACATGGTGCAGAGTCCTGTTGCCAGACGTAGGGTCGTCATGCAACCAGCCTCTTGACCCAGGGCAGCACTACCTCCTCTGTGTTGAGTTTAAGACATTTTGGGAAAATGAATGGCGGCATAACGTCATCATCACTAGTGATCACTTCAAACAACTTCGTAATCACCATTAGACTCATCCAACTCTTTCTGAATCATCTGCACTGTCCACTCAAACACATTGAAATATTCGTATTGGAGCTTCTAGTGCGAATGCCAAGCAGTACAGCATGTTTGTTTGCAAATTTCTAGTGGAGCGTATTGTGCCATGGTACACTTTTTCTTACAGGCGGTGCACAACTAACCCTACTATACTCTGTTGTCGACAAAAGCAAAAATAAACAAGGCGTATGCGCGAAATCAAAGATAAAAAATGTCGACAACTTACCCATCGCATCATATATATATATATATATATATATATATATATATATATTTTTGGTTGGATTGATGTGAGTTTGTGATATATATATATATATATATATATATATATATATATACACACACTTTTTCACACACACACACACACACACACACACACACATATATATATATATATATATATATATATATATATATGTTATGGTCCGGTCCCTTGTACCACGGTGATAGTCCAAGGTAGAAGCAATAAAGAAGGACTCGAACACAGGTATGGAATAATACAGATATATTACAAACAGGAATATATACAGAGAAGTAGAAGTGTTAGTATGAACAATCAGGTTTAGTAGAGAGAACAATGTAGTCTCGACCAGTATCACTATTCCAATGTCTTGCAGAAATTGTCTGAATGCGACTCTGTTTCGGACTGCCTCTGACTCGACTCTTGATTCGACTTGAACTACTGAAGATATTCAGTCACCCCCCACTGGGGCATCATGTGACACAAGGTCGGTTATTTATTGTGGGTTCTCCGAAAATATGCCAATTGAACCCGTATAAACGGGTTCAGGGGCCGGTTTACCTCCCGAAAAAGACTCCGCCCTTCCGCCTCCTTCGGGTTCCTCCCGCGTAAGGCAGAGTTCAACGGAACAGTCGGTTCAGAAGTGAACGACTGACGATATTCAGCCCCACGAATGGCACAAGGCCTTTTTAACGTGGCCATTAGGCTCAGCCAAAAAAATAGCCCATTCGAACCCGTATAAACGGGTTCAGGGCCGAGCTTACCTCCCGACGATATTCAGCCCCTCTCCGTCCGTAGACAGAGGTGAACCGAACCGTCGCAAGAAAGGGGCGACGGACTATTCGTCCCCCACGAGGGCGTCATGTGGGCACAAGGCCTTTTAACGTGGGCATTTCCGAGCCATTAAAAATAGCCCATTTGAAACCGTATAAACGGGTTCATTTTACCTTCCCGAAACGGCCTTCGGCGGAGCCTCCTTCGGTTCCTCCCCCGAAGCAGAGAGTTAAACCGAACCGTTCGCTCAGAAAGTGAGCGACGGACTATATTTAGTCGTCCCCACGAGGGCGTCATGAGCCTTTTTTAACGTGGGCATTTCCGAGCCATTAGGCTCGGCCAAAAAATCCATTTGAAACCGTATAAACGGGTTCAGGGCCGAGTTGAACTCCGCCTTCGGCGTCCTCCTTCGGGTTCCTCCCGCCCGAAAGAAAAAGCGAACCGTTCGCTCAGAAAGTGAGCGACGGACTATATTTAGTCGTCCCCCACGAGGGCGTCATGTGGCACAAGGCCTTTTTAACGTGGGCATTTCCGAGCCATTAGGCTCGGCCAAAAATTTTGAACCCGTATAAACGGGCTCAGGGCCGGTTTTACCTCCCGAAAGAGACTCCGCCCTTCGGCGTAGCCTCCTTCGGGTTCCTCCCGGGGCAGAGAGAGTTCAACGGAACAGTCGGTTCAAGAAACGACTGAAAAGGCCGAACGTGGCCATTAGGCTCGGCCAAAAAAATAGCCCATTCGAACCCGTATAAACGGGTTCAGGGCCGGTTTTACCTCCCCGGAGGAACTCCGCCCTTCGGCGGAGCCTCCTTCAGGTTCCTCTCCGTCCGTAGACAGAGTTGAACCGAACCGTCGCTAGACGGACTATATTTAGTCGTCCCCCACGAGGGCGTCACACAAGGCCTTTTTAACGTGGGCATTTCCGAGCCATTAGGCTCGGCCAAAAATAGCCCATTTGAAACCGTATAAACGGGTTCAGGGCCGGTTTTACCTTCCCGAAGGAGACTCCGCCCTTCGGCGGAGCCTCCTTCGGTTCCTCCCGCCCGAAAGCAGAGTTAAACCGAACCGTTCGCTCAGAAAGTGAGCGACGGACTATATTTAGTCGTCCCCCACGAGGGCGTCATGGGCACAAAGGCCTTTTTAACGTGGGCATTTCCGAGCCATTAGGCTCGGCCAAAAATAGCCCATTTGAAACCGTATAAACGGGTTCAGGGCCGTTTTACCTCCCCGAAGGAGACTCCGCCCTTCGGCGTAGCCTCCTTCGGGTTCCTCCCGCCCGAAAGCAGAGAGTTAAAGCGAACCGTTCGCTCAGAAAGTGAGCGACGGACTATATTTAGTCGTCCCCCACGAGGGCGTCATGTGGCACAAGGCCTTTTTAACGTGGGCATTTCCGAGCCATTAGGCTCGGCCAAAAATAGCCCAATTTGAACCCGGGGCTCGGGCCGAGTTTACCTCCCCGAAGGAGACTCCGCCCTTCGGCGTAGCCTCCTTCGGGTTCCTCTCCGTCCGTAGACAGAGAGTTAAACCAAACCGTTCGAGAAAGTGGGCGACGGACTATATTTAGTCGTCCCCCACGAGGGCGTCATGTGGCACAAGGCCTTTTTTTTAACGTGGGCTTTCGAGCCATTTGGCTCGGCCAAAAATAGCCCATTTGAACCCGTATAAACGGGTTCAGGGCCGTTTACCTCCCCGAAGGAGACTCCGCCCTTCGGCGTAGCCTCCTTCGGGTTCCTCTCCGTCCGTAGACAGAGAGTTAAACCAAACCGTTCGCTCAGAAAGTGGGCGACGGACTCCTTGCCTACTCCTGAGGCGCAGTATTTATTACGTATGGAATAGTTCATTATTATTATGGGTAAGACCCCATAACCATATATATGATGCGATGGGTAAATTGTCGACATATTTCAATATTTTATATTCTATATTTTTTCGCATTCTTTATATATATATATGATGCGATGGGTAAATTGTCGACATTTTATATTTTTAATGAGACGTAAACAAAGCAATTTTTAAAGAAGTGATGAATTTTTATTTATTAATCTGATAGATTTTATTACATAAACATTATTTTTAGTAGAAACCCATATTTGAGTAGAGACTCCGTTTATTTACTGTTGTAACCTAGGGAAAGTTACTGAATAGAATAATCACATGAAGGTTGGTAATGAACGATAATACTTAGGACGAGAACAACACATATAAGATTCGCCAGCGGTGCGTAGAAGAAGTAGTCAACTGCCAGAATTGAATCAAGTGAATTCCACGACGAATCTCCAACTGCAAACCAACATACAGTATTTACTACTGTATTTATGTAAATGGGGATATTATCGTCCGCCGGTATGCTACAAGATTTATTAAACCGTATATTTATTTATTTTCGTCTATTGGCCTGAATGTTAGAGAAGTCTTATTAATAAAAAAAACTTGAGATCTCCGCCAGTAATTAAACCTGCAAAGGGAACTTTCATTCAGCCCGGCAAGCGTTAATCAACTTGGCCACGAAGAGAAGTCAGTCTGGCGCGACCAAATTTGTCCACTAAAAATAACATTTAAAGTGATAAAAATTTGTCGGATTGATAAGATCTTATAAAAGAAAAATGTTCGCTCTCCGGTAGGAGTCGAACTTGTGTTCCCCTAGGGGAGACATTCATTAGATATGACGTGCTTTGTACATATATATATCTATCTATATATCTATATATATATATATATATATAATGTAACGATATATAATTTTGTGTAATTTTATATATCAACAGACAGTATTTGGGAAAAATATGACAACTGGAAAATATTTTTGTGACGCGTTTTATCCGTTGGGGTTTCATCGGACTTGGCTTTGTTGACGTTTCCACGTCTACGCATGCGCACGAAACGAGAGACGCTATTAGTTTCAAAATCTTTTGAAGGAATATGTTGAAAGAATATTTTTTTTTACAATCTAGCCAAAGTCATCTGTATTTATTTCTTTGTCTCCCCATCACTTTTGTCCCTGACTATCTCACACTGTGACAATAGAAAATCTACCAACAATGGTGACATATTGTAAGACGCAAATTCACTGTGATGGAACGAGCGATCAGTGAATTTTCCAGACATTTTCGTCTTCGTGGATTATTTTCTCTTTTAATCAAAGTAGAATTCCCTATGTCAAAATTGTGGTCAGTTTTGTTACGGTGAACAACCAATAGGTTTTACGTGTTCTTATTTAAAATGTCCCTTTTATGTTCATATTGTCTTTTGTTTAAACTTTTGTTTTGTATTGATTAAGCTTTTCATTGTTTTGGATGTAGTTGTGACAAATTTTATATTGAGTTTAGATAAATTCTTTCGGTTGTAGTTGTGATAGAGTTAGTGAGTAGAATAATATATTTTTTGATTTGACAGGTTTGTCAGGAAGGGCAGCTCCTCGGTTTTGAACTATGTTATGAGCCTTTTATTTCTCATTGAAAATGGAATAGTTAGGGTATTGAATGATCGGAGAGGAGAAATATATTGAAAATACATTCAAGATAATTAATTAAAAGAAAAACAATTATTAAAGGAATTTATTATATTAAAGAAAAAATACTAACGTGCTTCCCCCTTTGGATGAACAAACCGCCGTTAGATCCGACGTGCTTTTAAGCGACTCGGCCACGAAGAGCGTCGTCGATTAAACAAGGCTGAATACTATGCTTAAGCACATACTTTTCGTTTAGAATCCCCAAACTTCACAACTGCTTAAATTCTTACACGAAAAGTAAACAAAATCGCTTTATTTTAAACAGCACATTTATTTTCGTGTAGCGATCTGAATATTTCTCGGGAATTCAGGCCGTTAGATGAAAATAAATATACTTTTTTTTTTAAAAAAAAGGATCGTCTTCTCAAATATGGTTATTTGTTAAAAATAACGTTAATATATATATATATATATATATATATATATATATATAACTTTCTTTCAAAATGTCTCTTGATCTATAGTTGCCTTTTTGGTCCATCATATTCACAAGTTATTTAAATATTGATTTCATCTATCTATCTATCTATCTATCTATCTATCTATCTATCTATCTCATTCTCTTCATTATCTATCTATCTATTTCAGTTTGTTAATATCTATCTATCTATCTATCTCTCTCTCTCTCTCTCTCTCTCTATCTATCTATCTATCTATCTATCTATCTATCTCATTCTCTTCATTATCTATCTATCTATTTCAGTTTGTTAATATCTATCTATCTATCTATCTATCTCTCTCTCTCTCTCTCTCTATCTATCTATCTATCTATCTATCTATCTCAACCTCTTCCCTATCTATCTATCTATCTATCTATCTATCTATCTATCTATTTCAGTCTGTTCATTATCTATCTATCTATCTATTTCAGTCTGTTCATTATCTATCTATCTATCTATCTATCTATCTATCTATCTATCTATCTCTGAGTTTGTAGCTTGTTGAATGCTAAAACGAAAAAGGAAGCGCATGTTCCGCTTCTCCTTCTTCGAAATGACTTTTCCAGACAGAAAACCTTTTTATTGATTTCTTCCAATGTATCTACACGAGTCTATCTTTGTGTGTACGTCATCCAGGCGGTGAGTGCAGGTCAAGAATTCTACTGTTTCTAAATCGAAGATAAAAAAAAAATACCATGGCTCGGTTTGTCCTGTTTCTTCTGAAAGGACACTGCCCGAGCATGGTGACCTTAACAAGGCCTTATACATCTTGACCAGAACTGTCCGTCACTTCAAGCGGATTGGACAAGTTCGTTGTAATCTCCGACCGAATTTCATATCAAACGTTACTCGACTTTTTTTCCTTTTTGTTCATCTGATTTTTCCAAAATTTATTGCGTTTTAAGTAAAATTCATATTTAAAATTTGCTTATCAGTGACTACATCTACTGTAGTATGGTTTTGTTTCAAATCCAATTCCCCCCAAGAAAGGCAGTAAAGTCGTTAAGAGATCTGGATGTGGAAGAATTAGAAAACAATAATATTAATAGGAATTTAAAACAAAAGGACGAGCGGGAAGAGGGAAGAGTAATTAGGAAGACAGAAGATGGCGATTGACTTTACATTTAAATATTTGAAGATTAAAGTTGGCTGGAAATCATGGAGCTGGAAGGGAGTTCCACAAGAAAGGCAGTAAAGCCACTAAGACACACGGGGTTACTGGGCGTGGAAGAATTAGGAACAGAAACATTAATAATGAGCGGGAAGAGAAAAGAGTAATCAGGAAAACACTAAATAGTGATTGACATTGTATTTAAATATTTGAAGTTGGTTGGTAAGCATGAAGTTGGATGGTATTTCTACAGTCAATAAGTGCGCGAAAAATGTTAGCATAGAAGTTACGGCTACCTCTAACTCTATTACTGCGCTTAATTTCACAATTTTGTTTGCTTGATTTTGTTTTGCACCATTTTAACCTGCATTTAATACCGAAATCTAAATATTTTTCCCGTAATATTATTCCTTCAGGATAAAGGTATGCATTTTAGACATATAGTTTGTAATTCATAAAATGTATAGTTGGTAATTTCACCATAAAAAATGTATTTTCATATCTTTTCAACGTTGCATTGGTTGTCATTTGACTATAAAAATATATTTTTGCTCATTTTATTATAAATAGGTACTGTTTCTTTTTGTTTGGTAGGTTTCACTACTTGCCCATAGCTGGGACCCTAACAGCACTTACCTCTCCGGGTCGGGGTAAACCTAGGGACAATAGCAATTTTTACAGGTGATTACACGATCCTCAAAATCTTCAGTCTGCCGATCAGAGACCTTGCTGCCAGATGTAGTTTTGTAGTGGTACTAAGAGCAGAAACAGGAAGTAGGATCTAATGTGTCCGAATTCGTGCGCACATACAGGATGGAAGACGTCTGAAAAAAAACTTCCCATTTCTAAGAAGTGTGCACTTGTGCCAGGAGGATACACCCTGCCCTGTTTACTCTGATTAGAGTGCTCCTTCTATCGTGAATGCCGGATTGCAGTGACACAAAAGCAGAAACAGGAAGTTACCCCTTTCTCAACTTAAAACAATGACACATTTCCGGATTTGCGCAAGAGGCTCCACGTATAACTTCCGATTGAAGTTGATTAAATACAATCCTAAGTAAATATATGTTACTAATTCTACTATAAATAGGTATTGCTGGTATTTTTTTTATATAAGGTTTTGTTTGGGGGTTCACTATTGGTCTCTAGCTGGGATGCTAGCTCCCCTGGCCAGGGTGGACATGGGAATAACAGCAATTAAGAGGTGGTTCATCGCTCCTCAAAACAACCCGATCAGAGGCCTTGTTGCCGGATGTAGTTTATCGTCATACCCGGGATAAATTTCAATTAACAGTTAATTATCAATTAATAATGTTAATTCTTATTAAATTAAAACACACACCTTCGTGAAATATCTTTAGACAAATTAATTTCTAAGCAATTGCTGGAGGTTTTCTAATCAGACATTATTTCTTATAAACGTTATATTTTCTTGATATACGTATTTGAGTAGACGTCTTTTTAAAAGATTTTCGAGTACCCAGGCCGGTAGATATCTTTATACAAATTTAGCGACTATTATGGAATTTAAATTTTATATTACAAGGCTCCCAACTCATACATATCTCTAAACTTTCAACCGATAAAGACTTATATATCTATCTAACTGATCGTCCTCAAATGAACACTACAGTTCACGACTTTCAAATCATTTCTTTTATTCGTAGTTCTGCGCAGTTTAGCCTTTTTCATCCCAGTGTCATTTCTTAGTTGTTCAATGAAAGTTTCCGGTTCATCCACCACTTGACCTTTTCCATAACTTCGATATTATTCTTCCAATAATCTAAAGTTACCTTATTCCATCTTCATCGCCTTCAGCCATGTTTGTTTTATAACATTGCGCGGGAAACATCGACGCCATATTCGCTGGAATTAATATTACAAATTTCAGTTAAGAGAGTCATCAATTAACAATGATGTCGCCTTTAAATCAATTAACAATTATGTCGCCTTTAAATTTTAAATTTAATATTAAAGGCATCACTTTTTAAAATATCTTCACACTAATTTCCAAGCAATTAATGGACCTTTTATAATCAGGCATTATTATTATAAAAGTTTTATTTACTGGATACTCGCTTTCGAGTAGACAACACTAATTGTTATTTTATTAAGACTTTCGTCTCCCCAGGCCTGTTGTTGTCTTTCATACATTTTTACTTATTACTATAAATGTTATATTTAGTGGAGACACGTGTCTGAGTAGACAACACTGGTTTTTATTTTATTGCGGTTTTTGACTCCCCAGGTCGGTAGACTACGTTCATACATTATTACTTTTCTTAACCTCAACGCCTCCAGCCATATTTGTTTTAGAACATTGAACAGAAGAAGTCGACAACATTTTTTTTTATTATTTTACTCCAAGCAAGGCAATAAAGCCTCTGAGATGCAAGGCGTTACTGAGTGTTAGAGAATATGAGAAAAATAAAACATTATTAAGGAGAGATAGCAGTAAAAGAACATATGGAGATAACTATAGGGATTACATTAAAAATTTAAAGATCAAAATTAACTGGAAAGCAAGAAACCGGAAGCGGATAGTGGAAGAGAAGAAACTGCTAGAGATAAGGGTTACATCTATCCAATTCAACGCTGAGTTAATGAGACCTAGCTGCCATTCTAGTACTGCGTTTAAATTCATAAAGACTAGGTACGAATGCGGAAAGTGAAATTTATTTTACATTAAAATACAAAATTGTAGCACAAGATCAAAAGTTGGGGGATGGGAGGCAGCTTATCTTCTGTCTTATAATCTACTTAACACGTTACAACAACTGACCTAAACGTGCCAAAAGATTCCTTAACCACAAAACAACACATTCTTACATAGCATACTTACTACATCCACCCCGCTACCTCAGAATATCTATGAAAGTCTAACTAGTCCCCATATGTGCAATATTTGCCTGTGGGGGAGGAGAATAAAAACAACTTAAGTTCTAAATCCTAATCTCTGTTCACAATATGTGTTAATGGATTTACAAGAAACTAAATTATTGTTAGTAATAGCCTCACCACCACAATGCTTCGTTAAGGCGAAAAGCATCAGTTAACTTGAAGAAATTAATGTGAACCTTTGATTATATAAAACAGTCGTTCGTTTTAGCACACATTCAAAGACACACTCACTCAAAGACACACTCATTCAAAGACATACTCACTCAAAGACACACTCATTCAAAGACACACTCATTCAAAGACACATTCATTCAAAGACATACTCACTCAAAGACACACTCATTCAAAGACACACTCATTCAAAGACACAGTCACTCAAAGACACAATCAATCAAAGATATACTCACTCAAAGACACACTCATTCAAAGACATACTCACTCAAAGATACACTGATTCAAAGATATATTCACTCAAAGACACACTCATTCAAAGACATACTCATTCAAAGACACAGTCACTCAAAGACACAGTCACTCAAAGACATACTCACTCAAAGACACACTCATTCAAAGACATACTCACTCAAAGACACGCATTCAAAGACATACTCAAAGACATACTCATTCAAAGGCACACTCATTCAAAGACACACTCATTCAAAAACACACTCATTCAAAGATATACTCACTCAAAGACGCACTCATTCAAAGACACACTCACTCAATGATAACTCACTCAAAGACACACTCAAAGACACACTCACTCAATGATAACTCACTCAATGACACAGTCATTCAAAGACACACTCATTCAAAGACACACTCACTCAAAGACACAGTCATTCAAAGACACACTTATTCAAAGACACACTCATTCAAAGACACAGTCATTGAAAGGCACATTCACTCAAAGACACACTCACTCACGGACACACTCAAAGACACATTCACTCAATGACACACTCAAAGACAGTCATTAAATACACATTCATTCAAAGACACACTCATTCAAAGACATACTCGAAGACACACTCATTCAAAGACACACTCACTCAAAGACACACTCATTCAAAGACACGCTTACTCAAACACAACAAATACGAAAATCATAACCGAAATATGAAAGGCGTCCCACATCTACCAGAGAACTGACATCTCTGGTTACATAAAAAGAGAGGTGAAAGGGAATTAAATAAAGAAAGTGGGGGGTGGGACAGAAATAAATGTGACCAATAGACTTTCATCCCCTTGCTAAGTAAACTTTGAAAGAAGAAACTAAAGACAATAAACAACCCTGAGCTCACCTAATTTTGGACTGGGTTGCCAATGTTCAATCTATTTAGAACAATATCCTAATGCCTAGCCAGCATCAAAGTAAGAGCTCCTCCGAACAATTACCATGAAAATATTTATAGAAAAGACACAGGTAGGCAACCTTACGGCGATGGGGAAAGTGACTGAAAAACAGAAAATGGCCACAACGGCAAGGACCTTTCCGCGAGGCATGCATGATGTCCCTAGTAAAACTGCACAACGGGATTACGATCCTGCAGTGAAAGAAGTTGTACCAGGACAGACTGCAGCGGACGCAGTTTAGAGTTGTTTCCCATCCCGCTGAACAAAGTTTTTGCCGATCCAGAGGGCCCTCGTATCAACAACCAGGTGAGTGATGCGTCTTTGTTATTGAGGCATTTCAACTCGAACGCCCAAGGCTATATGGAGCGAGCACCCTGCTTCATAAAACCGTGTTCACCTGTCAGAACAACTTGAATAGACCCCCTCGCTAACACCTGATATAATGCCTTACAGGAAAAGGCCTGGGTGTCGCAGAGGTCATCCGTGATCGGTAAGAGGTACTTGAGAGCAATCCGGCATTCACGATAGAAGGAGCACTCTAATCAAAGTAAACAGGGCAGGGGGTATCCTCCTGGCACAAGTGCACATTTTTTAGGGATGGGAAGTTTTTTTTTTTCAGGCGTCTTCCATCCTGAATGTACGGTCGAATTCGGACACATTAGATCCTATTTCTTTTCTTAGTATCACTAAAAAAACTACATCTGGCAGCAAGGTCTCTGATCGGGAGATTGAAGATTTTGAGGATCGTGTAATCACCTGTAAAAATTGCTATTGTCCCTAGGTCTACCCTGACCCGGAGAGGTAAGTGCTGTTAGGGTCCCAGCTATGGACAAGTAGTGAAACCTACCAAACAAAAAGAAACAGTACCTATTTATAATAAAATGAGCAAAAATATATTTTTATAGTCAAATGACAACCAACGTTGAAATGATATGAAAATACATTTTTATAACTATACAAAATTACCAACTATACATTTTATGAATTACAAACTATATGTCTAAAATGCATACCTTTATCCTGAAGGAATAATATTACGTAAAAAGTATTTAGATTTCGGTATTGAATTCAGGTTAAAATGGCGCTAAACAAAATCAAAGAAGCAAGATTGTGAAATTAAACGCAGTAATAGAGTTAGTTAAAGGTAACTGTATCTTCTATGTCAGTGTTTTCAACCTTTTTGCTGGAGCGGAACCACAAGGAAATATTCCTGTGGCTCGAGGAATCCCTGCAATAAATTAATTGTCTTATGCAAAAAAAAAAACCTTTCAATTATTAAAATAAAATAAAAATACTCATCTTCAGATTTATTAACAAAAAATCCAAAGACAAACTGTAAAAATATTGTAGACGTCCATATGCAATTTTAATCTTGCTTCTATGGTTATTACATATGTTTAAAAAAAAACCTTCAGTTTAAATGGATTACATTTATTTTCATTAAAAATTTAATGAGAAACTTGAGCCTGATGTTTCTTGCACAAATCTTTAATATTGGGTCGTGTTTTTGACAGACACACACGAAGTTCATCTTCCACAGACAGCAATTGTGCTGAAAATCCAAATTCACACAAGTAGGATGTTGAAAACTGCATTGTTATTGATTTAGTGGAGGTACCTAAACACACATATCTGCACAGGAGAATTCAAAATTCCTGTCAATCATGTGTGACTTGTGTAACTTCTAGCGGAACCCCTGGGCTTTACTGGCGGAAAGCTAGGGTTACACGGAACCCTGGTTGAAAACCACTGTTCTATGCTAACATTTTTCCCGCACTTATTGATTGTAGAATGTACGCTCGAATTCGAACACATTAGATCTAGAAATGCGATGCGAAGCGTATCTTGTCAAATGTCAACGCTAGGCATACCCAGACCACCTTAAGAAGCGTGGTGGTAACAGATATTCCGAACTACTTTAGGGTGGGGTAGGGGCTTGTCCCAGCCAACTAGTTTCATCGCTTCCCTGATTTCCGACACTGTAATGAGGCCCTCGCGTCCATCCGCTTCAGCCGTCTCGAGACGGGGAAAGACAGCCAAATAGACGTCAAAATTTAGCAAATTGTGGGTGAGTCTTGCGCGTATCTGCCGAGTGAAAAGTGCTGACTTAGAGTGGCCCCTTTTAATGCCGGTTAGGCATCAGGATCTTGGGACCTTTGTATTAATGATTTTCAACCCCGCCCAACATAGTGGGGTAGTTTAGGCTTATTTTGTTTTTAATTTTTTTTTTTACGCCACGTTAAGCTAGGTATATACTTATTGGCTCCTTTTATTTTTGTCTCCATTTTCTTTCCCCATCCTCTCCTTCGTTAGGTGATCAGAGATATCAGTTCACTCTTAGATCTGTGTCGCTTTTCGTTTTTCGAGAGTGTTCTTTCGTAATTATTGTCATGTCTGAATGAATGTGTAGTTGTGTGTGGGGTTGGTCAAATGATTGCTTTTAAATTCATCCAATTCCCGCATTAATTTTATCCAGTTAACATATTTCCGACACAACTAAGGATTGAAGGTATTTTATTATTAGTAACGCCATTTTGTTTAGTTTCTTATATATATAGTATAATGCTTATTTAAAAAATTATCTTCATTTTTAAATGTTGTTAATCTATCCCCACCACAGACAAATTGTACATTTGGAGATTAGTTAGGACTACATAGAGACTTGAGGTATTATGGTGATTGTAGTATGGTAAGAATACAGGTATTATGGTGCTTGTAGATGTTAAGAATATTGTTTTTATTTTATTAAGACTTTCGGCTGCCTAGGCCAGTAGATCTCCCTGTATAGATTTCGACATTAAAATGACCCATAGAGGTTGATATGCAGTTAAACAAAAAAACCAATATGAAATAACTCTTTCATGATATCAATCCTTATAATATTCTACAATTTCTTAAAGAAATTAAACTGTATTCCAAAATATAAGTTAAACAAGACTACAACATAAGCATCCTTCACCTCCTCTAGTAACAATGTTCCCACAAACATGTATACGCACTAAAGCTGAGTATCATTTGTTACGGTTTTTTGGGTATATAACATATATAACTAGTGAGCGAGACAAAATGACTTATTTCCCTTTATAGTCGACCAATAGAAGGTTGACCAATCAGGAGCCGCACAACACTGTATCCGTCGTGTATAAAGGCGGCCATCTTTGTTTTCTCACCGGAAGGACCAGAGGAAACTTGTCCGGCGAACATGACAGACGGAAGAACTACGCTCTGCTACTTTACTGCGATATCCAGTGCGAACCTGAACTACGCTTTCCTACTGTCTCCGATATATTCACTGCCAACCTTTGGATTCTATACTCGAAGACGACCGTCATGAAAATGTCTAACGTCATTTACCATGTATTCAATTGTGAAAGCAGAATAACATATATAGTAGTTCAAGTGTAAAGTAAATATAAAATATATATTAGTAGGTAATACGAGAATATTATAACGCACTTAATGTGTGTATCAGATTTTCTGCGTGTCTAAGTGTGCGCGCGAATGTTTCTTCTTGTGTGGATATGTATATTTGTTTGTGTGTATCTGTTTGTGTAGAGACAAGAACACGTGGATGTATGTTGTTATATTTGAACCTGAATTCCAGTTCAGAATAATCTCCGTGCCTTCATGACGACGCTTGTTAACTTTTCATTTCGTTTGATCTTTCTTCCATCCTCAGTGTCGGAACGGTCTTTCAGTTTAAGTAAATTTTCATTTCTCTAGGCAATTACAATTCGCATTTACTTAAAGTTCAGGGCATTTGTCATAAGTAACGCGCACCCTTTCTCAGGAAGATGACATCAAAGGAAATTCGGAACAATGTCTCAGGTGACTTAATAAGATTAAAGACATTTTTCACACAGCATAGCTGAACAAAGGTAGGATATCATCGACTGGGATTTGTGAAAAACTGGCCAGACATCCCAGAAACCAAACAGATGGTGATCTTGTTTTGGTTCTCAATTGTCTCAAAGGGGAGCAAAAAGTGATAATTAATTCCATTCTCTGGTTTACTCAATTTCTTCAAATTACTTTAGGTGTTTTCTTTATTAGCCATCGGAAAAATGTATCTTGTCATCGTGACATGGAAAATGGCGTTAGTTTAGAAGTTCAACGATAAAATCCGACATCATTTAGTCTGGGCCCGGGTGATAATGAATATTCTAATGTTAATGCAATGGAGCGTTGTAGAATTTATACACACGAGTATCTTCATCTTTCTTGTTATGACCTTCTATCTGGATTATTAACCTTCCTCTAAATCCATGAGATTTAAGATTGTTATGGTTTCAGTAATTATTATTATCGATTTTAATTCGAGACAATAGATTCCATTAATCCGTTTGAGAAATCGACGTAATAATTCTTAGATGAAGTCTTGTCAATTATTATTCATTTTTGATTAGTATTTATTTCATCTTATTTCAAATGCTTTTCCACCAAATAGTAATAGTCTTAAGTTATTTACCACTAATATTATCTATATATATATATATATATATATATATATATATATATATATATATATATATATATATATATATATATATATATTAGTGGTAAATATACATACGTATGCAAAATATATAAATACCCATCCATGTATATTTTTAGAATAAATATTCCAAGAGGAAGAATCAAGGTAGAACTCAATGTCCAGGACAGAGTAAGGATATAATAAAAAGGTTTAAACACTAATATTCCATGGTCATAATTTATTCCATTGGAATCGTAAATACGATCCAATTCATCAGACCTACAAATTCAAAAGGAAAACAGAAAAAAACCACTCCGGAAATAAAAATGTAAGTATGAGTGGGAGGGACATTAAACCTTAACAGAGAGAATATTAGGAGAGATGGGTGGAAGGGGTTTAAGTGAGAGAAAAAAAAGTGAATGTTGTCGGATGTATAAAGATACATTTCGTGGTGACATACACACACCATAGACAATTTAATGTTAGAGTAAGAGGGAGGGAAAGACGAGGTGGGGGAGAGAGATGGGGCGAGGAAAGTGAAATTGCGTTTACTTAAAGGGCCGCTTTGTAATTGAGAAAATTTGACAAATTTAATATCGACTACAGGTTACAAATCAAATATAAATATATAAAAAATAAATATAACGATTATCTAATCCAGCAAGGACCTATATTTTTATGTTCAAAAACACATGCGAATACACACATACACAATAACATATACACGTATATACACATAGGCGTGCACCCACATACACACATATATATACCCATGAACACACATAAAAATATATTCACATATCTACCCATACACATATTCATGTATATCCATATACACACACTTTTCACATACATATACATACATACACATGCACACATGCATATACCCATTTATACACATATACACACACATGTATATATATATATACACATATATATACACACATACACACACATACACATACATATGCACACGTACACATACACACATACACAAATACATATACATATATATATATATATATATATATATACATACACACATATACACATATACATATATATACACCCTTACATATACACACATACACACACATACAGAATGGGCAAATTTAATATGAAAGATGCATACATTCTCTTCAAAGATCATAAGCCAAACTTTATCAATAGCTTGCAGTCCCGTCTAATTAATCCCTCCAAATCTGAGTTGGGATTAATTTCCAAGAGTATCATCAAGGAAATAACATCATGTGTCCTGGATAAATACCATGCCGACCTTTGGAAAAACTCGGCAGAGACGATTAAATGGTTCCGAAAGATCCCTAACAAGAGTAGAGCCACTTTCATCCAATTTGACATCTTGGATTTTTACCCTTCTATTTCGGAGGAACTATTAATTAATAGCCTTAATTTCGCCAATGGATATACCGAAATAACGGATAATGATCTGGACATTATTTTAGCGTCAAGAAGATCAATACTTACATACAATGACGCTACTTGGGTGAAGAAGAATAATGGTAGTTTCGATGTACCTATGGGAGCCTTTGATTCTGCCCAAATTGCAGATCTGGTGGGCATATATATTCTTGACACCTTGAGTAGAGTAGTTAACCTTAACCATGTCGGAATTTATAGAGATGACGGCTTAATCATTGTCCCAAATAGCAATGGTCCCTTGACTTCCAGCTTACATAAGAAGATAATTAGGGCCTTCAAATACTTAGGCCTTAAAATTGAAATATCTTCCAACCTGAAAATAGTCAACTTTTTGGATATTACACTCAATCTATCGAACAACACCTTTAAACCCTTCCATAAAGTTGA